>CM027846.1:10662522-11090503 GCA_016097595.1 Eucalyptus pumila
TTTATTATAAAAATAATGAATAAATAAATATTTTCACTCTCTACGAAAATGTGTTGACATGAATTATTGTCAATAATGAATATTAATGTGTAATTTATATAAATATATATATATATATATATATTGTGGGGGTATTTCTATAATTATATTTCTTTTGATACCCTTTCTATAATTATTCACTCCTACATATACATATCATACAACTCTCATTGGGGTTAAGCCATGATAAACACTTTATCATTATTTTCTCCTAATTCTAAACATCAACGATAAAAATATTTATCATTGACTAATTATTTTAGGCAACACAAATAATTATTTTTAAGGAATTTTTTTTTCTAATGTGAATTTGTTGCGAAATAAATGGACTTTGCAGAAAAACAAAAGTTATTGGGACAAGTTTGGATGGGAATGGAAAACAAAAGAAAATGACAGCATCTATCTCGTGCGGCTCCCGCGTCTCCTCCAGTCCTTCGTTTTCAAAGACGGCCTACGTCGTTCCAGTTTCCAGTCCACACGTGACCCGGTATCGCCTGCCAAACTCCTTCTAGAGGAACCGGAACGGGGCCGCAAAGTCAACGCGGCCCGAAGCATCGCCTCGGTCGCATGGAAGACCGCGACGGCTTCTCCGTATTCCTTGGTCTTCGGCTTGAAAGTTCTTCAGCCCCCGAGGCAGCCAGCCAGCGAGAGAGCGAGAGAGAGAAGTGTTTGATCGTTTTGTATTGAGGGAACTCAGGAAGCTGATAGCTTGCGGCGTAATTCTCAGAAGGGTCGGATCATCAGGAGCGGGAGAAGGTCCGGGATGGATCAGATAATGAACAAGGTGCGGCTCGTACTGGTTCAGCCAGAAAGCTAACAAGGAGATTGATTCCGTCGGCGACGATTTCACCGTGAGTTTTTTCATCATCCCCCCCCCCCCGGGGGTGTCTCCGTCCTTCCCACCCTTTGAATTTTGCAATTCGTGGGTTCAGTTCATGTTGATCCGGTGATGAAGTTGCTTCTTTTAAGACCAAATTGACATGTTTAGGATAACTTCTTATGTGGGTTTTGTCGTCCTTGCCTGTAACGATTGGATTTCGGCAATAACATTATGGGTTCAGTTCATTGGGTCTCTGCATGTCTCCTGCCTTGTGACTCAATCTGACATAAACCAATCTGTGTACGCTTGGCATCCCGTGCCCTTTCTCTTATATCGCCTTGCCTGGTTATTGTAATCGCAGAAGAGATGGATTAACGTATTTTGCTCAATAAAGTGATCCACTGCTGGTAGATTTTTCCTTCGGCTAAATATTTTCCATTGGCAGTTGTGGAGGAGTTAGAGAGTATGTTATTGATAATTGAGGATGAACATGCAACTAACAACACCTAACGGAAATGGATACTGTAGTTTTGCTTTTATGCAGATACGTCGGAGTGAAACCTCTCTGCCACCAATGTTTGATAGATTTTCTGTCCAACTATGCACACTTTAGGAATGAGAGCAGTTTGTTTGATGCACATTTCTGTAGTTAAAAGCACTGATAAAGTTTTGTTCAGTTGCAGCTGAAAGCTCATTGGTTTTAAGCTGCTCATGTCTTTTATTTAGGTGAATTTTTAAGGGTTACTGAAGTGCACTAATTAGTTTGCCTATCCTTTAAGCGTGGTAGTGGTGGATGCCAATGAACGGTGATGACTTTGCCAATCAGAGCCTGATAGGTTGTAATCCTAAGTTAGGTCTTTGCCCCATGCATTTAGACGAATCGTGTTAAAAACTATAGGGCTTTTATTAATCAGTGTCATGGCTTGCTTAGTATATGGTTTTGAGGAAAAAGAAGTCCTATTTTCTCAGGTCAAGGTAGGTCTTGACAAGGACGTGTCAGACAGCATATGCATGTGGTTTTGTAGATCAGTTATGAAGTTCAAATTCTTTGTTGGTTGAAGTTAAATCTATTGGCATAGAAATCTACAAAATGTATGAGACCTATCTCTCTCCATGCGTGCAAACACACATGGTATCTGCTCTCGCTTAGTGGTAGAAATCAGGGGAGAAAAGAAATTAAATTTGTTGTCATCATCACATTGACAAGTTCATTAGCGTGCAAATATGAATGTTTGTGGGAATATTCTTTTTCTGCTAACAGTTTTCTCTTTGAAAAACAGTCAATGTCAAGCAGCCTCGAAAGTGGAACTAAATGGTTGGTCAACAAACTGAAAGGTTTGCTGTTAACACATATCTTGTGTGCCACTATTTGCTTTCATGTGTTAATCATTAAGTAATGATGCTCTTACTCACCTGTTCTGCTCACTGGAATTTGGAGAGCATTCTTTGCATAACATAACCTGGCAGATTGTTTGTAGACTGAGAAAAGTTGCCCTCATAGTAGTAATTTTATCATGTTTTTTCCTTTGACAAAAGCTTCGCATTGCCAATGTGCAGCCTGACTTTGATTTTTTCCCCTAGTAAAGGTTCATGATGACCCTCATACATGTCCAAATAGATGCTGATGTGCCAGCAGCAAAAACCTCCTTTGTTGAGTTCCTCAATGTGATATCATGGTCTGCCATTAGTCACCTCCTTGGGTAACCTTGTGAAAGCCTCTTGTTTCCATGGGTCATTTGCAATGAATATGATGGCATGGATGATTTGATCTAAACACCAATATAATGTGGTATTATAACTATAAATACACAACATGATTTTTCTGTTCCATTAGAGATTTTGTGCAATTGTGTCCCTTGCTTTACTTGAGTCTTGCCTTTCAATATATAAAAAGAGTTGATGATATAGACCCATCTTTTTAATTTCATTGTCGTAGGCTGTGCCAAGGTATTTACTTCTCCAATATTTCTACTTTTTTTAGATAGATTTGAGATGCACTTCGCCAAAACAAAACTTGTAAAGAATGAGCATTTTACATCAGGTTGAGGGTTGTTCAACTTTTCTTCTTTTTCTTTTTTCTTTTTTGGCACTCATAACTTGGTTTTGCAGGAAAGATGCAAAAGCCATTGCCGGATCTTCTGAAGGAGTATGATTTACCTGTAGGGATCTTCCTCGTGATGCTACCAATTATGAGTTCGATGAGGAGACCGGAAAGTTCACTGTCTTCATTCCGTCAGTTTGTGAAGTAGGCTACAGAGACTCCTCTGTTTTACGTTTTTCCACCACGGTGACTGGCATTTTGACTAAAGGGAAGCTGGCGGACGTAGAAGGGATGAAGACGAAGGTGATGATTTGGGTGAAGGTGACGTCAATTTCTTCTGAAGCATCGAAGCTTCACTTCACTGCCGGTTTGAAGAAAACGAGAAGCAGAAGTTTATGAAGTTATTAGGGCTGGGTTTACAGTAGATAAGTTTTGAGGTCTTCTGCGTTTGTGTTGAAGATCTTGGCGACTTGGTCTTGTATTATAGAGCTTCTGACATAACACGCCGTGCACTTTATGATTGCTCGATGTAAGCATTGAATCGTTCCTCATAGTTAGAGTCAATAATATCTGTGTGATCTGGAAGTTGCTATAGCTTCTGGAGTTTACTTGCTGTTCAAATCAATAACCATGTGTAAATGTCAGAGTTAACTCGCTGTTGATAATAGTTTCTGATGCTATGCAACTCCAGGATGCTATGAAATGCTGGTTTCTCTGTAGATCCGGTTGGTCTTGCTAATGGGGTTTGTTGCCCCAGCAGTCGCAAGTCTCAAGGAGCTTGCAAATGATGCAAGGAATGTAAAATCAACTAGCGAGTTAACCTCTATGAATCTGTGTGAGGATCCAATTAATCTGACACTACTATACCATGTTGATGCTCCATGGCGGCCCCTATGGGAATTGACATGTGGCCCATCTGGTGGTTGCCACGTCACTTCCCTTTGCTTTTATTCTTTTGTTTCATCTTCATTTCCAAGAAATAACTTACTGTCAATAAAGCCTTGAAAATAATTTTATATGCTTTTATTCTCAATGAAATTATATTGATTGAAATAATAAAATATATAAATATCACTGAAACAATCCCCATGCGTGAAAATTTTTGAAAGAACACATAGATATAGTATCTCTATTTCCTTTTATCATCTTATATTGAAATAGCAAATCAAAACGCATGATAGAGAAACTTAATCAATCTGATATATTTAGTATACTGTCAAAATAAGCCAAATATACTGATGACCTGCCTTTTTTTCGCACCCTCGTGCGCCGCCACCAACTAGCCTTCGTGAATCAGGTTTTTTGGGGTACTCCTCGTAGACCCTCTTGAAGAGAATCGCTTACGGGCTAGAACTCCTGAGATCAAGAGAGAGGAGGATGCAGATATGGAAGTCCCTGCAGAGGACTCAAATGCTGAAAGTGGAAGGATATATGTCTGATGAACTTAGTCTTTTGAATAAAAGAAAAGCAATTGAGACCGGTCATGTGAAGGTTATGGACGTCGGCTACCTAAACTGTAATGTTCGTAAGTGTTCTTCTTCAGTGACAAGGAAACAGTAAGTTCCAGGGATTGGTTAAGGGTCTAGATAAGCTTGCTGTCATTGATATCATAGAATCTGCATTCGTCCTAGCATCACGTGCAATTTACCCATCTTCAGTGCTGTACAATCCGTTAACTGGTGGCTCATATTCATTTATGCGAGACCAATGAAACAGTTCATTTTACGAACTTAATATGCGAAAAAGAATGCAGTGACCAGTTCTGGGCCAAATCCTCCCCATTTCCGAATCAGACGTGTAGAAGTGATCGCAGTACGAATCCATTTGCCTGCCGTGTGCTCACCGTCGCAGATAATGTTCAAGTTAAGCCCCTGAAAATTTGGAGGAAGTACCTCGGCATGGGCGAGTTTTACCTACGGGATAATGGACCCAACGCTCTTAGGCAATGCATTCGGTACGATGATTGCATAGTATATTAAACATGTGAATTTCCACATTGCCCGAGATTCGGCTATTTCAGATCATCTTGTTAGGTTAAGGTTATGAGTATTATTCGAAGATCAACTTTATTACAGACTGCCTCTTGTTGATTTCATTCAACCTCATACATCAGGCCAATTTTCCCCAATTCGAACCAACTGCCATCATCTGTACAGATACTAGAGCGGTCAACAACATTTTCATCGTAATCACAGTCTATATTGGCTAGAAATTTACACAATTGTGATGGCCCCAGGAACCAAAAACAGGATCTACCCATATCGCCTTTCCTTGGTAGCAGAATGTAAGCTAGCTTCAAAAACGAATTTCTTGGCATATAAAGTCGATCTAATCGACCAACATCTTTTTTTATGACTTACAATCTGTCTCCTTTGGCCTGAAGCAGAATCTCCGAGTCCAGTGTCTCCGGAAACTGGTGTTGTGATCATTATCGGGAGGACGAGAAGACTGAATCATCTCCCACATCACTCTTATGTCTCCACATTCCTCACAAGAGTCCATGTCCTTGTAAAGCATCATCAGGCCATTCATGTTACCTTCAGAATATGCCACCCCATGTCAGGAGAAAAAAATTGTTTAGATCCAATGATCAATCCAAACAAAAAGCTTAGACTCTCCAGCCTCTTGCGCTGTGTGTGTTAGGCTCTTATGTTACCTTTGGCCTTGTATCTGAGGCATGAAGTGAAGTTGAGAAGCATAGACTTTGTTCGGAAAAGAAGTGAGTTTCTGAAGCTTGGCTAGTCTCTCCACCCGTTCACCCTCATATTGCTTTTCCCTCACTCACTCACACTCTCACTTTCATTCACTTCCTTTTATAAGTGATCTTGCTCTCTCTCCCTCTCATCTCCTCACTTCACTCAACAAAACAATGCTAAACAAGCTACACGACAAACCTAAAACAGACATGCCACAAAACAACACTGATCAGGACAGGACGCTCCATGTAATCAAATTCCTCCTTTATATTATAAACTAAACATAATCAAAATGCAATGAGACACTAGTGCTTTTCCTCTTGATCCAACAATCATTTAGAAAAGTCAGAAGGGTCCAATTTATTGCAACAAATGCTCTAGTTAATTGAAATACGCAGTGAGTCACCTTGTATCATATGTTTATTGCAAGTAAAAAAGAAGTAGATGGTATGTCCAAACTTCTAACTTCTTGTGTAGGTCCCAACATAACTAAACCAAACTACCCTTAGATAACTCTTCTTTAATGAATCTGCCATTAGGTGAAGGGACTTACTTTGCACACTAGATCAGTCAAGGACTAATGAGAGTCAACTACTTCAGCTTATCTGACACTTTTTGAGGGACTGTATTGATCTGGGTGAGGAAGCGTAGGGACACTTAAGCAAGCTCTTACCAGAAGATAAGAAGATAATGGGTTAGGACATAACAGTACAAAGATTTTTTTAAGTGTGTGTGTGGTGGAGAAGTAGAAAGAGCATACTAGAAACAATGACACATTTTTAAGCAGGCAAAAAAGAAAGTTGCTTTGGAATTTTGCAGATTTCTCTTTCCTCTCTCACCAAAGATTCTGAGTTTTCTATTTTTGAATTTAGGAAAAACAAAAGGCGATGGGTCCCAGGTCAAACGGTTGGTTGGATTTTCTTTCAGTTCACTGGTGTTTGGGGGGCATACAAATTCTCTCAGGCTCTCTTGTGGGTTGTCCGGTAGTGGCGTGATCAACTCAAGAGTGTAAAGCTCAAGAGAAGATTAGACAAATGCAGAGGTCGTTCACTAAGTTTAAGGTCAATTTAGATTTTGAAAATGAATGACAAATTAAAGAGAATAAGTCATGCTTCATAGATAACTAGTCATGGTCACGAATGCCGCTCGGGATGTTAGTGTATCGTGTGGAAATCATTTCTGACGATCGAATACACAATTTGATTTTCCTACTAAGCTACTCTCGAGATCTCACTTGGTCTATGGAGACGAGGGAACCCATACACCTCCAGTGGTTTCCAACCCAGCGGAAGGACTTGCGGGATTGCCCTGAATTTTATCTCTAGATACTTCAACAGCCATTGAGGATATTATAAACGAATTGTGTTTCTTCCACTATTTTGTGGTCAGTCTTTAACAGATGCAAGAGTCTAATTAAGCACATGATCAAGACAAAGTAATACTCTCTTAACATTGCTTCCTAAATAGTGAGATTAAATCACAAGAACTACCAAAAATTGGGGAAAAAGAAGAAGGGATGAACCTAATCGACGTCTTACCAACTTATTATTCTCCCACCTAAAGCCGTTCTCTTTGTGACTTGGTTTCTTTCTGTGTCAAAACCGTAATTATCTCTGCCAAGTTGGAGAGATTTCGTTGTTGGCACCATGTGCTAACCGATGCTACAACACTGATGTTGATTTGACATGCAACGATCCTTTTTCGCAACTAAACGAAATGACGTCAAAACGAACATAGACAACAGAATGTTGCTGTTTTTCGAAAGGAGTATTTCTTCTCGGAGTACTAGTTAAGGATGCGTTTGGTAATATTTTTATTTAAAAATTATTTGTAGGAACAAAAATAGAAAAAAAAATATTTCTAAAACAATTTTTGAACAAAAAAAAGCGGCGTTTGGTAAATGCATTTCGAAAATATAGAATATAAACACGTTTAGCGTTTAGTAATTTTTATAATTTTTTAATTTTTTTATTTTTATTTTTTTTTTTTTTTCTTTTTTTTTTTTTTTTTTTCGGACCGGTTCGGCCTCGGGCATAGCCGACGACTAGCCAACAAGGGCCGGCGGCCTCGTCCAACCACGGTGAGGTTGCCAAATCAGGCCGGGCAAGGCTTGGCCTCGCCTTGGCTAGGAGAGCTAGCGACGCTCCGGCGAGGCGAGTCGCTCGGCCCTCAACGGCCGGCCATGGCGAGAACCCGGCTGGCGAGCGGTCGCAATGGCCAAAGAAAAAAGAAAAAAAAGAAGAAGAAAAAGAAGAAGAAAAAAAGAGATAAGAAAATGTTTCAAAAAAATAAACAAAAATTTTTAAATTTTGTTTCCATTCAGGATGTGTTTAGGAACAAAAAAATAATTTTGAAATAAAAACACAAATGAACGCGTTTTTGTTCCTTTTTTGTTCTCAGGAACAAAAAAACAAAAATTTGTATTCCTGGGGAACAGAAACACATTTTAATAAACAGGCCTTAAGTGACCAACAAGATATTTCTATTTTCAAAGCTTTTCCTAGTAGAGCACCTATTCCACAACTCGAGAAATTAAAATGCTAAGTGGTTAAAAAGATGGCCAAAAAATTGGAAAAAAAAAAAATGCCAAGGCAGGAAAGGGCTACCGAAACTCGAAAATGAGCATCAAGAGTCAAGACAAGAATACTCTAAAATAGGTTGAAGATTTTCTACAGAGCTCTGACATAAGTACTACTCACTAGAAAATCGATGAAGTTACTAATTCTTGAGAATAATAGCATAACTTCTGTGACTATACGTTTCTTCAAAACACAAAATGCCTTGATGACACATGAAGAAAATACTAGAGCTGAAGAAAATGGGTTATCCGCACATTGGTGCATGCTGGTTTTTGTGGCCAAATCATCAAAGTGCCTCACCCATTCCCACAAAACAATTCTCAACAATGCATGCATTACCTAGGTAACAGATCCTGATAGGGCATAAAGCTTACACAAACTTCTACACCAAATCATAAGGGAAAAAAAAGGACTGGTCCAATTCCAAAGTAGGAAAATTTGGGAGGATGGATTAATTTGTCTTGAGTGCTATAAATTTCATAGTTCAAAATATAAGTGGTGCATAAATTAAATTAGTCCGGAGATTTCTAAAAGGAAAGCAAATCATTCTTCTCTACCACCATGTCCACAGCTTCCCCTCGAATAGGTCCAAAAAAATACTGTCGATGGACAAATTATCATGAACATCTTTAAGCGGTGGCAGATGCTTGGGCTGCAAGCCTCTTCCTGGCCTCCTCAATGATAGACAGCTTGATACCCTTGCCCTTGGGAAGAGACAACCAAGGTTTTGATCCTTTACCGATAATGAAGACATTGCCCAACCGAGTAGCAAACTCATGTCCAAGAGAATCTTGGACGTGGATGGTCTCAAAAGTACCCTTATGCTTCTCCCTGTTCTTGATGATACCAACACGCCCTCTGTTCCTTCCACCCGTCACCATGACAACATTCCCAACGTCGAATTTGATGAAGTCGGTGATCTTGTTGGTCTCAAGGTCAAGCTTGATGGTGTCGTTGGCCTTGATCAGAGGGTCTGGATAGCGGATCGTGCGACCATCATAAGTGTTCAGATAAGGGATGCCCTTCTGCCCAAACTGGATGGATCGCACTTTGCATAGCTTAAACTGCAGATGACAAACTTTTTTGTGAGCGTAGAATAAAGCTTATTGCCATCTCCACTTCCACAAAGGAACAAAGGATACTTTAGATGAATAATTCAACAGAATGATAGATTAAGACCCTTATAAAGTTAGGGCAGACAGAATACAGACCTTTGCCTCGTCATCCCTAATGCTGTGAAGCCGGAATCTACCCTTTGTGTCATACAGGAGGCGGAAGTTCTCATTTGTCTTGGGGATTGACACAACATCTGACAAGATCATAAAAATCCTAAATTATAATTGAGACTAGCGTGTCATACAGGAGTTTATAACACACAGCAAAATGAACGGTCGAATTGCCAATCTATCCTGACCACCCAAATCAATCCTCAATTTACTTGCACCATTATATGTTAAAAGATGGGATCTTCAGTTTCTAAACATTCTATCTTCCCATGCACTTACATTAAATACATGTTATAAGCTTCAGAGATCGTTGAAAGAGAAAAAGGGAAACTATAAAAACCATCCTGCACGTTTGCCTCAAGAGCACTTTGCATCCTCTAATTTCAAAACCAATTTGCACCCTCTAGTTTCGAGATCTCTTACTTTGCATCTGACGGTTTCAAAAAGGAAACTTCACACCCTGGCCTTTGTTCTCCATAGCTACTTCCCTGGTGTGGTTTCAAAAAGCATAAGGTGCAAGGTGTATATTTTGTTGTAGAGGATGCAAAGTTAACATAAGACCATATTTGCAGATGCTTTATGTTATTTTCCCCAAGAAAAACAGTTTGATTATGTTCTATACAATTGTAGCACAAACATAGTTTCTCTGAATGAAAGGGGTACTCTAGAGCACATGCATGTGTATGAATGCATGCTTTATACATGATTCCAATGTGCATACAATGGGCAAATGTGATAGCCAGCTGTCTGTAGCAATGACTTAAATGCTTCAAGCTAGCTTTACAAGTAACCAAGTATTCAGACACAGGTAACAGTTGGAATGATTTCACAAGAAAAGCTCAAGTAAATGCTAATGCCATCTCAGGTCTTGGGTTTATATAAATGCTAACTTCTGTCTGATTCATAGGCAAGATGAGATGCACAGCTTCAGAACAGAAACGTATAGTGCACATACCCATGAAACCAGCAGGATATGTCTTATCCGTCCTCACTTTGTTATCAACAAGAACATGGCGCTGCATCAAGATGGCTATAACCTCACGATAAGTAAGGGCATATTTCAGCCTGTTACGCAGGATAAGGATCAATGGCAAACATTCCCTTGATTTGTGGGGTCCAGATGAAGGCTTTGGTGCCTACAGAACGGAAAAGAAAATTAAAAAGACATAATCAGAAGCACAAGAAGATCGCCTGAGAAGGTTCACTTACAAAGGCGCCTCCTAGCTTGTCAAGCATCCAATGCTTTGGGGCATTTAGCCTCTTCAAGTGTTTCTTCAACCCTCGAGCCTGCAATGCAGAGAGACGCCAAGTGTCAGGAATACAAGAATTTCAAATCAGATCATGCACATCTATAAAGTGCCCTCGAAATTAGTAGTGGTACTTAACTGTAACCCCATTTATCAAAAGAAAATTAAAAGTCCTGCGACCAAAATTCTCTAAAATAAGTACCAACCCCTCCTTCCTCAGGATTCTTTTAGTAACCACCAATTCAGAGTTGGATGAAAAATTTTCAAGGAAAGAGGGAGCAAACTTGAGGAGTCAAATCCTCAAGACTCCAGATATGTAAGAAACCACGTAACCAAATCTATCCAAATTTTAGGCTACAGTAAATAAAATTTCTCTCGTTTTCAACCTTGCTTTGTGATATGGACTCATTCGATTATTCCTAAACTCTTTTTGTTCAAAATTCAGCTATGAAAATGCTCATTCACTGAATGAAACTTGCAGCTTAAAGCATTGACAAACTCTCAGTTCCGAATTCACCAAATTAACACTAAACCTCAAAAGGGCCGCTTCAAGAAGAAGTTCTGTGTACCCCGATTAACTGGCATCGTTCAAAATTACCTCAAAACGGATCCATTCGATTGACACGGAACGCCACATTAGAAAGCGCTCACTCCATTCGAAGACGCAAATCAAAGAAGTGACAATAACCAGCAATGGAAAAAGCCCAGTAGTAGGTCACTAGACACTGATCCACCCCAAGTCACCATCAAAAGGCACACGCATGCTCACAATCAGTTCAAGTAACGACCCTACGGGGGGGGGCACAGACTGCAGTCCAAACAGATCCCCCATAATCGCCACGTCGCCGATACATCGCGGCTGCGCCGCCGCCGAACAATCTAAACTAGAGTTCGACGAAGACGGCGGCGGCGGCGCCAAAACGAGCTAAGGGCATCGCATTCCTACGCCTTCCGTAAGTAAACTACTCGGAATACAAACGAGGCGGGATCAAAACAAAGTGAAATTCCAATCGAATCACAAAAAGCAAAGCAGATTCGCAGCCGCAGACCACCAGCGAATGCATATTGACGGGGAAAAAGGCACTGACCATCTTCGGATTAGCTTGAGCTCGACGACGGAGGAGCTCCGGAGGCCGCCGGCGAGGTGAAGCTGTCGAGAGAGAGAGAAAGCTCTAAAACCCTAGCTAATAGCTATTAAGAAGAAAAGGCGTTTCGGTTGCTCGAAAGGAATAGCCTTTTGGGCCTGTTCTTGGGCCCAGGCCCATAGTCCGGCCCAATGGGCCGGTCCGGTTCGTTGTTCATTACTTCTTCATTGTCCTTCGAGTTGGAGAAACTCTCAAACGATGAGTACGTTTAAGAGGAATTGTAAAATTAGCTCGATGTGATTTAAACGGTGTAGAGATCATTGGGTATGGTTTTGCTATGGACCGCTCATCAATCTCTAGAGACCATAAATGCTAATTGTCAGTGATTTAATTTTAGTGCCAAGTTAGTTTATGGCTAAGTTAACCATGTTTGTCTTTTCACTTGCATGGAAATAAAGGAAATTGCAATGTGCTTCTCAGGTAGGCACTAGATTAGATTAGATTAAATATGTAAAATCTCATAAAGTTTGTAGTGATTGGATGAAACCAAAAGCACTTATAGCTGTGACATACCATATGGCTTTTTTTTATTGAAAGTTCGAAGAAGATGGCTTTTATTTTAATATATGACAGCAAGCCAAACAAAGGAAAATGAAAAATCGAAAAATTGAATTGAACTTAACCATATCGAGGCCTTAGCTTGGTTTGTATTTGATTAAGGCTGCAATTTGGTTCGGTTCAATTTTTTTGAAAATTTGAGCTATCAACACCTTATCTACGGCTTATATTTCTAATCAAACTTGTTATAAATCGCAATGTTTCAAAAGGATCAATTTTTGAAAAGTTAAATGTTCTTTTTTTTTTATCGAGTATTATGTAAAATAAGAAGTACCTCCCTCTCTAATGAGTATAATTGCCAGAAGCAAGATGAGACCCCACTTAATCTTCGAGTTCATTTCATCAAATGAAAAATGATGACATCCATGTGTTGTCTATAACACCGCTCCTAACCTCTCGCCTCGTCTCATTCTTCTTTTGTATCGCCGCTTGAACGAAGAAGACACCTGATGCAACTGCCGCCGCCAGCATGCCTTTTAAGTCCATGATAAGTTATGATTTCTAAGGGGCTAGAACTAAATTTTGAATGGATATACTTACAAAATACATACTAGACCAATTATATCTGCATTAATTTTGATTTATGGGATTATCATCAATGATATGATGTTTCTCAATTTTTTTTTACCCTCTACTTAGTAAAGAAATGTACACATCAATTAGCACAAACATTCTTAAAGATCATCGAAAGAACCAAGAAAACCATCAACATAGTGAAGTTACACAGTTTTTGTCCCTAAATCACAAGAATATTAAAAAAAAAAAAATGTTCCTCCCGTGGACCAATAAGAAAGATGAATTTCGGAAGTCCGAAATTGGCTTCTCAGTCTCGAACGATGGAGTGAATCAGCATAGAGGCCTCATCAGTAGCCGGACATGCATCCTCTGCTCACCAAATAATGGAGAAACAAAAAAAACAAAAAATCGACATTAATAATACTTTCGACATCCAATATCTTCCGTAGTCAAACAATATGATCTATGAATTATTTCTATATATTAAATCAGATCCCAAAACTTTCGATTTATCTTCCCACTTTTAATTTTTCACCCCATTGCGCTTGCTTTAGCTGTGTATCTATATTCAGAAATAAATCGAATAACTCGTTTTATTTATTTATATATAAAGAATCAGTTTCAGTATTCGTATTTCGACTACGTGCACTAATTTGTGTACCATCCCCAAGTGTTTAATTAACTATTCAAGTGAAAATTTAATGAAAACTCCATAGTTCTTCTCACTGCCGCCACCCACCAGCTTATAATAGACATAATTCCTTTTTAGATTGAAAAAAAGAGAGTCAAACTGGTAATTCCGAAAATGACGGGATTATTGTTTAATAATTCACATAAATATTAGCACAAGCCTTCTACACAAATATACAATATATGTTGAAATAAATCATTTTTCTTTTCTAATTTTTTGTCGATCATGTCCTATTCCTATTTTAATATTTATCTTCAAATTTTTATCTGAAAATAGAAATCGACACTCAAAATTAAATCATCTTTACCCCAATTTTGAGAATATGAAAATTTGAATTCCAATTACGAAAAGAGTAAAAATAAAAGAGCTGATTCTTAGATGTACCTGGCAGGTGAGAGAGGATGTTCTTAATGATGCCCCTGTCGCCGCCGCCGCCGCCGCCGCCGCCGCCCCCTCATCCACCTCCGATGCCGCCGCCGCCGTCTCGCCTCCTTCAGCTGCCCGATGTCTCTCTATCTCATCACCTCCGGCAGCGGCGGCGGCGGCGGCGGCGGCGGCGAAAGCACTTCCTTCTCCCTCCTCACTTGAGTAAAAGAAGCTCGAAATAAGACTGCTTATCACCCCACCGCCGCCACCACCGACTGCTTCACTTTCCCCATCGCTCTTCGCCCTAGAAACCCCACCGGTCTCGCCGCCTCTTCCGCCGTCCTCGACCTCCAAGGCTTCCGCTTTCCTCTTCCCCGACCACCGCCCCGCCTCGGGGCTCCCTGGAGAGACCAGGTTCGAGATCAAGTGACCGATGATCCCGCCGCCGCCGCCGCCGCCGTTGCCATTTCCCTCGCCTTCCTCGCGACCCACATCGTCGTCGCCGCGTCCGCCGCCAGCTCCGTCCGCCGCCGCCGTCGGGGGCGGCGCCTTTTCGGGGATGATGGTGGAGAGGAGACTGTTCAAGAGCGTCTTGCTCTCCGTCTTCTCCCCTCCATCCTCTGCTCCCTTCTGATGTTCGTCCCCGTCGTTCTGGAGTGAGGTTGGACTGAGATCTGGCGCCATGGCTTCGTCTGAAAATCCAGTCGCCGGAACTGGACGACCATGTTTATATACAGAAGCTTGAAAAGGAAGAAAAGGAAGGGACAAGCGTCCTCGTCTGGAGCGTCGGTCGGAACTGAGAGAAGCCCTCGCTTTGTTACACGTTCTTCGGAGCGATTTGTCTCTTTCTGGCCCAATGGGGAGCCGACACGTGGTTCCTCGACCTACGTGTCGTGCGTGACTGGCGTCGAATTCCGCGATAAGTCGGTGGTAACGCTACTCGTCTATACATAATCAACTTGCTTTATGTTTTTCTTTTTCTTTTTTTTTTCGTATTCAAGCCTTTTATTTGGTAACACCAATGAAGCTGTCTAGGAACTTAGAAATTGAGAGTAAATTAAAGAAATGAGCTTAGATCTTTGTATACTAACCTCTAATCGAATTGTTTGGGATTCAGAAATGAAAAAAATCATTTTATCTACTAATACTGGATAAATTGACATATTCATTTCCCCTTCTTGAAATAAATTGATTAGTCGGTTTTGGGACAATGCCGGGGTCATAAAAATAATAGATAAATCGATTGATGAAAAATAGATTTACCAATTTTATTTTGATCATCAAATCAACGGTATTGTGAAGAAATCCATGAAGATATCTAGAACATAATGTTTGATTATTTGAGATATATAATTCTTGAATATAATTTAAAATGTTGCGTTCTTATTTGGTTACTCACTGTGGAGGAGTGATTATTGACTCAATCACACTAAAGAATTTCACAGCTTTTATCACACTAAGAATGTGTATTCATCCTAGAGTTCCTAGACAGAGAAAGTGAAGCAAGGTTAGATTCAATTCCCTTAGTAGCGGCTACTCTTGATTCAATTGTAAGTGGTACTCTTGATTCAATTCCACCATTAAATCCGAAAATGGTTCCGTAGAAGCTTGCATTTGAGTCATTCTCTTGATATATGATACAATTGAGTGTTTGGGATATTAGTATTATACAACAATTTCCTTGAAAATCGATATGTCAAACTAAAATGGGATCTTCTTGATATAATTCCGAAACATAATTCTTTTGACTAGTCCTTATGCTTTAACGCTCTTCGAATGAGGGATAGAAAAGTGAGCATTGTAAAACAAAGATGAAAATAAATACAGACGAGCAGTAGAAAGTGTAACTTGAATTTTTTTTTTTCATAGAAGTAACGAAATAGTCATTACAAGAATAAACCAAAAGAAAAGGTTAAGCGAATCCCAAATATAAAATGAAGAAAATAATGAAAAGAGGGCTTGAGTGAGCAACAAATGTCCATCCATCATTTATTTTCAAAAATTATAAGAAAGATATTGACTATTTAGACTCATTTATTTCATGAAAAATAAATAATTTATAAGACATTTTTCTAAAACAAATCACTTATGAAAACTATTTTCATTATTAATGATAATTTGCATTTAAATATTTTTTTAGACGATGAAAATATATTTATTCATTCATTTTTTAAGTGATATAAATGATGATTTAAAAAAATATTTTCTAAATCATTTATTTTCGGAAATTCAAAGAAAACGGAAAATCTAAAAATGGTCGAAGGCAACGGCATAATACAATTCGTACAACCAATCTCACTTGATGGAATAAGGCTTGGCTGTTTCTGTTGATGCATAGAGAGAAGCAAAACAAGACAGATGGTAGACTTCACAAGCTCAAACTCTGCAGAATCCTCCATAGATATTGGAACAACATGAAGCCCATTTAGTGCAAGACGCATTATGCCAATCCTCTCAACACAAAAGAAGATCTGAATTTGTTACTGTTCTCTTCCCCTTGGAATGGATGCAAAAGTACAGACTACAAACCTACCATTTCAAGGGTTTGCCGGCATTACCGAGCAACTAATTTCAAACTCAAAGTGAGCCATCACAATATGGGAAAAGAAGAGAACCTGCCTCCTAAACCGATGCTGCACAGGTTGAATCGATCAATAGAAGATCTTAATGTATCATTTGAGCTGCAGGGTGACGACCACAGGCGATGCTATGGGTTTTTTCGAGCTCTACCAAACATGGCCTCCTCCTGCTCGGCCCTCTTTTGTGCCTCCCTCTTCTCCTTCCGTCTCGCATCCCTTACGGCCGTGTCAGCATGGACTTTCTCCATTATTTGGGTAAAACCAGGTACGGTCCTTTCTAGTTTGTTATACACTCTAGAGCTCAAGTTGAAGAAAATCCTAAACATTCGCTGAGACAACAATGAACAAAGGTCAGGAGACGCATTATGCATAAATAGCTTTTCACTGTTCTCATAAAGGAAAGAAAAGAATAATATGTCACCGTCCTTTCACCAAAAATCCAATAAAGAGCTGATGCTCTGCAGTGAAGCTACAACGTGCCACTAATTAAACTGACTAACAAGTGCTGATGCGTACATATGGTCATACTTCTAAACGTCAAAGAACTTGATGAAACCAACACGAAAAGCAAACTAAAAGTACAGCATGAGAGCTTTCATCAAAGATGCATGGGCTTTTAGCTCAATAGCAGTAGAAGGGAGATGAGAGCTAGATTACACATTAAGAAATCCACCCGGAACCAGGAAAAATTAATCAAAGGTAATTTTTTTTTTCCTTCTTCGGAATGGTCCAAGCAAGGGTTGAAATAGGGAAATTTTCAGTAATCCACTCTCTTCGTTGCCCTTTCTTTATGTCAGTGGCCAGTCAGGATTGTAAGAGGCAGAAATCTGTGAAATAAAATTCTCAACTGTCGATAGGGTAGCCATTACCAACTGGGCCCAAGGTTAATCTTCTACTTACGGGTTTCAGTATAAGAATAGTCTAATTAAAATAGTGATCAGGGAAGAATGGGAAATGACTTATGGAAAAAGTCTCCGCACTAATCACTATTTGCAGTTACGCTTCTTTCTCTCAATATTATTATGGTGGAAGGCAAGTTTAGCCCTTTTGATCTTTATTAACTTGAGTGGTAAAAGACAAGCTGAATAACAAATAGAGGCAAAGAAAAAGGAGCGATACTAAGTCGCACCTTAACATCCTTGTTCCAAAGCTGGATGTACGGAGGACCTGTATGGTAAGTACCAAGGGGTAGACGGTACCATTCTCCACCATATGTTATCTGATCCATTGCTTGTTCAATGCTTAAAACTTCCCAAGGCCTTAAACCAGGTATTACTTTAGCCAATTGGATCCTGCATCATTAATAAGTACACCCACATAGTCAGGCATTGGTTATTTGCTTCAAATGTTTGGTGGCTAAAAGGACTAGCCAGAAGAAATATACTTCTTTCTGCAGTACCTGAGATCTTTTGGGATGTACTTGTTCGGCATGTGGTCATCTTCTAAAATGGTTGTAAGTTCTGAACCACTAGCCCAAAGAAATAGGCAATGACTTGGAATTTTCAGTCCAGGCCAAAGACCATCATTAGCTTCGAGCACCGCTTGATCGCGTCTCCTGCTTTCTATAGCTTCTTGCTGGAGCTGCTTGTAAGTTTTCTTCTCTTGCCCTTTGAGAGGTACCCAAGGAGGTATTCCTTTCTGGAGTTTGTGAAGGAATGCAGTGGCCGCAGCACCTAGTCTTACTGAAAGCCCATAATAACAAGTAAAAAGATATCTCATTCACAGTGGCACAAGAAGTAAACAAAAAGCAGTTATAATTTTTCCCTGGGAAAAGAGTAGCTCTGGTGAACAGTAGTATTCTTCTACCAACTTGAACATGCTCTTCCAATCAATTTCAATGGCCAGAATTGACAACATCAATACACAAGCGGCAGAGATAAGATCTAATCAAACCAGTCCCCCAAACATGGCACTTTCATGCCTTACAAATATTAGCATGCATATGGAGAATGCTTTACACAGTAGACTACGCTTGCTGTGACTGACTATACTTTCCTGCACAAGACGTTTAAATTTGTAGCATAAAATTGACAAAAACAATATGCCTACCTTCCCATGTGGCAATGGCAGGTTCCAGTCCATAAATCATATGAATCGGAGCCCATTCATCCAAGTCCTCACCCCAAATGAATGTGTCCTTGTCAATGATTCCAGCACCCCAAGCTGTTTTAAGTTGTATCAGTTCCATCGGTCCCCGAGTTCGACCCAATCGATCCTTATAGTAGAAGCCACCACTCCTCATGATAACTGTCATACCAACAACCAATCTATGAGAACACAATCAGATAAACAAATAAAGATCCACCATCTACCCCATAACAATCTGTTAATGCTTTTCATTAAAATCGGCATGCATACTTGCAATTACCTTATCATGCCAACAACCAATCTATGAGAACACATTCAGATAAACAAATAAAGATCCACCATCTTCCCCATAACAATCTGTTAATGCTTTTAATTAAAATGGGCAGGCACACTTGCAATTACCCCACACAAAACGCAATCTGTTGATTAAACAACAAATACTATGGCAATTGAAACATGGATACATTGGTTAAACCCCACACAAAATGCACATTTTGAGCAAACAAGCCTACATATTCTCATTCGAATGTACCAAAAAGCATTAGCAGGAATGAAGAAACACAGAATACAGAGATTATACATTCATCAAGCTAACTGAAAATCAAATTAACCGAAAATAAATCTTCCTCTATATCACAAGGACAGATATTTCTTACACCGGAAATTGTACAAACACATCCTGTGCAACAACACAAGCAACCAAAAATTCCAATCTTGACGATGATCAAACAATCATTCTATCTCAACACGACATCAATCTCCAACAAAACTTACAATCATAGTACCGCCTCTCAAGCCGCTTATACCCGATAGCCTGCGCGACATCGATGGGCCGCCCGGGCGGGTACGGCCGCTGCCTGAACCCCCAGAGCCCGAAGAAGAACTGCCGCGCGAAATCCCAGAACTTGTCATCGCTCTCCTCCCTCGTCTTGATCGCCTTCCGCGGCATCGGTCGGCCGTCGAGCCCCGGCACGTGCGGGACCCCGCGCCACAGCTTCTTGTCCTCGCTTCTGTACGGCTCGTCGTTCTCCTGGAGCTCCAGCTCGTTGAACTGATCCGCGACCTCCTCGGCCCGCTGCATGAACTGCACGACGGGGCTGGACCGGAAATCCTGCCACCACTTCTCGTTCTCCCGCACCTCCTGCTCGGTCGGGTTCTCCTTGGCCTCGAACACGGGGTCCTCGTTCAGGATCTTCTCGACCTCGGGGGTGTGCCGGTAGTCGGGCAGGTTCTCGCATTCCCAGAAGTACCGGTCCATCGCCTGGGTGTAGATGCCGTCCTCCTTGCCGTCGGGCTTGGGCTCGCCGTCGGGCTTCGGGGGTCCGAGGCTCGAGCTCAGGGAGGCGAAGTTGGGGGCGGCCCGGGAGGCGGCGGAGAGCGGCCGGGCGGCGGCGGCGAGGTTCGGGAGAGGGAGAGGGTTGGTGGGTCTGGCGAACCAGTTGTCGAAGAAGCTGAAGTTGAGCGACGCCATTGAAGGAGGAGGAGGAGGAGGAGAAGAAGAGAGAGAATTGCAGAGGAAATTGCAGATAAAATGCCCGAGACGAGGGGAGCGAAATGGTCGAAAGGCGTGGTGCTGATGGGCCCAGTTGGATTCGGGATTTGGGCCGTGGGCTCATGGCCCAATAGGCCTCTAGTCTGCCAAAGTCTTGTCCATTTTTGTAGACGGAGCTTTGCGAACAACTGGGCCTAGGAGGGCCCAAAGAAACCTAATTAAAGTGAGCTCCCCCATATTGTATTTCGCCTTGGTTGTGTATATAACGATACGTTTTGGAGATGGCAAATCTTGTTTCATTTGGAGAGCTTATGTAGATTTCATAACATTTGGAACGGTCGGGAAAGCATACGTGAAAGCACGAAACCCAAATGAAGCTGGTTTGTGAGGCAAACGGACATTCGACTAGTAACAGGTGGGACGTTCATCTCAGTTGAATGGGTGAATTAATCGCCTATAATCTATCACTTACAGAAAAAGTAAAAAAATTAAAAAGGGTAAAATAAAAAAAAAATAAAGGAAAAAAATGTTATTGACCAATTTGTGAGATCATATCATTTTTTTATACTAATATGGTCACTTCATATCCTTATTTAAAATGATATCCATTTTAAGTTTTTATTTGAGAAAATGAAAACACTTTAGATTCTTGTTTGAAACAAAATTTACTTAAGATTCTTATTTGAAAAAATGAGGGCACTTTATGTTCTTATTTGACTTTTTTTATAAAAATAATTGACATGTGCGTAACTAAGAGTAGACAATCAAGAACCATCTCATCCTGACATGTTTTGTAACGCAGCATCTATAAAAAATAAATAAATGACCACAATAATATAGCTTCCTTTAGTAAATATTGAAAAGAACAATAACATTTGACATTCAAAATTATCCATATTACAAGTGATCACTCCTAAGTTATCGAATATCTTCGGCGGCACTTTCCGCAGTCCCGAACAATAAAGCTAACCTCCATTCTGCATTGCAACAAAAGCATATAGTTAAAGATTTTTTGCCTCCATATTTCCACGAACTCTATTTTTTCCTAGCTAATTTCGCATGATGTTAAGAGATGACTATTGTATTTCATAAAATGAGTTGAGAATTAACGATTTGGAAAACATTTTTTTAATAAATTAAGTATTGTTTAAGAAAGTGAATGAATGAAATATATATTATAATCATCAATGAAAATATATAGGTATAAATTGTTATTAGGGCTATACCATCGAAAATCTCAATCTGTGGTACACTTGAACTTTAAATTATATAATTGAACTTTATATTGATTATATATATATATTATATTGTAAACTAAGTTTCATGTCACATAACATGTACCACATTTATCCAAAACTAATTATTTTATTACAAACAATTTCAAATTGCCAAAATATTATATTTTGAAATTTGCTCAAATCTGCTAATTTTTCCCTAAAAGCTCCCTCAAGTTTCGCGAATTTGCTAAAATCCCTAATTTTTGTGACACGAAATCAATTTTTTGTGGTAAAGTTTAGGATT
Source organism: Eucalyptus pumila (assembly GCA_016097595.1). Lineage (NCBI taxonomy): Eukaryota > Viridiplantae > Streptophyta > Magnoliopsida > Myrtales > Myrtaceae > Eucalyptus > Eucalyptus pumila. Next base: position 10,684,127 of record CM027846.1, read on the forward strand.
TTTATAATGTGAAAATTAGTTTGGGGTAAATTTATCACTTTGAATTTTTTTTTCTGAAATGAAAATTTGGAGTAAATGTGCTAAGTGTGTGCTAGTTGTGGTATTAATCTTTGTGATTGATAGTGAAATCCTGCACTAATTTTTATAAGCATAACGTCAAGTTTTAATAATGGATCATGACTATCACATTACATAAACAAGTCTCAAAAGTACTTACAGCAGCCTGGGGAATGAGGTGGGTTGTCTCCACCGGCATTACCTACAAACACAAACAATCAATTATGTGAAGGGAATAACACGGTTTTTTTACCCATTAGACCAGTTGCAGGGGCTACTATCTGATAAACGTGAACAATTGGTGTTACTATATTTAGCCTAATTATTCACCCATATTAACGTTTATTTATTCCTTATTTTTCTATTTTATAAATGTCTCTCATGCGAACCTACCAACCTTTATTTTTGAGTTACCAGTTCTTCTCTCATTAGGTTTCAAGTTAGTTTAAATATATCAAGTCTCATTTAAGTTACTTATTAATGGTTATTTATTTCTTTTAAATTTACCAATTTTTCTATTGAATTAACAACTTATTATTTGTCTTGCTTACTAGCCCGTTCCATTCACCAACTCCTTTTAGAAAGTACTAATGTTCATTAGTGTTGTTACAAACTTTTACCCAGTTAAGTTACCAAGTTTTGTGTCACCACCCCTTCTTTAAGTTAGTTACCAATGTCGTAACTTTTTTTTTTTTTTAAATTACCAACTTACTATAAGAAATTACCAACCTTTATTTGAGTGTTTCCCTATTCTCCAGTTGAGATGCCAACTGGTTTTGGATTACCAAGTATCATTTGATTGCTTGTGACCACCATTTATTACTATTTTGTTAATTTACTAGTTTTCTCTTTAGTTACTACTTTTATTTACCTTGTTTGTCAACCTTTTGAATTTACTAATTCTTTTTAGAAATTGTCAATGTCTATTAGAGTGATTACCATCTTTTCTTCAATTAAATTATCAACTTGTTTGCATCATCAATTTCTATTTGAGTAAGGTATTGATATTTTTGTGTTTTCTTGTAAATACCTACTTCTCTTATCTTATACCAAAAAAGTTTCTTTTATCTTTTGCCAATTAAATTACCAATCAGTTCTAGGTTATAATTGTTTACCAACATTTATTTGTTTTTTTCTTAAATCTACTAATGTTTATATCGAGCTACTATTTTTATTTGTCTTAATAATTAATTTTTTAAATTTGTAATTTCTAGAAATTACCAACCTTTCTGAGTGTGATTGACAACAATCAAGTTACCAATTAGGATTAGTTTACCAATTAGTTTTACCAACTTAGAGTTAGTTACCAACTTTTTATTTTTAAATTATCAACCTCCCTTATTTCTGATAGAAAAATTTATTACCTTTTCACCAACATTTTTTCTTTATCTTTTTCTTTTGAATTCATATAAGAGTTGGCAAATTTAAAGTGTAAGTAGAAAGGTGAACAAAAGTTGATAAAAGATAAGAAAAGTTGGTAAAGGAAAGCTAAATTAACTTGGTAAGTAATTCAAATGAGAGTTATTAACCCAAAATTAATCGTATCTTCATCAGAGCAAAGTTGGTAAGTCACTTTAATTAAGGTTAGTAATTTCTAAAAGAATTTGGTAGAATTAACACGTTATTAAGAAATGCAAGTAGAGGTTTGTAAATAAATAGAAAAGTTGGCAAAAAAAATGTTGGTAAGTAACTTAAATGAGAGTTGATAATCCAATATTTGGTGGTAATTTAATAGGACAATAATTGGTGAATCATGCTAGTTTAGATTGGTAATCTTTAAAAAAGCTAATAAATGTAAGAGGTTGCTAACCAAATCAACTAAAAGCTGGTAACTCAATAAAAAATTTGATATCTACAAAAAGAAAACAATTAAAATATTGGTAGTAATTCAAACGAGAGTTTATGGAAAAACATTTAATTGTCAATACAATTTGACAAAAGTTGATGAATCACTCTAATTTAGATTAATAATTTCACATAAGAGTTAGTAATTCAAAACGTTGTTAAGTTATGCAAATAAAAGTTGGTGAGTAGTACAAAAACTAGTAATATAAACAGAACAAGAGAAAGTTGGTAACTTCATAAAAATTTTGATAAGTTACCAACGGGTTACTTTTCTGCCAACTGTTTTTTCACATTTACCAACACTTAGTAAATTTACCAGAAAAAAAAAAAATCGTTTTTTTAACCAAACAATAGAATTCTGCTTTTCCTAGAAGTTCTCTTTCAAAGACTCATTATAACTTTTAAAATCCCTTATATCTTCTGCAACATTCGTCAACAATTCACAGAGAGAAGCGTCAAAAGGAATTTGCAACTCTTGGTGACCTTTCTAATCTAGAGGGTCATTCCCTCAAAGAATACCCTGATATAAATCATAATAAAGAATTCAAGACTTCAAAAACAAAATCCAGAATTTCAGTTCCACGTGTTTTTTTGGATCTATGCCCTGTTTTCCTGAACAGAAATGTTTGAGTGAGTCGCATTATTCTCAACATACAATCGCAGTCGATGTTTTAATGACAGAAGATAAAGAAGGTACAGTTCGTTTCCATCTGTTTGTGGAAAACCACAATGAACCTATATCTGTCATTCGGATTTCCCTGTTAATGATGATTTCGCATGATCCTGATGTGAGCTTAAGTAGAAGAAAGAGGAAGCAGACTCACCACCACACCGAGGACGTAATCTTCTCGCAAGCAAGTGAAGGATTGCGATCGATAGAAACCAGCAGATTCTGATGCAGTAGGAGGAGGAAGAGGAGGAGGAAGGAGAAGGAGGCTTGCAAGCCATTTTCTTCATATTCTCGTTCGAATTTTGTTGGTCTCCTCCTCTTGAGGCGTGAAGGGTTTTATATGATATGATGATGATGTTCTCTTCGAAAGTCAGACGTGTTTCGATCAAATTTGGCAGGCATTGACAAAATGGACAGAAGTGGTCGGTTTACTTTTAGGAAATAGCCGTGCTTAAGAAGTGAATCCCGTAAAGTCTTTGGCACAAATACTTGTTTTCTTCAGTTCAAACTTCAAACGAGTTGTGCTGAAGCGTTATAATTATATGGACGCAAGGTTTGAAAGTTTCCGGGGAAAGAGGCTGATGTCACTTTTTCTGTCAATCTCTTCTTCATCCTGCTGGTTCTTCCTCTTTTTGTTTGAATCAATAGGATGCAATACCGCAGCAATTGCCGCGATAGCACCGATATCGACTGCTATCGATGAGGCTTTCATTCTCCACGTGATCCTGGCTGGTAGTGGCACTGCTATACAATGGCTGCTGCTATTTAAAACCATGCTTGGCACATTAACCGTAGTTAATTTGAAGATGGAAATTTTGACAAGTAGGACTACATTTCTCTTTAAACAAAACAAGCAGAATGAAGATCAATTTTGAAAATGAAATGTTGGTGAAATCAAAAGAAGTGGAGTCATGCAATGTCCAATGAAGTGACTCTACGTGCTCAGGGACGTGGCTCCGGCGTTCCTACATTGATCTCTTTAAACTTTAGTTTTTGCCAGACTCAATCAAATCCAAGCTAAAACCTGCCGATCAGTCCCTTCTTTCTCTCTCCTCCCTCTTCAACGGAGCAATGTGCCAATCACCACCGCACCACCTCTCTTCCCTTTCCCTTTTGCCCACAGCCTTCGTCGTTGCCGTACATTCAACCACCACCGTCTAGGAGATTTCCACCTTACTGCCCGCTGCAACCACCGCCATCGTTGACTGTAGGCGGGATTCACATCACTCTCTGTCTCTCTCAACGAAGCTCGAGGTGGTGGCATTCGCACCACCTCAAGCTTGGTTTGTCGGGACAGAGGGTTTGGTTCGGCACCAACGGATCGATGTCCTATTTACCCGAGATGCTTAACTTTTAAAGAAATGATATGGTTTCTACTAAAGGATGTTCGGAAAAAGAACAATCTATTTGAGAATGATCGAGCATGGGATGATCCTTTGAAAAGATCATATTTATCCTCAGCAAAAGGAGTACAAAATATGCTTTATTTATGTCCATCGATGGAATGAATCATAATTCTTCAAGAAACAGGGTTTTTGGAACAATGCCCATGTAGAATCTAGAACATCAAGAAACATGACAAAGGCTTATCTAAAACCCTAGAGTCAGACACCTTTGGCACTGGACCTCGACAAGCTTCCGTGATTCAATGGTCTGCATTACAAATAAATTCGTTGTTAAAGATCTTTCACAGACATAATATTAGTGAACTGCGTCTGTCTCCTAGTTACTTTCTTTTCACTTTCCTTAAAGATGTTATGCAATAAATTGAGTGGATTTCTAATTTATAAAATAAGGTAGTCCATTTTTCTAAAATGGGTTTTGAGAGTGCTTACGGCATCCTGGGGATGGGGATGGATTGCTTCCACCCGAACCGCCTGCAAACATGGACAGTCGTTACCAACAATGTGATAGATAAAATCAATCAAGATATACGAAGGAACGAAACTGAAATCGGTGCTTTTTAGGATCCGAATCTAGTGATATGAGTTCATGGAATGGATGATATATTAAGTACCTGCAAACAAGTCAACTTGCCTTTCTTTTCAGACAATTTAACCTTGATTAGGGGCAAGATTTGTATCTTCTTACTCTAATTGCATCTTAGATAGAGTTAAGTGAAGATTTTGAGATTTTTCCATTACAGCTCCATTTGTTTCGGGAAAAATGTAACATTTCTGGAAAATATTCTCCACAAAGGTTTTTTCTTAGGAAAATAATAATATTTTCTGGTATTTAGCTGAAACTTAAAAATGAAATGAAAAACATTTTTTTGTCGTGATGGAAAATCTGATTTAATTTTTGAAAATAGACATATTATTTGGGGTCTAATTTCCTAAAAAAACTCCAACTTTAGGTCCAATCCCAACTCTACCTTGAACTTTTTTTGTTCCATAAAAAACTCAAACATTAGGTCCAGTCCCACTTTTACCTTAATTTTTTTTTTTTTGTCTCATAAAAAATCACCAACTTTTACGTGAGTCCTAAATGGCTCCCATTAACCCTCGGTCCAAAATTCAAAACTCCCGAGAGCTATTCAAGCATCCTAAGTAGAGTGTCAAGAGCGCAAGCTCTTTGACCACGAGAGATGGAAGACTCTCGAGGATAAGAGATTGAAGATTGAGCGCAAAATCAAAGATCTCTAAGCGAGATGGAAGGAAGACTTGATAAGAGTATTTGAAGAAAGCCAACATTAATTGCTAAAGTTTTTATCTAAATTTTATATCCAATAAGACATCATTTGGGTTTACATGGAAGATCATCTACAATAGAAGTCTTCTTGAATATAAAAGTTTGGAAAAGATCTGGAGCAATGACATGGAATACCATGTAACTATGGACAATTTTGGATGGAGGGTTAATGGAAAAAAAGTTCAAGGTGGAATTGAGAGTGTATCTAAAGTTGGTGGTTTCTATAAGACAAAAAAAAAAAAAAAAATGTGTATGGTAGAATTCATGACTTGACCAAAAAAGTTATGGGTTTTTTATATGATGAAAAAATCTAGGATAGAATTAGGAGGGGACTAAAGTTGATTTTTTTTTTAAGGGTGTTAGGCCCATTATTAGAGTGCTAGTAACTTATACATGGGCGGGGAACCAAGTATTGGCAATGTAATCCTTGGTCCAGTTGCAATGGACCTTAACCTAGGCATCATAAATTGAGGCACAGGCAGCCAGTCCGGTGCCTGGCCTTAACGGACCCGAGCACGAGCACTAGGGTCTTGAGTTTGGCCTTGATGGACCTATACACGACCTTGGTGGACCTGGGCATGGCCTTTGTGCCCATGTACTAGCACATCAGAGACAAGCATCAAGGCTTTGGACTTGGCCTTAATGGACCTTGAGGGCTAGAGCACGAGCACGGGTCATGAGCTTGGCCTTGATGGGCTTGGGCTAAGCGCCGAAGATTTGGTCTTGGACGCAAGGATTCAGGAATCAACCTTGGGGTTTCCATGCCCAATGTAAAGTTTCAGATCAAATGCTGAGATTTAATCATATTTCGAAAATAGATTTCCCATTTTTTATAGAAGAAATCATTTTTCTAAATTTAAGTATAAGTTTTCCATTAACTAAGAAAATATTATCTATTGACTCATTTTCCTAGGCAAACCAAATGTCAAGAAATGTTTTCTTGGAAAATATATTCCACAAAACAAACGGAACCTACATTATGAAAGATGTCCTCTTATAAGTAGGGCATTCGTAAATTTTTGTCCAATCATCTATGGACATTATAAAAGGAAGAAAGTACATGCAATACACCTTTATTTGAGAAACTAGACGAGACTAAAATTTCATATACTGAATCAAAACTCTGCTTGCACGAGAGATAGAGAGAGAGAGATATGCACCGTTTTGACTACTGTGTCCGCAACCTTGAGGATTGATGGACCTTCCAGCTAAGGTCAAATGAAGATGGAGGAGCAGCATCACGATAAAGCAGCAAACCATGTTCCTGGACAAAGTGTTGCTTGCCTTTGCCATCTCTCTCTCTCTCTCTCTCTCTCTCTCTGTGTGTGAATCCTTAATGAGGAAGTTATATCCATCTATATTTATTAACCACCGACGCGAAGCCGTGTAGTCTTCTCGGGCAACTAATCTGTTTGACCATCAACGAAGCAGTCATTTTCAGTGTCTAATATCCGATTTTTGTCTAAGCGTACCTCGCTCGTTGGCTCTCCTACGGTCTACACAAGAATCAAATGACCTATGGGCGCGAAGTCTCGCGCCGGTCTTTCCGGGCTACCGGGCTACAAGAGAAGGAAATTATTTGTTTGACCTTGAACGAGGTCATCATTTTCAGTGTTTACTATATCATCTAAAATATGGAAAATAATCTGAGCGTTTTTTGACTATTTCATAAGAAGAAGAAGAAACTTCTATTTTTTTTTTTAAGGGGGCTTAGAGATGATATATAGTTTGTGTATAAAATTAAAACCCTAGGATTATACTAAGTTAGATTGTACATCGTATACGTTGGAAAAGTAAATTATGCCAATTGGACTAGATGATTGATAGCGGTCCACTTCTTATATGTCATGACACTTTGATATAATATAAATAAGTAAAACTTTCTTGACGTGATTTCATATGCAAGTTCATTTGAAGGTATTGATACGTCGTCTCATGGGAAATTAAGTCAATTATAAAAAATAAAAAAAAAAGGGATTGGAGAAGGGATATAATGGAGACTCCAACAAGGTGAGGCCAAAATGATACGCGGTTATACTATACTGAATGGTCTAAGTTTTGGTGTTCTTAGGATTAGTGAATAGTGAATAGAGAAAAGGACATGTTAAATAATTCATAAGTGTAACTCAAGAAAACATTTAGACATGCCTCCAATCATATTAGTTGTTCAAGTAGGATAGATTGGATTCCTTTTATTAAGTATAATACCATGTCAACTGAATACGTGGGTATAATTTATCTCTAATCCATTTAGTCTAATTCTACCTGTTGGCTTAACTTCTAGATTAGGCATTCCAATTATATACATTTAGTTCCATATAACTTTAACTTTTAGGTTGGATAGTTTTACACGATATCAAAGCTCTGGTTAAAAGTTTGAATCCTGACATTTTTCTCTCGAACTAATTGCTCGTGGCTGGTTTACAAGAGTTTACTGGTCAAAAAAGGAGCCGTGCCCATTTCACAACAACTAAGCCACGTCATTTTCGAGGGATTAGCTTACACAAGCTTGATCCTTTAGCCCACTTTTTGGAGAAAATATTAGGTGTATTTAATATGTTAGGTAGGATAATGCATTAAATCATATAATGATTTATACTTGGCAAATCCGGGCCCACTTGTCAGTCGGACCAGCAAAATTTCGAGGAGTGATCGGTTCCCAATTGGTCCGATTCAAACCAGACCAGGAGCATCGGTTCCCAAAATTAGGAACCGTGGACCAAACTGTTTAGTCTTAGGACGGGAACCGGACTGAACCATTGTTTCGGTTCGATCCGATCCAACAAAATCAGCACTTTTTTTTTTTTTTTTTTTTTGCACTAAAGAGTGACCGTGTTCCGAACCGACCCAACCGTGAGAATCGCTTCAGGTTGCTTCAGGTCGAGGAGGGCTGGCACGCCGTTGGACGCAAAACTCGAGCACTACCCAAAGCTCCAAGTTTGAGGTCGAGCTTCATGGCCAAAGCAGCCATGGATGAGTGTCATTCATGGCTGGCCACAAGCGTTATCCATGGTGGATGGGAAAAAACGGTACCTAGAGATCAGTAGCATACCCCCAACGAACGAACGAACGAACGAACAAGCAGCGCAACATAGCAAGACGGATGAGGTCAAGTGATGAAATCACATTAAATAAGGAAACCGAAGCCGATCCGATACGCCTACGTGTCCATTTACAAAACCCACCTGCCCATTTCCTCCTCCCAGCTCCACATCCGACCTCGCCTGCTAAGATTCTTCTAAAAAGTTTGGGTTTTTATTTTTCTTTTCATTTCTCCTCGTCCATCCATCCGTTCGGTTGTCATCCCGGAGACCTTGTGGGAGATGGGTTTCATCTTCTCGAGCGAGTCTCCGTGTTCCGCGCCCCCTGTGCTGGCGGCGATGGCCATGGACGAGCGTCGGCGTGCTCGTGAGCAAGTCGGCCATGAGCTGACTCGAGCTCGAGCCATGGCAGACGCAAGAGGAAAGAAAAAAGAAGTAGAGAGAGAAAAGAGAGAGAGAGAGATGGGCAGAAACGGAGGGGAGGAGAGAGAGTAAGGTGAGAGAGACAGAACGTTAATGGAGAGAGTGGGGCAGAAATCCCACCCCCTTATGCTCTTTTAGATTTACTTTGCGCAAACGCCTTTGATGTAAATTATAAGCATTCGGCTTAGTTATATATATCAGCCAGAGTTTCGGCCAAAACAAAAAAAAAAAAAACTGACGGGTGGGCCCGAATATGCCACCTGTCAATCATAGTATGGTTTAATGCATCATCCTACCTGACATATTAAACATACCTAATATTTTCTCCACTTTTTGGGTTAAGGATTCTCTCTCTCTCCTGCGTCTGCTTGCACCACCACTCCCGACAATCATCGTCGATGACAATCATTGAACAATACCACCACCGATCACGACCCTAACCATGCCAGCACCGTGGCTCAATTGATAGAGACTCCCTCCCATGGAAGACCGAAAAGGCAATCACCCGCTGCAATGACAAAAGTCGATTTCTAGGACATTGTAGAATTTCCTCCACAAAGGTAATGTTTCAAATCCCGTCGTTGTTCACAAGTCCGTATAAAGAGATGCAAGGTGCAATGAAGTTGGAGCCAGAGTTCGTGAAGAAGCTAAAGGCGGGCAAGTCATAAGATTTCTTTGACATCTTCGATGGTCACGATGGAGCATAACTAGTGGAGGCGTGCATGGAGAATTTGCATCAACTGTTGGCGGAGGAAGATGGATAGGGTGACAACCAACATAGGAGATAAAGACAATGGGGTCGATGGTGGAAGTGGTCGTGGTGGAGAGGGAGGTCATGGTGGCGACAATGAACTTCGTTGATGGCCATCGAATTTTGGACCAGACAATGCACGGAGTGAGAGAGAGTGAAAATAGTTTTCTCCAAGAAAATATGTTAGCAAGTAATGTTGAGAGCACTGCCTCTCTCCAATTTTTCTAGACTTTTCTATAACTAATATCTACAATGGGTAGTTGTAGCTTGTGGTGTTCAAAGCTTTTTTAGGGTGCGTTTGGTAACGTTTTCGTTTCCGAGAACAATTTCTAATTAGAATTGATTTTTTTTTATTATGTTCCCGCAAACAATTTCTAAGCATTTTAACCGTTTGATAATTGTCCAAAATTTCAATTCCTAGAATAGAATTGCATTTGATACTATGCTCAAAATTTCTCCAATTTATTTTCTTTTAATTTTTTAAATATTTTATTTTAATTTTTAAATAATTTATTTTTTTTTTCCTTTCTTTCTCTTATTCTTCTTCTTCAAGTCGTTGGTCATCGGCCTTAAATTGACCGACGATCGGCCAGACGAGGGCTGGCAACCTCACCGGAGCGTCACCGGCCCTCATCACCCTAGCCTCGCCAGCAGCTAGGCGAGTGACCTCGCCTAAATTTGGTGAGGTCGAGCTTACCCAGCCACTAGCAAGGCTCGATCTTGCTAGATTTGGGTGAGGTCAAGCCTCACCAATGGCCATGGGAGACCTAGCGAGGCTTGCCTAGCCACCGGTGAGCTTCCTGGACCAATTGCCGATGACCAACGGCAATGGGTGGCGGACGGCAACGACGGCGGTGGCAGCAGATGAAGAAGAAGAAAGAGAGAAGAAGAACAAGAAAAAGGAAAAAAGAAAAAAGAAAAAAAAAAGGTGCTTGATTTTAGAGTTGTTCTTGGAAACAAGAATCAACTTTTTTTTTTTTTTTTCGATTCTACTTTAAATCTGTTCTCGGGAACAAAATTTTATCAAATGCATTTTTGTTCTAAATATACTCATGGGAACAAAAGAACATAAACAAGCATTGTTTGGCAACCAAACAGGCCCTTTGTGTTAGGTAAGATGAGTGGTTGAAAATAAGTTGAAAAGTAGGTGAAGCTTGTAATTTTAGAATAGGCCACATTGGACTCTTCTAGTACACTAGTCTTGTTTGGGTATATAAATAGCCACCTAAAGAAATACACAACCATTTATGTCTCAACAATAATAAAGATATCTTTAGTAAATATAATATCAGCAGATTGTAATGTTTAACATTGAAAGTCACCCATATTACAAAGTAATCATCCCCAGATTATTAAATATCTTTGGCAGCACCTTTGGTAGTCACGAACAACAAAGCTCACTTATATGGTTTTATGGACTCATTGCAACAAAGCCATTTAGTTAAAGATTTTTCGCCTGCATATATCCATGAATTCTATTTTTTTCCTAGCTAATTTGGCACGTTTTTTTAGGATGTTATGAGATAAAGTAAAGTACTGTATTTCATAAAATGGATGCATCTATTTCGTAAAAAATCAATGATTTCAAAAATATTTTTCTAAAAATATCTTTTATTTGTTTAAGAAAATAAACAGATGAAAAATTATTTTTATCATCAATGGTAATATTTATACATAAATTATTATTAATAATGAAAATAATTTTTGTTAACTAATTCTTTCAAACAATATAATCGATAGTTTTTTGAATTTTTGTTTGAATCATCGCAAAACGAACTGATGAATCCTAAGTGTCAAGTTATTCTAGAAGAGGGTTGATGAGTATTTACAGCAACCTGGGGAAGGAGATGGGTTGCTCCCTCCCACACCACCTACAAACGCAAACAATCGATTATGGACCAGTTTAGATCCTACTATTCGATAAACACAATAAAAATTATTTTAATGCGAATTAATTTGTATAAATGTATATATAACCTAATTATTTAATTATTTTAAATAACCTAATCTTATTTAAGCAATAGAAATTTGCTATTCTTATATTTTTATTTTGCAGAATTAGATGATTGACAACACGTCCTTTCAGATTTTAGTGCATTTACCGGATTCCACTTGTTCATCTCTAATTAATAATGAAACCTAATTACAAATTCAACCTCAAACTTTGAAAAGCCCATGCTTATATTAAAAAAAAAAAAAAGTTAAACCGCAGATAGTATTAAGATAAAAGAAAGTAAAACATTTCTTATAGCATATCCAAGCCCATTCAAGAGCATCACCTTGTCATGTAAGCTACGAGGAGATGAGAGACTATATATGTAGATAAGTTTATTATAGGCTCTGTAAACTTATGATGTGAAATACGTATATATGAAAAAGATTAACCGTGCAATTCGCGAGATATGTTGGACCAACATAAAAGCACAATGATAATATATATTAAATATGTATTTATAATACATACACTAGTATAATGAATAGCAAAATTGTTTAACTTCTTTTAGGTTTTATGTTAATATTATCACATCATAGATTATAGCATCATGCTAATAAAAACTAGAGATTAAAGTTTAAATGACAAAACTTTATCACTTTGTATATGAGATTTATAAAGCTAAGGTTTTAGACATTAGTGCGATTATACTTGGAAAGAAATCGTTTACAATCATAAAAAATGAAAAAAAAAAAAAAGTCGCAAAGTTCAGGCTCATTTTCATTTGATAACGTGTGGAATTTAGGTTAGGCGAGATATCAATATTTTAAAAAGATAATAGTATATGGTGATGGTGTGCCTTTCTTCAAGGACAAAAATCGGTGAATCACGATAATTTAGATTGATAATTTCTAAAATGAATTATTAAATGTAGGGCGTTGTTAACCAAGTTAAATATAAATTGGCAACTTAATAGAAAATTTGATAGACTAGAAAAAGGGAATAATCAAACATTGGCAAGAAATTTAAATAAGAGCTTATAACCAGAAACTAGTAGACCAACAATATCACAAAAATTGGTCAATTACTCGAAACATTTATAGGTTTAAACGGTTAATACTAACCAAGTTAAAAAAACCCTAGAAAAAGGGAATAATTTGTATAGTTTATAACTAGAAACTAGTAGACCAACAATTAACTCGAAACATTTATAAGTTTAAACTACTTTTTTTATCAAATTAACTCTAAAATATTTTTTTATCACGAAAAGCCTCAAATTGGTACATTTATGATGAACTTACCATCTATTAATTTTTGTTAAATTGAATTAATATCATGAAAAATCACAAATTAGTACATCCATGACAAATGGAGAATAAAATCTCAAATTGATATATTCATCAATTGTTACATGTCATCCAACTTAGTAATTCAATGATAAAATATAATGAAAACTAATTTATGGTAAATTTATTACAGATGTACCAATTTTTTATTTTTGTGGTATTAACCTTAAAAGTTGGTAAATTAGTATTAAAAAACTATGAATTCGCATACTCTTGGTAATCTCATAAAAGTATTGGTAAGTTACCGGTAAGTTATCTAAAAAAAGTCATGTGTCATTTGTTTACCATCTTTTAACACTTATTGAAATTTATCAATACAATATATATATTTTGTTTCTCTTTCTAAGATTCATTATAATATTTAAAATCCTTCCTTTCTTCCGCACCTTTCAGGCTTTCACCAATTATTCGCAGAGAGCAGCATCAAAAGTCACGATCTTAAGTTCCCCATGTTTTAATCCGCGCCCTGTTTTCCTAAACAGAAACAGTTGACCAAGTTGCATTAATCTCAACATAGAATCACAGTCGACGTTTCGTTCCCATTGCTTTGTGGAAAATCACAGTCAAGCTAAATATCTTGTCTGGATTTTTCTGTCAATCACGATTTTACACATTCCTAACCGTGAGCTTAAGTAGAAGAAGGAGGAAGCGGACTCACCACTACATGTCGGACCGTCACCTAATCTTCTTGCGAGCAAGTGAAGGATCACGATCAATAGAAACCAGCAGATATTGATGTAATAGGAGGAGGGAGGAGGAGGAGGCTTGTGACCCATTTTCTTCATTTTCGCTTTCGAATTTTATGATCTCCTCTTCCTGAGGCATGAAGGGTTTTATATGATACGAGCCCCAGCTACACAGTCGGTGATGTTCTCCTCAAAAGTCATATGTGTCTTGGTCAATTTTTGCATGCGTTAATGGATGGAGAGAACTGGTTGGTTTTTGACTTTTAGGAAAGAATCGTTCTCAAGAAGTGGATCCCATAAAGTCTTGGCACCAGCGGTTTAGATAGAGGTCGCGATGTCACTATTTCTGTCACTCTCTTCTCTAAGTACGTGCAGACGCAATGTTTGAAAGTTTTTTTTCTCACTCTCTTCTTCATCCTTCCTTTCTTCTTTTGGTTTGAAATTAATAGGGTGTACTATTTCCGCGATAGCAGCCACTATTGACTACTACAAGTGAGAATTTTATTCGACCCCTGATACCGGCCGAAGACCGTTACCGCTATTCAATGGTAACTATTTAAAACCATGGCTGGCACATTAATTGTAGTCAATTTGAAGATGGAAATTTTAACAAGTAGGACTATTATTTTCTTTGAAGAAAAACTAAGCAAGAAGATAGAGTTTGTGAAGTCCCAATGTCCGCTTCCATGTAGGAAGAATTATTGTCCCGAACTCCCTTATGGAATTGTACTCTTCAATCAAGTCCTTTGCGTAAGTTTTTGGAATTATTTACTAAATTTTCAAGCATGATTATCCATTTTTCAAGGTGAAATGTTGTTGAAATCACATTAAATGAAGCTGCATATTGAGAAGCATTATTGTTTGTGTAATAAAGTGACTTCAAATGCATAGGGAGGTGGATCCGCTGTACCTATTCTGATCTCTTCCTCCATCTCATCCATCAAATTTTAAGAGATAGTCCATTTTTAAGGCTAGGCAATGTGCCAATCACCTTCACACCACCTCTCTTCTCTAGCATTATCGGTTGTTGCCGCGCATTCAACGACCACCATCTCGGAGATTTCCACCTTACTGATCGCTGCAGCCCGATCACGATGACTGTAGGCAAGATTCACATCTCTTTCTCTTCTCTCAGAGACAGCAAATCTACTTGCTTAGGTCTTAAAAGAGTGTTGGAATGTCCAGTCCAAACACTCATATTGATAGATGGATCAAGATTATTTTTATATATAAAAAGCATATAAATTCCATTGTTGAGCGATACAAGATATTTCAATGAAGATATTATATTATATCTACTTATGGATATTCAAATAAGAACAAATTAATTGAGAATCTTGGTATACTCAGTGATCCTTTGAAAAGATCATATATCCTCAACCAAAAGGAGTACAATATGCTTTATCCGTGTCCTCCGACCGAATGAAAAGCACTACCTCAAGAACAGGTTCTCTTGAACATCGTGTAGGTAGAGAATCTAGAAAATCAAGAAACATTACATAGGAATATTTGATACACTAAAGTCACCCGTATATCCCGATTAACAACTTTGGCGCTGGACCTCAACAAGCTTCCATGATTTAATGGTCTGCATTACAAAAAAAAAAAAAAAAAATTCAGTTAGGGTCCGTTTGTTTAAGAGAAAATTATTTCTCAAAAATTATTCTTCAACTTTCTCATATTTGGATTACAAAAAAATTTACAAAAGATTAATCGATTTATGGAAAAAAAATTTCATGGATTGAAAATGACAAGCTTAAATTGGTTAAAAACGATTTTACAATTTGGCAGAAAGGAAATCGCTTTTTTAATCACTAAAAAAATAAAAATTAACCATTTTCCTTGAAAATAATTTCCATAACAAATATTTTTTTATCATATAATTTTTAGTGAAACAAACGTACTTTTTTAAAGATTTTTTGGATACATAACATTAATAAATTTGTCTGTCTGCTAGAACGTTTTGAAACAAGTGGAGGAGAGATACATAAGATAGTCTATTGTTTTGAAAAAGGGGCAAGATAATGCTTACGGCATCCGGGGGAAGTAGGTGGATCATTTCCGCGTGAAACACCTGCAAACATGAACAATTATTATATGAATTTGATCTTTGATTCTACGAATAATGTGATGCATAAAAACAATCAGATATATAAAATAGCAAATCTGAAACTTGTGCTGATTTTCGGGATCCGAATCTAGTGATATGATATGATGTCACAGAATTTGATGACAAATAAAATACCCGCAAACAAACTTAGTTGCCTTTTTATTTTTGGACAAATTTGATCTTGCTAAGGCGAAAAAACTTTATGGTCTTACTCCGGTCACATCTCAAGTGGAGTAAAGTGAAAGTTTTGAGGATTTTCATTACATCATGAAATATATCATCTTTGTGCCAAAACCAAACCGGAAAATTGAAATTGATCCGAACTGGTCCGAATTTTTGTGCATTTTCGGTTTTGTTCAGGTTTCAGTTCAAATAATAAAAAATAACCATTTTTTTTTTCTTAATTCCAATTCAAATTGAAAATCATCCATTTTCTTAATATTACAATTTACACAATCTCTTTCATTTTTCACAAAACCTCTTTTTAATATTTCCAAGAAAAAAACCAAAAACCTTGCTAATCCGATCCTAACAGAGTTTTTATCCACTTATCTACGGACACTGTAATAGGAAGAAAGTACATATGATATGAAATATTAGAATTGAGAGAGAGAGAGAGAGAGAGAGAGAGAGAGAGAGAGAGAGAGATGTACCATTTTGACTATTATGACCACAACCTTGAGGATTGATGGACCTTCCAGCTGACGTAAAATGAAGATGGAGGAGCAGCATCACAATAATGCAGCTAACTATGTTCATAAGCAAAGTGTTGTTTCCCATGTTCTCTCCTCTCTCTCTCTCTCTCTCTCTCTCTCTCTCTCTCTGTGAATTTCTAGTAAGAAAGTTTAGCTCCATCTATATTTATACAGGAATCAAATAACCTACTTCGGGCAATCGTAAGTTAGTCTTCTCGGACTATAGAAGAAGAAAATGTATGTTTGACCTTGAACGAAAAAAACGTTGTTAGTGTTTATACAAATTTGTGCGTGTACCTCACTGATTGGCTCTCCAACTTATAACAGGAATTAAATGACCTACAACGCGAAGTCATACGCCAGTCTTCTCGGGCTACAAAAGAAGGAAACATTTGTTGGACCTTGAACGAAGTTGCCATTTTCAGTTTCTGATATAGACTTGACCAAGGCACTGGACCAATTGGCTCTCAAACGTAGTAAACAATCTAAGCATTTTTGGCATATACAGAAGGAGAAGAAGAAACTTCTGTTTTCTTAAGGGGGTCGGAGATGATATAAAATTTCCAGGGTACATAACCCTCGGATTTTTTTATATTAAGTTAGATTTGCATGTCATCTACGGTATGTGAAAGATAAGTTTTTAGATCAAGGTCTGGAGTAGACAAACGATAGTGGTCCATTAGCTTTTCCATATCATCTCATGGCGCTTGATATAAGATAAATAAGTAAAACTTTCTCGACGTGATATCACATACAAGCTCATTTGAAGGTATCAAATCTCGTCTCATGGGAAATTAAGTAAAAAGTTAACACAGGGATTGGAAAAGGGACACATCGGAGACTCCAACAAGGGGAATCTAACAAGATGTGTTTTGGTATTCTTATAGTTAGAGATGGTGAATAGGGCAAAGGACATGTCCAAAAATTTGTTAGTTTAACTCAAGAAAACATATAGACATACCTTCAATCTTATTAGTTGTTCAACACATCAATTGAATACTTGGTTATAATTGGTCTTACTTTCATTTAGTCGCATTCCACCTATTGGCATAATTTTTAGTTTAGATATTATGATTACATACATTTAGTTTGTACCACCTAAAGGATTAACTTTTAGGGATATTTTACCATGATATTAGGGCTTAGTTCAAGAGTTCGGATCCTGACACTTTTCTTGCTCATGGTGGGTTCACAAAAGTTGACTTACTCAAAAAAGGAGCCGTGCCCATTTCACAATAACTGAGCCAAGTCACGCACAAGTAAGGGATCATCTTACACGCACTTGATCATTTAGCCAACTTTTTGGGATAAAGGCTCTCTCTCTCTCTCTCTCTCTCTCTCTCTGAGCGCCGCCGATCACGACCCTAACCATGCCAGCGTTGCGGCTCAATTGATAGGGACTCCCTCCCATGGAAGGCCAAAAAGGCAATCACCCAGTGCAATGAAGGCCAAAAGTTGATTTCTAGGACATTGTAGCATCTGCTGCACAAAGGTAATGTGCCAAATTCGTTGTTTTTGTAACACCTTGAGTTTCCATTATACGCATATTGTCCAATTTGGACACTAAGTTTTCACGGTTTTATTTTTCTCAGGACAGCCCATACTACCCCAATAAAATGCGTATGTACGGTTAGAGGACCCATTGCCTTATAAGGCAGCCCAAAACTCCCTCCCTAGGCGATATGAGATAAGAGAGGGACCCCTTCTTTGCTTGCGCATGTCTGGGGATCGAGGCGCAGACGCACCACCATCATTCCCTCCCCGTGTCACACTCTCCACCCCTTAGAAGCACAACGTCCTCGCTGTGGGGGCCGAAGGCGATCTTATTCCATCTCTTCGTGTATTACCCTGGTCTGGGTTGTCACACTCTCCTAACCGTGTCACACTCTCCACCCCTTAAAAGCACAACGTCCTCGCTGTGGGGGCCGGAGGCGATCCTAGTCCATCTCTTCGTATTACCCCGGTCTAGGTTGTCACACTCTCGACCCCTTTGGACACTAAGTTCTTACAGTTTTGTTCTTCTCAAGGCAGCTCATACTACCCCAAAAAAATGCGTATACACAGTTAGAGGGCCCATTGCCTTATAAGGCAGCCTAGAACTCCCTCCCTAGGCAATGTGGGACGAGAGAGGACCCCCTCCTTGCGCACATCCAGGGATCAAGGTGTGGACGCACCGCCATCCCTCCTCCTCGCGCACCGCCGCTCGGGCCATCACACTTTCCTCGCCCGCGTACTGCCGAGGCAATCTTAGTCCGTCCCTCCATACTGCCCCTAGTCTAGGTCGTCACAGTTTTTCACAAGTCCGTAGAAAGAGAGATGCAAGGCACAATGAAGGTGGAACTAGAGATCATAAAAGAAGCTAAAGGCGGGCGAGGCGTAAGATTTCTTCGACATCTGCGATGGTCATGATGGAGCATGAGTGGTAGATGCGTGCGGGGAGAATTTGCATCAACTGTTCGCGGGAGGCGGCGGAAGGTTTCAATCGGGAAGGGAGGAAGATGGATGGGGCGACAACCACCATAGGAGATAGACAATAGGGTCGACGGCAGGAGTGGGGTGGTGGAGAGGAGGTCATGGTGGTGGCAGCGAATTTTGTTGATGGCGGTCGGATTTTGGACCAAACATCACGCACAGCGAGACAGTGAGGATAGATTTTTCCCGGAAAACATGTTAGCAAGTAATCCCTTCTCGTATTCCCCCTTATTCAAAAGGAATTGATAGAGATGAATCCCCTAGCTAGCAAGAGCAGAAGTAGTGCTAACTCTGCATCGATTCCCCGCATCTGAGAGCTCTATGTCCAGTTTCAAGTAGATAGAAGAAATCCTATTATTTAAGGCACGCTCTTCATGATTATTTGAATGTGGTAAAGCTCCTCGCAATAGATGCTGCTATATGTACCTTTAATCCGATATCAAAGAATATGTAGCAAAATCACTAAATCTGTGGAAATGCTAAGTGGACTTTTAATTGCCTCCTTTTCATTATCTCTGGGAGTTCCTCCCCAACGTGGGTTTTGCATTTCAGATAGTATTGGGCCCATTACATGTCCTTTTGCACATTGCCCGACCTTATCTGCCAACTCAACTTTTGGTCCACCATGTTCTCCTGCTTTTCTTACCTTTTGGGCTTTGTATCAGTATTTCAGGATTTGGACGATAATGCGCCTTTGGTTTCACAACAAGAAATCCTCATTCCACGAATTAGTTTTTTTTTTTTTTTGTCAATTGTTTGGAATGCAAAGAACTTTGATCTTAGCGGGGAAGGTAATTCTTATCCGCGACGGTGAACAATAACCAGTGGCCGACAGCGAAGTTCAAGGATTGACGGCCAATGATAGGCGACAAGCAATCAATGATAGAGTTTGACAACTAGCAACAAGTTCGACCGCCAACGACTCACAGCAGAGTCCGTCGATGCTGGTGGCGAAGGCCGAAAGTTGGCGAGTGGCGATGCCGGGGGCTATGGTGGTCGTTGGTGGTGTGATTGGGTTTTTGGTAGTTTCATGGTTATAAAAATATGGAATGAAATCTCAATCTTAACTATAGTCAGAAATTTTATTTCACGTGGAATCTTAAACCGTGTTCGGATTTATCTCCACAAATCCTGTTCCTTGAGCAATCCAATTCCGCAACTAACCAAACCGAGGTGAAAAATGGTTCGTAATCAAAGAAAAATCTTCAAAGAATAGTAATTTCTTAATCAATCTTGATGATAGAAGATGACCGTGATTGCAAAAACTGTTGGTGTTTTCTGGCGTCCCCACCATATACTCATTGGAGCCAAGTTCATGATCCCAATATGTCCCTGGGACCTTAGCTTTAAAGTAGACCAATAATTTGGAAAGTAAGATTGTCCAATCATTTCACTATATATAAAAGTAGCCGAGTGTTTCAATAGTTCTAATTAAGCAAGTCAAGTATAGTAATCTTTCAAAATATGAAAAAAAAAAAAAAAACTCATCAAGGTGCATAAAGAATATTCGTTACGCTACATACATAAAGATACCTAATTTGGTAATGAAAATTTGTTAATCTGAATTTCATAAATATGAAGAAGCGGCGCCGCTGATATTAAGGATTCCTGCTAAAACTCGTATATGAAGTGATTTGATGAATTTATATCGAATGTTTAAACATGTGAGACTCATGCACTGTAAGATTAACTCTTGAACATGATCTTGCAGAGTGACTTAAAAAAAAGCTGATGTTTAAACATGCAGTCACTTTAAGTAAAAAAAAAAAAAAACATGCAATCACTTTTGATTAGAAGAGAAAAATTGACACAAAGAAAAAAAAAGGCAGTCACGGAGTTAGTTCAAAAAAAAAAAAAAAAAAGTCAGTCACGGAGAAAAAGACCATAAAGTAGATCGCACTAACACTAGGGATTCGTGATTTGAGTTGAGGGCGATAGTTTCTTTTCAAAGAGGCCTCTTTTTCCTCCACCTTTAGGTCCAGCCAGGCTTACCAAGTACTGCATAATCTTTGCCGACAGGGTGGCTAGTCGAGTGATTCAGGACTTACTGTAAATCGAGGGCCATACATTCGATTCTCTAATTTATTCTCGATTTTAGGAAATCTTAATTAGTCCACAAAAGATGGACCCGTCTCAGGGTACAATAGCAGGCTCGTCTAAATGGGCAGCCGGTGCTTGGTCGACACTCTAATCCGAACATGTCAGCTGCGGATGAGTCGGACCCAACCCCTTCAAGTCCCTTTTTTTCTCATTTTAAAAAGGGTGAGAAGAATTTATGAACCAGAAGAAAAAAAGAGATGAGTAAAAAATAAAAATAAAAACCAACAGAACTTACCCATATAAATAATACTTCATTAAAGCCCCAGAGAGAGAGAGAGAGAGAGAGGGAGAGGGAGAGATGGGCAATGGCAGCTTCTGTCGCCGCTCTCAACTCGCCGTGACGAACCTGGTGCTCGTGCTGCTGCTGCTGCTGCTCGTATCTCCGTCGCAGTCGGATCAACGAGTCAAGCTCAGCCTCTACTACGAGGCTCTCTGCCCCTACTGCGCCAACTTCATCGTCAACTCGCTGTCCAAGGTGTTCGACACCGGGCTCATCTCCATCGTCGACCTCAGGCTCGTCCCTTGGGGCAACGGCTGGATCTCGCCCGACGGCTCCCTGTCTTGCCAGGTCTGGCTACTTCCCCTTCGCTTTGCTTCGTCCACTCCTGCCTGCCTTCGACATTTCTCTCCGTTGTTTCCTTGCTAACATCCTCCGATTTATCTTGAAAAGCTGCAACCTGTTCCCATCATTACTCGATTTGGGGTCCTCACATCTACTGATGTACATGTAATTAATAGATGCTATCCTTCCTTTAATTACGTATTAAACAATATGATCAGTTGATAACAAAAAAAAGAAAAAAAATTGACATGTAGTTTGATTAAGTAGGTAACTTTTCTTGACATGTTGACAAATGCGGAGTTATAAAGTATACTCGAATACAAGCTTGATTTCATTTTATATGCTCTTTATATATGCAAGTTTCAGTTCGATACAACTATCAAATGAGTTACAAGTGACCATGGGTCAAGAAATTGAAGTTGGTGTGGCCAAAAAAAATTATTTAGGAAAAGAAGTCGATAAAAATCCTAAATTATACTCATTGTGATACACTTACCCTCATTTTTTTCCCTATGATATGGAAAATATCAAACTTATAATCGTGCGACACATTTATCCTTTATCAAGGTTTTGTCATAGCACCATAAAAAATATAACTACATAAACATCTAAAGAGGAAACGGTGTTGGCATTAAAAATGGTGTTATTTTGGCTGAAAAAACATTTAAAGAAATCTCGTTGGAGGGTAATTGTGTTAAATGTGGAGTTTTTTCTTTTATATTATATGAAATTTATGGTATATATAGCTGGGTTGGCATAGTATGGGATTTTTGATGAAAAAAGCTCAAGAAAAATATATCACTTTCTGCATAATTTAGAATTTTTTTTTATGATTTTTCACTTTTTGTTCAGATACTATCTATTTTGAATAATTTGTACCTACGAGGACGTGAATACTTCAAAACTTAGCAACAACGGACGGTGGCTCCATAAATTTCACTATGAAAACTTCCCTAATTTCCATAATTCAACTTTATTCTAATTTTTTATACTCTTTTATGGTGACTTTGCATAAAAAAATTAAATAAAGTTGGTACGGTGGGGCGAGAGCAATAAATGGTGTCAGAGGTTCTGCCCCAACGGTCCGCTGCACAATGCACGTGATCGTTGCTTCTAATCTTTGGAGCTATTTTAAAAAGAGAAATTATTTAGTGAAATTTTAGTAATTTTGGAGTTTAAATTGTCAGACTAGCAATATAACACGCGATACTCACGTGTACCTCGTCATTTTCAATAACTGCACATTTAATTTAATACATGCTAGAAGAAATGCACATGTCACACTTGTGCTAGAGAATAATAAAATATACCAATTAAATTTCCCTCGCAAAAATATTTTTCCAGGAAAATAGAAAATGATTTAGTGGACATAAGTAAAATGACATTTTTATCCCTCCATAAATACGCTTTCGAGTAGCTTCGACATTCACTATAAGGACCGGAATGTGTTTAGTGAGAACATGGCTATTTGGGTCATTTGAAGGATATTTCACTGAATTTTGAAGTTGACTTTATATATAATATACGATAGACACTATACTTATTAATCTCTTTAAAATGCCATGCCTTTCACATCAATCTTGCCGATATACCAATTTTTAAATATTTATAATCGAACTTTTTTTTGCTTGTTTCTTTTTGGTACATCATATTTCGCCTTTTTTTTTTTGTAATATTTCACATTGTTGTGTGAGCAACATTCATGAGATTTTTCATTAATTCTTACAAGAGCAATTTAAAAGGTCTATCATAGTATGATAAAATGTATAGTTTAAAATGTTAAAAAATGGGCTATTTGACACTTCAATTTTGAATCTAGCATGTTTAATTGGATGAAGATAATATCATTTTTTTCATCTGTAATCTTTTCCCTTCAATTTTTTTTTTCTCCATCTGAATATTGTGCAAAATTTGCAGCATGGACCAGATGAGTGCCTACTGAATGCTATTGAAGCTTGTGCCATTACCATCTATCCGGACGTGGTGAGATGTACAACTACATTAATATACTGGCATATGCATCCTTATTTATTAATTAGTTTGTAAATATAAATAGAATGTAGCCAACCATGCTCATAAAAGTAATATCAGCTTCTTTGAGAATTCTATCAGATAGATATATGAATCTAGAATTGTAGTCTCCAAATTGTCAAGCAGTAAGATTTTGAAATGCCTAAAATTAATTTCTTATCACAAAATTTCCATAAAGAACCGTATTGCATGATTTATAATAGTTTTTGACCAATGAAATAGTTGAGTTGAAATTCATAACATGATTAAGATATTACTACCCAAAATATATATTTTTAGAAAAATAATTATCATGTGCAGATGAAAAACAAAAAGTTTACATACCTATTTATCTCTCACCAGACTATTTATATATAGTATTTCGTTGTTAGATATTGCGAAACTACATATAGATCATTGCATCCTAAAAAATGTTAGAAATGGTGTTATTTAATGAGTAAGATTTAGTATATCTTGGCTCAATAGAATTGGTGGATTCAGTGACCAATCAATGTTGCTGCTCAATCCAATGGTATGTTGATTCGCACACTGGATTTATGGATGTGACTTAGAGTTTGAATTGAATTGAAATGTCCATGGCGACATGATGTGTATAAATGCTAAGAATAGCGCAATGCACATATTATATGACACATTGACTTTCACAATCTTTGTAGAACCGGCATTTCAGGTTCATCAATTGCGTGGAGCAATTGACCCTGCAGGGTAGGCAAGGCGAATGGCGCAATTGCTTGGGCGCGACGGGCGTCGGCAATGCTCCGGTGGATTGTTATAATGGAGGCTTTGGAAACAAGGTGATTTTGCTCGGTTCTGATTATAATTTACGCAAAAAATTCTTCATTTTTTTTATCCCTGCTATATCTTTGACATGGCAATCTGAAATTTAAAAAAAAAGAAAATTTCAAAAAATTTGCTCTCCGTGGCAGCTTGAGCGGAGGAACGCCGACGAAACTGGTCGTCTCAACCCGCCGCACAGATTCGTCCCGTGGGTGCTTGTTAACAATCGACCACTCCAGGAGGTTAGTTAACACATCTTTGTCTGATCATGCATGCAAACATGCACGCGCGAGACACTGAATCAACGCAATGACGAGTTAAATTGTAAATTCCGTCGTCGTCGTTGTCACGATCGTCACTTTCTCTATCGGACATAGATTATATATATGTATCTCTCTCTCTGTCTCAGGAGTTCCCGAATTTCATGAGCCATGTATGCAAGGCCTACAAAGGCGATCGCGTACCGGCGGCGTGCAGGTCGCTTCCGGCGACCATCGATTCCTCCGGGGAGGAGATTAGGTCCATTCCGGTTTGCTATGCAAGGCAAGCACGAAACGTCACTTCCGGGCTCCAATAACAAAGATGGTATTAAATTACCAACAACCAGAAAAAGGAAATTAAAAAAATGATGGTATTGCTGTTTATTTATCTCTCTAGGGAGTGATTATAGCTAATTTCTCGTGCAATGGAAGGGTGATGCAGATACAATTGATTTTGCATCTTATAACATATGATGCTGCTAAAGTCAGCTATGGTTAGTGATTCTTTTTTTTTTTAAATATATTTTGCTGTTCTTTTTAATCCACTTCTGGAGCTTGAAATGTCAAAATCATCTTATGATATAAAAGCTATTTACTACTTGTCCAAATATAAAAATAATATAAATTTGCATCGACCACTCATGTCCTGCCACGTAAGCATAAATCAGAAAAGTAATTCTCTTTCTTTCTCCTTCAAAGCTGATATGGCATATTAGAGACGGTACTCGTTCAAACTTTGTAATGACGTATTTATATAGACATATATATTATGATTTGATGATTTATAACATGAACGAGGAAATGATATAAACTATTCGTGATTACGTATTTCGCAAGCACACGTATTGTTTTGAGATGAAGACTGTGTTTGGTTGAGAGTTACTGGATTGCTCCTGGAATTAGTCCTCTCATTTCAGATGAACACGGCTCTTCAGCATCTTCGTTTCTCATTCTCATGCCAGTTATTTGTCTTATCTACACTCTAGTACATGATGCTCAGACTGATTCAATTAATCATCGAGATCACAATTCAAAGACAGGACAAAGTACTGGTTTAGAAAAATGTCGAAATCATTCGATTATCCGGCCGGGCGATCTTTACAACGAATTCTGTAATTACCGAGTTAATTTAATCTTCTTTTGTCTATCAACATATTGCTGCAATTTGCTTCTATGAACATGTTTTGGAAAGAAAACTTGTCTACCATTTCTTGGGTCTATATTCCCAGGAGGAAAATCTGGCCAGTTCATGTCCTTTCCATTCCAGGAACATCTCATTCCCTTGTTCTCCAAGCTTCACCTCATAGGATGTCTTCCCTTTCAGCATTTCCTGGGCTTCCACAACGCTCTCTCTGGCTATTCGCAGCCGGTCTAAGCCTTGCGCAACCGGGGCGTCTGTGCTATTTCTCATTTCGCCCCATCTTTGGAGCCACGAGAGAGACGAGATGAACGGCGCGACGAAGAGCATCTCCATGGCAATTCGTGACTCTGAAAGCTGGGGGGGAAAATCGGACTGCATTGACTCTAAGATTGAATGGTATCGCCTTAACGAATTGTCAAAAAAATCCCCCATGGTCAAGCAGTTCTTGAGCTTCTCAAATCCATTTCCATCGCCGAAAGTTATGATCCCTGCGGTATGAGCAAACCAATCGGCGCGATCGGCCAAAAATGCCTTGGCCACTCTAAAGAAATCATTCACTCGTCTAGTTGTCGTAGTCCTTCCCGTGTGGGGCAATCCGACCATGCAATTGAAGACCATCCACTCTTTGTTAGCGTCTCCTTCATTCCTCTTCCTCAGCTCATTCACTAGATTCGCAATGTTCATGCTATCAACCGTCAATTTCACGCCAAATGATCGGGCATGATCGTGAAGTCGCCTCTTTGTATCATCAAAATTCCAGTTCAATTGAGCATCTTGACCACGACGCTCTTCGTCGCAAGTCAATGATGTGAGCTTCAACGTTTTGTTCCTCTGCGCGACGGCCTCGATCACCGGCGGCCATTGAATACCTTCTCCCATATCGAAATCCACGATATGGATTGTCTCTGCCCCATCAGGCATCGCCTCGAGTAAGGCTGAGTTTGCAGCGAAGTGAGCGAACCTTCCGTAGGGAAACGCCTGGTAAAATGCAAGGAAAGCTGCCTCAAAGTTCTTGCACGACTCGCGTGTCAAGCAATCGCTCCGGCCCTCAGGAGTTCGGAACAAGTAGAAGGCAAGCCGCTCCAGCGCCTCGCCCAGAGGGCTCGATTTCTCAGCGATGCGCGTCGAGATGACCTCCATGAGCTCCTTTTGCTCGTGATTCCCGGCCTCACAATAGGCCTTGAGCAGGTGATGGAGGCTGAGCAAGTTGTCAACCTCCATTTCTTTGGCGGGCAAGGTCCAGGGCAACCATGTCGTCGCAGACGCACCCGCAGACTTAGACTCTTCCGACTTTGACAAAGTGCTCGTTGGGCTCCATGCCTCCGTCGCCGCTTTTTGCGAAGCAAAACTCCCGTCACTCATCTCCGAAGTGTTCTCAGGCTCATCACCATTCAGAAAGGCCTCCAATCCTTCGAAATCCATGGTGAAATCCTCAAGCTCACACCCGACTCCTGGCGATGCATCGAAAGCAGTATGCGTGCCGAACTGGACAATCGAATCGTCGGTAATATCGCTAATCGGCGAAGGGATCATACCATAATCACCAACCTGGAAATCAAAATTGGAGCTATAGTTTCCAAGTGGGTTGATCGTCGAAGTGGTGAGGTCCTGAAATGGCCAGGAAGCTGGAGGAGACCCTGATCGCATCACCATCTTTCAGGAAGGTCTCACCTTGTTTTAGCTGAAGAGATGGGAAATCTGGATGAAGTTGATTAGACAATAAGGATCAGGACTATTTATATTATATATGATTAAACAATTGAACAGAAAAGGACATAATATAAAATAAAACCAATCAATCATTCTGAGTCTTTTACGTATTTTTCTATTAGAGTTTGGTTCCAGCAGAATTCCTTGTTGAAATCTTCCCCTTTGCTTGGCAGCTGCTCAGAGGTTTCCAGGTTGCGGACGATGTAGTTTTCACGAATGATCAAAAATGATTTTACGTTACTCTCATATTTAGTCTGTTGTTTTCAGTGTCGCTAGCATTAGGACCCGGGAAGGAATACCGGTCTTGTAAAACTGCTCGTCCTGAAAATTAGTGAGAAAACGAGAGCGAAGACAGCTACGGTCAACACCGTTAGGGAATATTTACGGGTCGGTTAACGTGTTGTGTAAGTAAAATATATGTGGGGAATTTAACAATAAATAAACTCAAAGGTGAAAGTTCCGAACAAAAATTCGAAACTAATCTCGTCTTCGATTAGTACTAGGCAGGTTTTGTTACGGTGACGCAAATATCACCAAGCACAAAAGGACACCATTGGGGTCCAAAGCACAGAGTCGCAATTTGGTCTAGGACGCTTCTACTTTTTCATTTAAAAAGACGGGCTTTCTTTCACCGTGCTAGTAGATTTCTAAATAAAGTTTGTACGTCTTAAAACATCACTAATTAGAAGTATTATCGGTGACTTGATTTCCCTAAAACTTTGTTGCGATAACTTGCTCGTATTCTGGTGAAGTTACCAACTTTGTCCAACAGGTTGCAAATTATCGATATTTTCGTATCTTTTACTATTTTTTATTTTTATTACGAACACTTTATACTTACCAACTCTCATTTAAATAAATTAGTCTTTATATAGTGACATACCAAGTTTTTTTGACTAAATTGTCAATAAGTTTTGGATTACTAATTCTAATTTGAGTTAATTACTAACTTCATTTTATTTTCTTAAAATTCATCAACTTTTGTTATCTTTTACCAACTTTATTTGTTTTTCGGACAAAACGCATTAAGGTCATGAACTCGTGTAAAAATTTGCGGACCTTTGTTTGTGTGACTTACTACCGTTTTTCCAATTAGGTCACCAATTAGTTTTGATTTAAAAACTTAACATTCGATTTGCTTACATACATTTATTTGTTTTAACATAAAATTACCAACTTCAGTATTGAGTTTCCTACTTTTATTTGACTTGCTTAACACTCCATTAATTTACTAACTCGTTTTATAAAATTTCGACCTTAATTCGAGTGATTACTAACTTTTTTCCGATTAAATTACCAACTTGTTTTGTTGTACTAACTCTTATTAGAGTCAGTTACAGGCATTTTTTTTCCATGAGTATGGTATACGTATAAGAGTTGGGATAATTTTCCGAAAAGTCCTAAACCTATCCTAATTTAGTTATAAGCATTTCAATTTGGCCAATTTAATTCGAAGCATTTTGACAATTTGCTAATTTAGTCCTTTAGGCCAATTCTTGATGTAAATTGACAGCTGTCTTAAGTGGCACAGTTAGTGTTGACATGAACATTTTTTGCAATTTTTTTATTTATAAAAACTAAATTTTTCATAATTTTTATTTTCTTTATTTTCTTTTTTTTTTGCTGTGCTTTTTCCCTAAAGGTCTAGCACAGGTCACCGACCAATAAGGGAGGGTCGAGGCGGCCTCGCTTTTGTGTGAGGCGAGGGCTATCGCCACCATCACTAAGGCCCCACGAACCTTCGAGGAAAAAGAATAGTAGACAAGAAGAATAAACGAATAATTATAAAAAATAAAAATAAAAACTCACAAATAATTTCACATCATCACCAACCATATCACTTAGAGTGATCAATGTCCACTACATCAATATCTGGTCAAAATTCGTGGGAATGACTAACTTAACAAATTATCAAAAGATTTATAATTAAATTTGCCAAATTAAAGGTTTAATGTTGAATTGACCTTACAATAAGTTAAAAAAAAAATGACATTTTTCCTTTTAAGAATTAGTTAAGGCAAAAATTCGTTAGTACTTTAATATGACAAAAGTTAGTAAGTCACCTCTGTCTAGGTTAGTAAATTAATGTAAAAGTTAGTAAATTCGAAGCATTGATAAGTTATGCAAATAAATATTGTAAGTTGATAGAAACATTGTAATTTGCAATCTATCAAATAATGCTTCATAAAAATCTTAATTAGTGACTTGCCACTTTCTCAAAATAGTAAGTTACGCGTCATTTTATTTATCAAATTTTACTAGGATGGAAAAGAGTCAGTTTTTGGGCTCGAGACAATGGGATTCTACCCTTGTCTTTGACCACAAGTGTCATGCCCTAATCCTTTGAGCGCATGCCCATCCCGGCTTAATCAATTAATTAGCAACGTCCCAGAACGCATCACCAACCCATTCATTTTTATACGCATGCGGAAGCACATAATAATCCCCAAAAATAACAAGATGAAATAGAAAAGCAGGACCACAATTCACAAACAAAACAAGCCTTTTATAAACAAATAGGTTTATATACAATACCAGGCTATTTACAAAATATCGGCTCAACAAAAAGGGAACTGTCCTTTGACCCACTAGTCAGACACTTTTGCCGATTCTTCGATCTCCACCTTCCTAGACTCCAGGGGTTTCGGTCTTCCACGATCGCCATCTAGGGACAAAAAATTGTTATCCCACAATGGGGTGAAACAACATCTTAGCAAGTTCACCCCCTAAAATCAGATTAGAAAGAAAATACGACCTAAGGGTTGCCTAAGCACAAATATGAGTCAGAAAACTTACCTTGACCTTAGTCCCTTCTTGCAAGTCAATAAAATATGCACTTCATTGAATCACATCAACCAACAAAATCACCACATCAAATCGAATCATCGATCAATCGACTCAATCGACTCCATGTCATCAAGACCATTACTCAGTCATCTCAATCAATACTATCTATAAAGTCCGATCATAATTTGGACTGCTTACTCGAAACTGATAATAGATAGTATAGCTCACCAGAAACTGCCAAATATACTGATATAAAATACTAACAATACTCACAAGAAGCTACCGGATATACTATCTTGATCATCAAATAATTTCGCAATTTTTATCATACCCGATAAAAATAATCATGTATGGATACACGGTCAACCTTAGCCAAAATACAATTTTCTACCGCTTATAAATCCCACCAATTTTAACAGTCCACAAATCCATTTTTGGCACTGGAAACCGACACCCAATGATTTTCCCATTTAATTACTGATATTGAATAAATTTGGGATAAATCCCCAAAATCACAAATCACACTCAATTTGCACAAAATAATAGTCAATTAAATAAAAAAATTACACCATTACAATCAACACAAAATTCTGGTCACCGACTATCCTGATCTAGTTTCCGAAAAATAAATAAATAATTAATTAATTATGAAAATTAATTATTAAATACTAAAAATAGCAACTTGGGCCAGAAAAGTCTAATTAAAAGCCGAGACGGGCCCGGAAATTTCCCAACCACTCTAGATAAATACTAGAGCCTGTCTAACCCTAATTACACCACTCTAACCACATAACATACAATAACGATTAATTAAATTGCTAATCTACTTTAACTATCCACCTAGTCCATACTTAGTCTAAACTAATTAATCATTAAGCGTCATTAACTTACTAAGTAGGGATTAGTGAGTTAAACTCACTTGATTAATGATCCGCTTGAATCAAAACGATGGGGATGTAAATGGGCTCAATAAATTCCAAAGCGGGACTACCAATCAAGGTCCAAAAAGCACCAAACGATACCTTGCTAAAAAACCGATCCTTGTTTACCAACCACACATTGTCTAACCAAATCCAATTCTCTCTTCTCGAGAAAGAAGTGGGCTATTTCTTTGCAAAATTATGCTCAATTTCATATGTGGCAATTCTGCCAAGATCTTTTCGTTAGTTGGGGGAAGAATCCGCCCGAATTGGATTTTTGCATTCCAATTTCGTGATAAAAAACGGTCCTCTAAAATTTTCAGTCGAAAACGGCCCTATGTCGACTTTTTCCACCAAAACCTCGGTTTGCAGAAAAATTTTCGGAGACTGAGTCAACATTCTTAAAATGACTAGTGACATGACAGAACTTTCAATTTCTAAAATCTGATTCAAATTCGCGGTTAATTTCAATCTAGCGTGATTTTAGCGTGACTTAACTTATCATGTAACTTTCAGAAATTTTTAGTATAAATGACCCGTGGTCGATTTTTTTTTAGCCACAATGAAACTCTTCGACACATTGACAACTCTTGGTTGTCGTGAAAATTTCGAAATTTCAATTACGGACACAGGGTACCAAAAAGACAAAATAAGCGGTCTAGTGCCGATCGATGATAATTTTGCTAGTTAGTGGAATCACCCACATTTAGCAACACATCTCAGTCAAGTAGTTGATTCTTGGTTGAATCATCAAGTCTATTGTATTAAAATCCTTTAATGACTTCCCCAAATTGTCAAGTTATCTCAAGAATGATCAGCTTTGAGAACAGCACTATAAGCGCGTCGATGAAAGGCCCGATTAATTTAATTGAAAGCAGAACTAAAAAATCTAGGATGTCACAATAAAGTTGACGGAAAAATTGTCCAAAAAGTCCTAAACATATTGCAATTTTTCCAATTCAGTCATAAACCTTTTAATTTTGCCAATTTAGTCATAAACATTATCACTTCTTGCCGATTCAGTCCATTCAACCAATTTTGGCCGAAAAATATTGATGTGGATGCCGGCGATGCCACGTAGGACTTCCGGCGTTGACATGGACAATTTTTAATAATATTTTAATATTTTTTAAAAAATTAAAAAAATTCTGTTTTTTCCTTCTTCTTTTTGGCTTTATTGGCCCTTTCTGATGGCAAGGCATCACCTGTGGCTGGTGGCTGGCCACCGAAAAAGGTCAAGAAAGCCAAAAAAAAAAAAAAAAGGAAAAACAGAAAAAATATTAAAAATATTAAAAATTCAAAAAAATATTAAAATATTATTAAAAATTATCTATATCAGGCACGACGGTCCTACGTGGCACCATCGACATCCACGTCAGAATTTTTTGGCCAAAATTGGCTAGATGGACTAAATTAACAAAGTTAAAAGATTTAGAACTGAATTGGTAAAAGTCAAATAGATTTAGGACTTTTTGGACAATTTTCCCCAAGGTTGACCATACATTGGCCGTGGCATTTAGGGTTAACCATAAAAGAGGCTCTTCTTAGAATGTCTCATTCATGAAAAGACTTAGGATAGAGATATAACATATGGTCGGTCATATGATTTTGGTTGATTTTTGGTAGTTTTTCATGGACAAACTATTGGAGACTTAGTATTCTAATTTTTGGAATTAGAAGGTGAATTGTTCTTCTTGTATACCTGATAGAGTCAGCTGAGTTTAAGCCACTAGAAAGCCATTGAATCCCCTAGTCCAAATGATAAATTTTACTCAAATGCAATATGAAAAATATGAATCGCATGAGAAATTCATATGATTAAAGAAAAATGGTATTTACCCAAAATATCACTTGAGAGTGAACTTCAATTCAATTATTGTGTTTGGTGTTTGACAAGAGTTTCAATTCATTTAATTTTGATAAGGTAGTAATTATTATATAAATCTTTGGAACTACAATTTTGGAATTATGGTACAATACAAAAACCTTCGAATACAAATTCCTGCTAGTTGTCCTCAGTTGATAGAAGATTGATAACACACAGGAAACGCTTTCATCCTCACAATTACTTAAATGACTTGAGGACTCTTTTGACTTCTTGCTTCATTTGTAGGCCATGCACAAGAATCTTGGTATGAAATTAGATGATCCAAATCTCTACTCCAATATAAAAATGACAAATTATGCTGGCAGATAAATATGGAATTTTTTAGGGTGGTCATTAATTGAGAAAGTTGGAAGTTGACTGGAATTTTCATCTTTTCAACAGGATATACCTGCCATTTAAGAGAAACCATGAGAAAGACCTATTCCCATAATTTTGAGGGTTGATGACTCTTTTGGCTTCTTTCTTTGTTGGTAGGCCATGAAATGGGGGATTTGCACGCTTTTGCCTACAATATTTTGTGTTTCTTCTTGGACACTAGTTCCTAACTCATACACGCAATTCGTATAATTATTATATGCATAATATATTCAATTTGCGGGATGTTAGGTGAAGCCTCCCGTCAAAGAATTAATATAATTTAGAGCGGTTAAATTATCAATTTAAAATTTTCAATCAATGTGGCTCGGGATATTATAAAGGTCTTGAAACTCTTGATTCTTTCTTAATGCTATCCTCAGGTTAAAGCCCCCATTTGTTTAATAGAAAATGAATTATTTGAAAATCATTTTTCTAAAAATGATTGCCTATATTGCTTAAAATAATTAGTCAATAAAAATGTTTCATTGTTGACAATAATTTATGTATAAATATTTTCATAGACGATGATAATATTTTTCGTTTATTCGTTTGTAAGCAATACTAACAATCATTTTAAAAAAAATATTTTCCAAATTATTTAGTTTTTTGTGGTATGATAGATCTATTGCCCATCCAAATGTGTCACAGTTTTGCATCTAGCCAATGGTTGGTTCGAAAGTACAAAATGCATAATGTTATTTTTGACCCTGAGGAGCTCTTCGGCCCTTTTATATCGACCCTATCATCTTGTGGAGTTTTGAGAGGCCCAAGTTAGGGTAAAGGCCCCGGTTAAAGGCCCAATCTTCAATAAATCATGTTCTTGTTGAATGGGAAAATCTAGATACAAACCATCTAAAAGAACATAACATAAATGAAACTCCATCTCAGTTTATGCAATTCAAATATGTATTTATAATTGGTTTTGCACGAATTTTTTTTACTTTATACTAATATTTTTTCGAAACAACTTCTAAACCTAATTTGACAAAATAATTTCACGAAAATCCATATCTATCTTAAGATGACAATTACTATTAGTTTATTAATAGTACTAATGAGAAATTAAACGCCATAATAATGTATATAAACAACCATGTGACCATTTTCAGTCACAAAGACATGACTAATACACGATAAACGTCATTTAAGTTTCTTTCTTTCTTTTGAAAAGATGACATTAATAAATAATACCCACCAGTTGTGATTGATTTTATTAGTCTTTAGTAAAAAAGAAAAAAAAAAAGAATTCTTATTTGAGATGTAACACCCAAAAGTTTTTATGTACGATAATGATATTTTCAGATTTGTTAGTATTGAGATTAGACACCGATTTGCTTGTTACATATTAATTTTGTAGATACTTTGGTAACCTAACAAATATTTTATTATGAAAATCTTATAATTGAATCAATTGGCAGTTTTTCCACTTGTGTTTTTCTTCCTATTCTCCTTAAATATTTAACCTCTCACATGTTTTACTCTTAAAGATATGGAACTTGGCAGTGATGAGGTCATGCATTGCCTTATGAAACTTGGCCTTAGTTCATTAATGCTTGAAATGATTATTGCTCACACTTGGCCTAATAAAATGAAGCCTTCTATCATTCACATAAATATTTCTTCTCTTGACTATGATATCAAGCCATTTGCACCTCAGCTATTAACATTAGGGGGGTTGGAGCACTACCCTCTATACTTATTGTTCTAACCCTAAGACAATTAATGCATTTAACCATGGTTAAATCGATTCACTTTGTTCTTCCTTGTTTTAGTTTATTTGGGTAGAGGGGAGACTTTTAAAAGAACACAAGCCCCACTTCATTAATTTTACTCATCAACTCATTTCTTCAACTTAGGTCCTCAAAACCATGAGTAAAAGCCAATGCCCCACACCCGTATTATAAAAGTTTCTGTCTCAATCTTTCAAGTTGGACGATGTGACCCTAAGACAATTAATGCCTTAACCATGGTTAAATCAATTCCACTTTTTTCTTCCTTGTTTTAGTTGATTTGGGTAGAGGGGAGACGTTTAAAAGAACACAAGCCTCACTTCATTAATTTTACTCATCAACTCATTTTCTTCAACTTACGTCTTCAAAATTATGAGTAAAACCAAGGGCCCACACCCGTATTATAAAAGTTTCTGTCTCAATCTTTGGAGTTGGACGATGTGACTGAAGCCTTAAATTGCCTAATCTTTTTTAAGGTAAGTGAAAACTCTAGGGAATAAGTTAGGTTAAGCTACTTCATATTCTTGATATGGTTGATAAATGTAAATTTTGACTAATTTTTTTTTTATGTAAAGTGCCATCAGGTTCCAATAATGGTATGTTGACTTGTTATGCTTCCTTGATTTATATTGATGAGTTTGTTATGCTCCTTTTTTTATTATTTGGTCTTACTCTAACTCTCACTCTCAGACTTTTGTCATGTCTCCTTACTGAACGTGAGAGTCAAATCCCATGCCTAAAGCTAAATCGTCCCCATCCCAACTTCCTAAGAAGATGGGGATTCGAACCCCTTGCATCTCCCTTCCAATGGTTTATGCTCCTTGATTTGTATTGGCAAGTTATATATTTTGGGAGTAAATAAGTTAATTTCAAGAGAAATTAGTGGTACGTTGATGGAAAAGTGTGAAAAGAATTAAAGAAAACTTAGTCGACTAAGTGTGGAAAAGGGTGAAGATGTTGACTAGGAGGAGACGAGGCTGGTTTTATAAATTTTGCTTAAATTGACTTATGAACATCTAATTTGTCGATTTTTCAAAATAATGATGACGATGACGATGACGATGATGTCAGTTTTTGGACGTTGCCAATTTTTTTTTTTTTTTTTTAAAGATGCTAAATTTTGAAGAGTTGTCGATTTCAATGGGGAAAAGTTTCCTTATTCTAAGGAAATTTCCTAAAGTTGTGAAATTTGAGAGGTTTGCTTTAAATTTGAGAGATTAGGGGTGAGCATCGGTCTAGCCCTGAACCGACCTTGAACCGGCCCAACCCTGCCGATCTTGGTCCGATTCCTAGGGAGATTGGGGCAGTCCTTGGTCTTGGGATCCTTAGACCAATACTGTGCAGGTTGGTGATTGGTCTTAGAAGTTTAGGGTCGGTCCAACCTAGACCAACCTTGACTATATATAATATATTTAATATATTATTTATAATTTTTTTATATAGTGAAAACCCTAAGTCAAACGATGTCAAAAGCATTAACAACTCCTTAATGAGGAGTTGAAGTAATTTTACAATGTTCTTTAATAGCTTAGATTTTTAATTTCTTTTACGGCATCAACAACCATATTTACAAATGAGGAAAATGTCTCTGTGAGGAGTCCTCAAGGCGTCCTCACGGCGTAAATAGCTTCTCATGGTATCCTCTTCCAGTACTTGTTCTCTTATGTCTTTTTTGTCATTTTAGTCTTCAACTTACCAAAATCGAAAGAAACAACTTCTCTGCTCGCCATTTGACACTCGCCTCCCTCGCTTTTGGTTGCTTGCGCTACTCACCGCTCGACACTCGCTCCACTCGACGCTCGCCACTTGCGCCGCTTGCCTCTCTTCATTGACCTCGCTTGTCATCGAACCTATTGGGTCAGTTCGATCCTCGGTCACCTTTTCCAAGAAGTGCAAAAAATGAAACAAAAAAATTATCGGTCGATCCCGGGTTGACCTTAGAACCAAACCAAACCCATTGGGTCAATCCGATCCTCGGTCTTAGGCTCAATAGGGTCAGTCCTCGGTCCCAAAAATTGAGGACTAACACTATGCAAGTTGGTCCTAGGATTATGGGGTGGACCGGCCCAACCCAAACCATGCTCACCCCTACCTAAGATACTTACCTTTGGTGGACAATTTCTAAGTACCCATCTTAAGTTGATGATTATTTTGATCACTAATTCTTATATTGATTTTCTATGGATATTATCATTTCTTGCTTGAGGAAATAAATGAGGTAAATATGGTGTCGTTTATGTAAATGATCTGTGAGCAAACCATGGTGTGTGTATACCAGTGATGTTTTGAGTAAAATGATGTTAATTACTTAACAAGGATTTTGAACATC
The DNA here is from genome assembly GCA_016097595.1 of Eucalyptus pumila. Classification (NCBI taxonomy): domain Eukaryota; kingdom Viridiplantae; phylum Streptophyta; class Magnoliopsida; order Myrtales; family Myrtaceae; genus Eucalyptus; species Eucalyptus pumila. Next base: position 10,721,439 of record CM027846.1, read on the forward strand.
TTTATTTGCAATATTATTGTATGATAAAATTTGTAAAATACTATAAAGTATTCTGTCATCCTCACCATAGTGGAGACAATGCCCTGGTGTGTAATCGTGATGCCTTGTTTTGTGATTGTAATACCTTGGGAGTGTTTAGGGTTGTCTTGGAAGTTTCAAGATGCCCCATGAATTCGGATGTCTTGGAATTGAGATGCCCCGATATGTGATCAGAATGACTTGGGAGTGTTTGAGAGAAGAAATAATAATGAATATAATACATGATCATGTGTATACATATATTCACACGTTATTTAAATTAGTGTTAGCCATGGATCACAATATGATATGCAATCTGCTTGCAGTGGACTTAAATGATTTTGAATATCATCGGTAATAGTTTTCATTGGCATAAGTTGTTTGGTGATATTGGTGCACCATGATGTAATGTAATATATATTGGTATTGGCATATCATAATAACAAAGGTAGATTACTCGTTTATGCATTCATTTTACCTAGTCATTTGATTTAAGTATATCGATTGTTGTTACTAGATTAAGTAGTAAGATGATTTTCTACATTAGACTTAGAGATTTCATTTATTTGGCCTCAGTTCACTCCTTTATTTTTAGACATGTATGATGGATCTCCCACCGCCACTACTTTTTAGAGCTCCCAAACTAGTCGATTGTGTCTTTGAAGATGTGTTTGTACTTGGGTTTGCTATAATATATGGTTGGCTTATAGAGTGGATTCCCCCGTCGGAATGTTGCTTGGTATGTTAACATAGAGGGCAAGTTGGTCAGACCACTTAGAAGCTTTGATGGTTCTCTAGATTTTGACGATGATGGTTTATCAACAAGTGAAGTTGTCAACCCTTAGTTGATGGTCCAATAGTTTATAGGCAAGCTTTTGGGAGTAAGAGTACAGTGACATAATTAGGTGACCTTGACCTTTCCTGGGAATTATGTATTTCATAATCGCTTAAATGTTATATAAAGATAATAACCACTAAAGTTTGTATAAAGAGACATATGTATATTATTTTTAACTTGTGCAATTTTCTCGTATGGATTGATGTGAGTATTTTGTTGTGCTTCCACATATTATGAAAAATAAAAACAGATGTAATTTCTTAGGACGTGTGTCACATATGACGTTGTGGGGCATCACATGAGACAATTATAGACTATATGGCTAAAAAACATTAACTATTTTGGCCCATTTATATTGAAAGGTTAATTAGTTTTTGGAGAAATACCAAAAAATTTAAAACCAATTGCAATTGTGCCTATTCAATTCCAAACTTTTTTTTTTTTTGCCAATTGAGTTATAAATATTTTACATCTGTGCTCTTACCAAAAAAAAATATATATATTTTACATCTGTGTCAATTCAGTCCATTCGACAAATTTCGAACTAAAACACTGACGTAGATGTTAGCCGTCCAAAGTGGTGCAGCGGGCATAGATGTAGACAAATTTTTATAGTATTTTAATATTTTTCAAGTTTCTTATTTTTTTTTTAAATTTCCCTTCTTTGGTTTTTCGCTGTGGCCAGCAAGGTTCGCTTGAGCTCACTAGCCATTAAGCGAGGGCTATCTGCCTACCATCAATGAGGGTCGCAACCCTCACCCATATCTTGGTGAGGCTATGGCCGCCATCACCCACAAGTGAGAACCCATCTACTTCCTCCTCTCAAATGTTCATAATCAAGCAATGCAATCGTAGAACCTCAAAATCCAATTACGATGAAAACATAGTCATAAGGATTTGGGTGAGGCAGGCTCGCCTGCGGCCATTGTGGCCTTGCCTAGTGGCCAGTGAGCTCTGGCACCCCTCGTTGGCCATAGTGAGAAACTAAAGAAGGAAGGAAAAAAATTTAAAAATCAATAAAAAAAATTTTTTAAAAAAAATTATTGACGTCAACTCTAGTCACATAACGTAGGACAATCAGTGTCCACAATAATGATTTTCAGCCAAAATTAGTTGAATACACTAAATTGGCACAAATTTAAAAAGTCTAAGACTCAATTGGTATAAAAAAAATGTTTATGATTGAATTAGCACAATGGCAATAGATTTATTACTTCTTCTTTTTTGGCAGTTTTCCCATTAGTTCTTAGATGGATCAGTTCCCAAGTAAAAAATATAAAAATTACACAATTTTATTATAGAAAAATATGTTGGTCAAATTGTTGTGTTGTTTCTTCATGCTAAAATCCATGATTCTATTCTGGATGAGTATAAAAGTATTTTTCTTTTTCTTTTAAAAGAGTCTTTAGAACAGAAACTGAACTTGTGAAATTAAGAACAGATTTTCCCTAAAACCGAAGTTGAATCTCAGCCCACTCTTTTATTTTTAGACATGTATGATGGATCCCCCACCACCACCACTTTTTAGAGCTCCAAAAGTAGTCGATTCTATCTTTGAAGATGTGTTTGTACTTGGATTTGCTGTAATATATGATTGGGTTATAGAGTGGATTCCCCATCGAAATGTCGCTTGGTATGTTAACATCAAGGGTAAGTTCGGTCAAACCACTTAGAGGCTTTGATGGCTCTCCAGGTTTTGATGATGATGGCTTGTCAATAGGTGAAGTCGTCAACTTTTAGTTGATGGTCCAATAGTGTATAGGCAAGCTTTTGGGAGTAAGAGTACATTGATATAGTTAGGTGACCTTGACCTTTCCTAGGAATTATGTGTTTCATATTTGCTTAAATAGTGTGTAAAGATAATAAGCACTAAGGTTTGTATAAAGAGGCATATGTATACTATTTTTAACTTGTGCAATTTTCTTGTATGGATTGATGTGAGTATTTTGTTGTGCTTTTGCATGTTATGGAAAAAGAAAAAAAAAAAGATGTAATTTCTTAGGACGTGTGTCACAAATCAGGGCACACATGAGACAATTATAGAACTCTATGACTAGAAAAACATTAACTATTTCGGCCCATTTATATTGTAAGGTTAATTAATTTTGGGAGAAATACCAAAAACTTTATAAACCAATTACAGTTGTGCCTATTTAGTTCTAAACATTTTTTTGTTAATTAAGTCCTAAATCTTTTACGTTTGTGTTAATTAAGTCCATCCAACAAATTTTGATCGGAAATCACTGACATAGATGTCAGTCATCCAAAGTGGCATAGCCGGTGCTGATGTAGACAAATTTTAATAGTATTTTAATATTTTCAATTTTTTTATTTAAAAAAAAATTCGTTCTCTGGTTTCTCGCTATGGCTAGCAAGGGTCGCTTGAGCTTGCTAGCCATTAGGGGAGGGCTACTTGCCTATCGTCAATGAGGGTTGCAACCCTTGCCCAGATCTTAGCAAGGCCATGGCCGCCTTCATCTGCGAGTGAGAACCCATCTACTACCTCCTCTCGAATGTTCATGCTTAAGTAATGCAGTCGTAGAACCTCAAAACCCCATTACGATGAAAACATAGTCATAAGGATTTAAGCAAAGTGGCCTCGCTTGCAGCCATTGTGGCCTCGCCTAGTGGCCAACAAGCTTCGATGCCCCTTGCCAACCATAGTGAGAAACAAAAGAAGGAAGGGAAAAAGTTTAAAAATTAATAAAAAAATCAAAAAAAAAATTGTCAACATCAACACTGCCCGCATAACATAGGATAGTTAGTGTCCACGCCAACAATTGTCGACCAATATTAGTCGGATTAATTGAATTGGAACAAATGTAAAAAGTTTAAAACCCAATTAGCAAAAAAAAAAAATGTTTATAACTGAATTAGCTCAATGACAATAGATTTGTGACTTTTTTGGTAATTTTCCCATTAGTTCTTAGATGAATATAAAAATTATACAATTTTATGACAAAAACATGTGTTGGTCAAATTGTTGCATTGTTTCTTCATACTGAAATCCATGATTCTATTCTCGATGGGTGTAAATAAATAAATATATATATATATATATATATATATATATATATTTCTTTTAAAAGAGTCTTTTTAGAATCGAAAACCAAACGGGTGAAATTGAGAATCGAATCGATTCTCCCTAAAATCGAAGTTGAACCTGTAGGTCCGGTCCAATACGATTTGAATTTTGGATAGAGCTTGATTTAGTGCACATCCCTACTAAATTGCAAAGATTCTACTACCATTACAGGAAATTCACTTGGAAAATGTTTAAGCTATGATGCTAACGTGGCCATGTCATGCCATGGAAAAACCCGATAATTCCAAAACCACCCTTTACTTAAAGCAGCGGAATGGGGGTTCAAATTTATTCAAAGAGGCTTGCGGAATTAAAAGCCAGCTAAAGTAGGAACTATTGTCCTTTTTTAGGACGATGTCCAATAACTGTCGTGTACCCCTGTCGCTATCGAAGTTTCCCTTGAAAGACTTCGAAAGTCGCATTGACTTTTGCGTAAAGCTTGCTCATTAATGACGAGCAACATGGTGGGCTTAAGATACCTATTAAATATATTCAATTTAAAGATTATTTTTCTTATTTCCATGTCATTTACTAAATATGATATAGCCAAAAAAAAATAGTATAACAACAAATTTGAAATATATATTAGATTGCTTAACAAACATTATCTTGAGCACTCGCATGGTGGAGTTGCAGCAGAAGGTTCATCTCGCGGGTAATTGATGTTTCGTCAGTGTCTTAAACTAAACATTATAGCAGAGGATAAGGTATGTTTCAGTATTGTTTGAAACCCTTTTCTATAAGACAAACACAAGACTCATAAATTTATTATGTTAAAGTGATACAAAATCATTTTTCAACTTTACTTCTCATGACGATGGTATAAAAGCCTGTAATTATCATCCTCATTTTTTACAATGAATTTGAAGTTGCATCATCTAGACATAATTTACCAAGTCGCCATTTTATTTCCCCAAACAACCTTTACGACGTTAGCGTTGGGCTGTCTCGAGTAGTGGCGGCAAAACACTGTGGGGTGGCTCTCAATTGTCATCGTGCCGTATTGCTATGTGTGGGAAGAGAGAGGGTTGGAAAAGAAGAGTGGGAAAATGGGTTTTTAAGTTGGGAAGATGACCGACCAAAAAAAAAAAAAAAGTTGGGAAGATGCAAAACGGAAATTTTTTAAGTCCGACTAAATATTTCATATGAAAAGTATAATTGAGGATAATTTTTGTAAGGGCTAATAATACCAAGAATCTCCATCTCATATATCTGCACTACATTTACTTTAAATTAATTTTTGTGTACCAAAACTCTCAAATTAATACTTATACTATATCTATTACAAACTAAATTTTAGGTAACAAAAAATCTCAAATTAATATTTTCATTATCACATATATCCAAACCGATATACGCACATTATATTTACCTTAAATTATGATAAACCTTGGATTTTTTTAGGTAAATGTGGTGCGAATACATCGGTTTAGAATAATATGATACGGTTGCACCTGTTTGAAATTTTTTGTAATATAAAACCTAGATTTGATTTATATAATGTCAGTACCAAGATATAAATGTACTCATTTGAATTTTTTGTAATATTAACCCGTTCCGTAACAACGTAACTTATCCGTTTGGCGCTGCTTCTGCTGCAAGTGTGAAGGGACGCGCTAATGATATTCTTCTCCCGTCAAAGCAACACAGCGAATCAATTAGTGGACGCTGACAGCTCTCCTCTCATACATCATTCAGTCTGGTCAAATGGCTCGTCTTGAAAAGAAAAAAAAAATCGAGAAAATAAAAAAGAAAATATATATAGAGAAAAATAGATGTTAGGTTACCATTATTTAGATGTGAATCATACTTCCTTCTTTAAAAATAGGATGTGTATCTACTCGATATCTTATTTGTATTACTCGATATCTTATTTGTATTCTTACAATAAGGGAAACTTCCCTGAAAGGAACTTTATTAATTAATCCCTGCTTTTTTTTTTTTTTTCCGGATGCGAAATACATAATCAAATAAAAAAATAAATTTTTGGGAGATTAGTATTTATCAAGCCCTGTTAATTGTTTTAGTTACATTATAAGAACTGTGACTTTTTGAAACTAAATATGGCATTTGTCAATTGGATTTTATTGTTTGTACAGTTCTATTATCTAATCCGTTTCATGCAAGTAATCACTATTAGCGATGCTATCGAACCCTGACTTGGCATTACTAGATGCTCACTCGCAAATAGGTTGTGACAGCGGGCAACCTCCCAGCCCCCTTTTCCCTTCGTTACCCTATTCTCATGTTTGGTGCTACACCATATATATGGTGCTACCTCAGGACAATATGTTCCTTTCGCGTCGTGTTAGTGACGTCACCCCAACAATTTTATCATTTTTATGGTGATGAATAATGAAAGGATTTGATTCCACAAATTTACACAGATGAAGAGTTAGAAGACTAAATTGTACAAATAATGAAACTTGAAGGACTAAAACTTCACTTTACCTAAAAGATATCAATGTACATAAGGGACAAATAAGTTAGTAGCTAATTTAGCATTAGGATATAAGTGTCCTCCATGTAGAGGGATAAGTATACTATCAGTGTTAAAACTTGTGTATGGCGCTCACTTTGGTACCAAAACTTTATTTTAGATCACTTAAGTGCCAAATCGGAAAAAAAAATCACTTTGGTGCCACCGGCGATAAATTTCGGCCAAAATAATTATGTGGCTTTTATATTTAAAAAAAAATCTACATGACTTTTAAACGACGTTGTTTTCCGTCCTACTTAAGAAAATGACGTCATTTTGCCATCCTAAGTGGATGGCCTCACAAAAACGACGTCGCACAACTCATTTGGGGATTGAAATTAGGGTTTCTTTGTCTGATCCTCGCCCAACGCCAACCTAGCTCGCTTGGTCGCCATCACTCGGCCACCATCGCTCGGCCTCCATTGTAGTTGCATGACTAGGTGAGTGAGGAGAGGCTAAGGTTGTTCTTGGGTAAGAAGCGACGGGAAAAATAGGAGGCGAGGGTGGAGGAGGAGGAGGAAGAAGGGGGGGTTGAAGGTGGAGAGAGCGAAGACGAGGAGGGCAAGGGAAACAAGGAGGGCGCAAATGGAAATGGCAGATTGGGCTCTACTCAAGCAGCGGCTGAAGTGGGTCCTTTTGAAGGGGGAAGGATGAGGAGAGGAGGAGGAGGAGGACAAGAGCTACTCTTGTCAACAAAGTTGGACGAACCGAAGGTGGAGTTGTGCTAGCGCTGGTGCTGGGGCACTACGGGTCTCTCTCTCTCTCTCTCTCTCTCTCTCTCTCTCTCTCTCTCTCTCTCTCTCTCAATTTGGGGATTTAGGGTTTTGAATTAGGGGAGAGACACCAAACGGCGTCGTTTTGTTGCTTAAATGCTGACTGTACTCTTCGGCGAGCCACATCAACTTCAAAAATTAATAAAAAAGTGCAACGTCAGATTTTCGATCAACCAGATCGGCGTTAACACTTAAATGATCGTTTTTCAAAAGTTTTGACACTTAAATAATCCAAAATAAAAAATGAGCGTCGTATACAAGTTTTGGCATTGATAGTGTACTTACCCATGTAGATTAACTTCACCTAAGTGGAATTGAATCTTTTCTTTTTATAGGTTTCCATATTATCAATAAGTATTGCCTAGACTCAATGAGTATTGCCTAGACTCATTATACTAAATCAAGCAATCTATATAGCTACACCGAGTTACCTAAAACACAGATTTTCATCGAATTCAATTTTCTATTTTTCAAATCCCCTTCTTTATACATATATATCCTAATTTGCTGACCCTTTTCTCTTGTAGTACGAAAGGGACCAGAGGAAATAACCCCGTCTTTTACAAGTTGACAAGCAGTCAATATCGAGAACGAAGTTTGCGGTCCATAACGAAGCACAACCATTCAACAAGATGAGAACGTTGCTCACAGTTGTACGTACTTTCTCTTCACAAAACAACAATATACTCAACGACCCGCTATTTCGCATTCAAACCTGGAAATTAAAGGACGGGAAAAATTCGAATTCAAGACCTCTTGCTTCTTTTCTATCGTACATAATTATATATCACAATCTTCCGAAAGATTAATGCCTTCATCTCCGAAAATTTCCAAATGGCTTTGCCCGACATTCACGTCATACACAAGTGGAGGTCCTTCTCACAACCGCCACGATGCCTGTAGTGGGCCGGTCGTCGATTGACATCCTCAAACGCGTCGTGATCGCAATCTCGGGTTGAGGGACAAAAAAAAAGCATATGTTGATGAATCTCTAGAAATAGAGGAAAATTCAAACAGTTGCCCCAGCACGGCAAGTCGCCAAGCAGTCACTCCTTTTGCTCACCCGAACCAATTCCCCACAAAAGCACAGATTTAACGCGCTCTTCTGGTCTCGCCATCGCCGAAATATGTTGACTTTTGACCTCTTCGCCACTGTCAAGTCTCTCGAAGGGCTACCCACAAAACCTGCAGACTCTCTTCCTGGATGCTCTCGTCTTCTCCTCCTGCTCCTTCTCCTCCCAGATTATGCAGAAACTCTCCGCCGCTTTGGGAATGGCAAAATATGGCGCTCTCTCCTTTTGCCTCCTTTTTTTCTCTTGCTTCCTCGTCCTTGCCGTGTCCCAGTCTCAGCCTGATGATCAGTTCATCTTCAATGGGTTCAACGGCTCCACCGACTCCAACATTACCCTCAATAGAGCCTCCATCATCAAGTCCAGCGGAGCTCTCAAGCTCACCAACAGGTCGAGCGACGACGTCGGCCAAGTCTTCTACCCTCGGCCTTTCCGGATGTTGGCCGAGGCTTCCGGTGGCTCCACTGCCGCTGTCTCCTTCAGCACCCACTTCGTGTTTGCGATTAAGCCGCCGAGCTCGGGCGACGGCGGCTACGGCCTTGCGTTAGTGGTAGCCCCCAAGACTTCCTTCCCCGGGGCCCAGGCCGACCACTACCTTGGCCTCTTCAGTTCCTCGAACGATGGGAACTCGTCGAACCACATGCTTGTGGTGGAGTTCGACACCGTGAAAGGGTACAGAGAGACCTCGGACGAGAAGGGGAACCACGTCGGGATCAACATCAACGGCATGGAGTCGAAAGGCTCCAAGCCGGCTGCCTATAACATAGATGGCAAGGACAACGACGAAGAGATAACGCTTGAGAGTGGCCTGCCCATTCAAGGCTGGATCGAGTACGACGGCCCGCAGCAATTGATGAACGTCACTATATCTCCAATCGATGTGCAGAAACCGGAGAAACCTCTCTTGTCCATGATCGTTAACCTCACTTCCATATTCAAGGACAGCATGTATGTCGGGTTCTCTGCTTCGACGGGGACCAAGAGAAGCTTTCACTACGTTCTAGGATGGAGCTTCCGAATGAACGGAACCGCGCCTCCCCTCAACCTGACTCAGCTTCCGCTGCCACCTGACCAGACAGATTCATCTGATTCATCTTCCTCTTACAAGCCACAGGTGATAGCCCTCATTGCCACTTTATGCAGCATAGCGCTGTGTCTTTCGGGAATCTTGTTCTTCTATACTGTGATCAAGAAGAGGATGCATCAGGAGAATCTAGAGGACTGGGAGTTAGATTGTCCTCACAGGTTCAGGTACAAGGACCTTGACCAGGCAACACAAGGGTTCAAACAGAGCGAGGTGATAGGGACCGGTGGCTTCGGCGCAGTGTACCACGGCATCTTGCCGACTAACAGGTGCGAGGTCGCTGTCAAGAAGGTGTCTCGCAACTCAATACAGGGAATGAGGGAGTTTGTGGCCGAGATCGAGAGCTTAGGCCGCTTACGGCACAAGAACCTCGTGAATCTCCAAGGTTGGTGCAAGCAGAAGGACGAGCTCCTCCTCGTGTACGACTACGTGCCTTACGGGAGCCTCGACTCGCTGATTTTCAAGCGGAAGGACGGCTTTGTGTTGAACTGGGAACAGAGGTTCCGCATCATCAAGGGCGTCGCGGCCGGATTGCTGTACCTCCACGAGGAGTGGGAGCAAGTCGTGATCCATCGGGACGTGAAGTCCAGCAACGTCCTGATCGACGCAGAAATGAACGCGCGGCTCGGGGATTTCGGCCTCGCCAGGCTATACGAACACGGCAAGATGTCGCACACCACCCACTTAGTCGGAACCATAGGGTACATTGCCCCGGAATTGGCCCGCTCGGGGAAGGCTTCGACGAGCTCCGACATGTATGCTTTCGGCATTCTGCTGCTCGAAGTGGCCAGCGGCAGGCGTCCGACGGGGTCGGGCCAATTCTTGCTGATGGATTGGGTGATAGAATATTACGGGACGGGTCGGATTCTCGACGCCACGGATCCCAAGTTACGTTCCGCCTACGATGCTGAGGAGATGGAGATGGTATTGAATTTGGGCCTAGTTTGTTCCCAGTACCATGCCCAAGCTAGGCCTACCATGAGGCAGGTGATTCGGTGTCTGAACCGGGAGGAGCCGGTACCCGTCTTTGTCGATGATTCGAGCTCCGCTGGCTCTCGAAAAACCGACGACATGAACTTCGGATTCTTGGAAATAGTTTCTTCCGATACAACCGGGAAGTCTCATGCGTCGACATCATCCTATGTGTCATCGTCGGTCCGTGGCCTCTCCTCCACTTCTTTAGGTGGTTCTGGTAGATAATAGGTTGAGATTTACATGTACAGAGATTTTACAGCAATTACAGCTCTCTAATTTACATGCAAATTCGCTTTCTGGGTTTCTTCTTTCGAAATTTCAGGCTTAATGTTACTCCCAGAATTCTTTCAAAATGTTAAGCGAATATCATCTCAATCGAGAAATTTAGATAAATGCAATGTTATATTGTTCCGAATTGGATTACTTCTTGTATTACAGTATCCTGTATCGTCTAAACACTATATGCATGTCTCTCTCTATCTATTAGTTTAAACTTTTCGGATTGAATACTCTAACATGATTTGAGAATTATATTATGTCATAATATTTATATGTTTTACATATACATATAAATTTGGACCCACTTGGAGTTTCCGAGAAGTTAGGGTGACCCTATAAATAATATCATCCATAAATTTTAAATTTATTCAATATAGTCTCTAAACTTCTCAAACGGCAAATTAGATGTTGTCCGGTGATGTGGATCATTATATATGGTGACTCGACATGTCCATTTTTTTTAAACATCTACTTTAAAATAGGAAATAAAGAAAATTAGGATGTCAATATATCATTCATTATGTGATGATGCGAATTATTATATTCTAATTTGAAATGGATACTTCACATGAATAATTCATGTGTAAGGTTTTCAATCGCTTCATGGACGGTGTGATTTTATGACAACAATTTATGACAGTATAATGAGTAAAACACGCAGTGGCTTGATCAAAGCACACATATTTTTGGCTATATCTTGATGACTTCTCGTTAAGCAAAGGTATTTCGGCAGTATTCACTGTCAACATTTGCCGATTCATCAAGAGGTGTATCTGTCTAATAACCACGTTTCAAGGAATTTTCGAAAATCGGAAAAAGATATTCCTAAATTTCGTCGCAGGTAAAGAGAAGCTTCATCTCAAATTTCAAAATTAAAATTCAATCTATTTATCTAACCAATCTTGACCTTGCGAGTGCTTTTTTGCAGTACGTTTCTAGTTTAAATATCACTTATTTTGTGTTTTCTTTTGAGCTTTTCATGTGTAAATTGCAAAATGGGGGTTGAAATACTTGTTACGTATTCTTCACTTTCAGACTCGGTCAAATTATTTCAAACATAAATTAAAGCATATTATAATGTTTTAATCCTTTCGTTAGAAGATTGAATCTACAATCAATGTTAATTACTTTTATGGTAGAAGTAAAACATCAATAATGCTCCATTCGTTTCATGAAAAATAACTTACAGTAAAATGTTTTCTGAATTTTTCCAGCGTTCATTTCACGGAAAATGAATTGCTTGGGAAAAACGTTTTTCATGAAAGGAAAAAAGTTTTCTAAACTAGGGAAAAATGTTTTTCGCTTTTGAAAAGTGGAAAATATTTTCTTCACTTGATCTATCTTATTTTACATTCACAAGCCCTCATTTCCTCCTCCCCTCCTCCTTCTTCTTCTTTTTCTAATATATTTTTTAAATTCGAATTATATTTTCCTTTTTCTTTTTCTTTGCTTTGTTTTCCTTATTCTTCTTTCTTGGCCGGTCCCCGGCCATGGCAGTAGCCAACAACCAACCACAAGCGAGCCTCGAGCACAGCGGCAAGAGCACGAGGCTCGCCCATCTCTGGCGAGCAGCATCGGCAAGCGTGAGCGTCAAGCTTGAGGCTCGTCAATCTAGCAATGTTCGCACTCACCGATCTGGCAAGGCTTGAGGCTAGCGAGCTTGAAGCTCGCCAATTTGGTGAGGCTTGAGGCCGGTGAGCCTAAGCTCGCTGGAGATGGCCAAGCCTTGTGCTCGTTTGTGGCCAATCGCTAGAAGAAGAAGAGAAGGAGGAGGACCAAAAGGAGGGGGAGGAGGGAAACAAAGAAAAAAAAAAAAATATATATATATATATATATATATATATATATATATATGAAAAACGAAAAATGAATTAATAATCATTTTTTAAATAAAAATAATTAAAATTGATTTAAAAAATAAAAATAAAATTGATTTTAAAAATAAAATAAATTTAAAAAGAGTGTAGGGAGGAAATTATTTTATTACTAAACAGTGGAAAATATTTTTCACTTCATTTTTAGATTTCATCTGAACACCGAAAAATAATTACCCTTTCCTAGAAAATGACTTATTGGAAAATATTTTTCAAAAATGCCACATTTTCTGCAAAATAAACAAAACCTAAGTTTCTTTTTCCCCCTTTTTTGTGCTTTTCTTTTGTCAATATTTAGATATGATCAAGCATAAATATATTTAACATTTGATCATGCTTCTAACAAACTAATTTTTTTCCATTTGTTTTATCGATTTTCATCAAGATTGGCTAAAAATTGGATTGAATTTCAATTTTCAACTTTGAAATGTAGTCTTAGACTATTTAATAAGAAATAGGAAATTAATTGTGTGTTCCCAAATCTTCAAAAATTGAAATTTCTAATCCTTTAGATTTTGTGATTAAAAATATGAGACCCTAAATTAAACTTAACAACCTTCGCTAAATAAAGTGATGACAAGATTCAGGATAAGATGATATCTAGTTGGGTGTAATAGCGCATTTGTATTTTGAAATTGAGTTGAGAGATGATAGAATTAAATGTAGTTTGATAATATAAAAAAAAAAATGGAGAGAAAAGTTGGGGGGGGGGATATATTAGCCATTTAACTAAAATGAGCATCTTAACCAAAATAGAGATGGAAATAATACTTTCATTCTGATATAATTCAAAGCACTTTATATTACATGTACACCCTTCAGGAGTTTCAAAGATTCAAAAATGTCAAGAGTAGGATTTTTCTAATAGTTAATTCCACAAAAATTACTAAATTGGTAAATCCAGAAAAATCGACCCTCCATTAGGCTCCATCTAATATCTCATTAATTTGTTGACGTGGACATATATGTGGCCAAAAACCTTAGATGATTGGCGTGATGTGATTCGACATGGAAATTCAATATCAAAAGATCTTATAAATGACGTTATTTTGGAAAAACCATATATAAAGAAAATGAACTAAGACTGAGAAACCTACTAATTTTACCCCGAGAGCTCGCTCATGTTTTGAAAATCAGCAAAAACCCCTAATTTTGCCTCAATGGTGTCACAAAGGTTTTGATAAATTTTTCACGGATATATCATTTCAGAATTTTCTTGCCAAAAATATTGATTTAGGATTGCGATATAAATGTACTAGTTATGAGTTCTTGTGAAACGGAATTTAGTATAGGGTAAATGCGACACGGGACCACCAATTTGGGATTTTTTGCAACACAAAAATGAGTTTATGGGTAAATACAACAAGATTGCACCAATTTGAATTTTTGTGTGTTGTTAACTCTTCTTTTACAAGGAAAGAAAGAAGAAGATTCCGGTGCATAGTGTCAAGTAGAACATGCAAACCTTCGAAGAAAGGAAAGGTTGTGAATTATATACACAATACTTTTCTCGATTTCTGATTTCCATCGAGCCACGGACGGTAATATAAGAAAAGTCGACCCAAATTGGTAAACCCGACAAGGCACATCGCTTTAATTAATCAATTAAGAGAAGCCTTCCAATATCTAGAGACGGGCAAATCCCAGTCAAGACCCGTCAATCACGACGGCGGTCGGCCTGTTCTGTCATAAGTGCTGCTTTGTCCCGCTCAAGCTTATTGATCAATCACGCTCGCTGGTCGCGTTCTATCGCGTGCGAACTGGAATGAAATCTCGCACCAACTGCACGCGACATGCTCGACAATTAAACGGGCCACACAACTCTCAGGAAACTTCATCTATATGAACTTTTATCCGGTGAAAACGGCAGCCCGACGCATGGATAGGACCAGGTCGACTGGCGTATCTCCCTGAAATAAACCGAGCTTGTGAAGCTTTCCCGAAATGACTGCGATTTTATCTTCAGTATTTCAAAGCCTACGTCTATTCTCTTTTGTGATTTTGGAGAAGTACTGATATGCAACAGTATCACTCATGAGCAAAACTCGAAAATTTCTGCTCATCGAGCAGATCAAAGGACAACAGTTCCCGAGACGCCACTAAGAACTTTAGAGCAGCATGCATGGATGTCGATATGTATTCATTCTTCCTGAGATTTATCTGCGAATGCTTCTTCACGGCAAGGTTGAAGTTCTTCCCACTGTCCCGCATGCATACCGCAAAGGCAGGAGGTTTCAGTAGGTATGTGGCCCTATTGACTCTGCGAAAATACGCAAGATGAATGCAGATAAGACAGATGCAAGAACATAGGATCAAAACGACCTGAAAATGACTTAAAAAACCACCGATTTGGTGGCCGAATAACTGAAGAGATGTCCAAATCCCAAACGGCCTATGAACATTACAAATGCACTCCCTAAAATCTTCCCACTCCCAGATGACTCACATCGCAAAAACAATCGGGAGCTCAGGACTAACATCCTAGACCATATGATACTGAACATTATAAAATTTTTGAATCGCCAGGAATATTTTACCAACAAGACGAAGCCGCCCACTTGAGAAGAATAGAAATCAAACATATTTGGACAACTTGCTCCTCATCACGAGACCATAACACGTCCAATCATCCCCTGGGTCCAAGTCGCTGTTTCCTTGAGCTGCTCGTCATCAGATTGCAGACACTCACCCAAGAGATCATTCAAGAATGCACGGTCTTTGAATAATAACTTAATGTTTGGGTCCCCTCGGATTGCCCCGGGTTTACGTCGCCGGCTGTTGACTGTAAGGGGGTTCCCGGGTCACAAAAAAAAAAAAAACTTTATGTTTGGCCCCAGGGCATCAGCGAGATCACCTGTCACCGCAACTGCAGCGTATACGGTACGTAATGTCCAGGGGGAATACCTGGTGGTATGGCGGTACGTAATTCCGGAAGCCCTAGAGGTTTGTGCCGGGGGAATTCCTCGTGATGCTAGTTGGGATGCAAGATGCCCGGAGGTTTGTGCCGGAGGCTCCTCGCGATGCCAAGTTGGGTGCGGGCAATAAATTGTAGGATGCAAACATTGGTCCCTGAAAAAAAAAAAAAAAAAAAAAAAAAAAAAAAAAAAAAAAAAAAAAAACTAATGAGATCCTTGTGAAAGATAAGAATTGAAATTGAATCATGTGCATGAGTCTACGCATATGGCATAATGCATGATCTTCTTATGAAAGTAAATTGATGCTATTTGATATTGAGGATGTGATCATGAAGGCTTAAATGGATCTCATGGGGATGTATACATGATAGCATGGATAATATGAATCATGAGTATGTATGTGCATATGGCATGGAATGAACCTCATGGAAATACAAGTATGATTACATGGTGATATATGCACGATGGCATAGTGAAATATGCATGATTGCATGGTGATATATGCACGACTAAATGGTGATGTATGCTTGATAGCATGGATGATATGTGCTTTACTCATGATATCTTGATTGTCTTGCTTGTTGCATTGTGTAATTTGATGAATCTTTACTGCTAAGTGATTGTACTCACCCCTTTGGAGACTAACATTTCAGATTGAAAGATACCTCTATCACCCGTCACATGTGGTACGTTTTATGGTTTACCGTCTGATATCGAGGTCAAGTGCTCGGAACACCCCTATGTCGGTGTTCATGGTTTGGTGTTTATCCGCGTCCGTGTTTTGGTCATGTACAATATAAGCTTACCTGATGGCCTCGTAGTACAAGAGTTTTTGTCTGTCCATGTTCGTCGAGATGGGAGAATGATGGGAATGCTGCCGCCGCCGCCGGCCGATACACTGGAATGGGTGTGATAGGAGCGTGTGACTAGTGAAGGTTGACACTTTTTGGGATGGCCGACACTAGCTGATGGATAGATGTTCATGTTTAATGTATAGTCGGATTTCTTTTTAGGTTTAGCCGAGCTTACTTAAAGTCTTGGCCCTTTTGTTGTACCAATTTGTGAAATCCATCTTAGTATGTAAATAAAAGTGATTTGACCCTAAAATGCATAGAAATGTTGTAGTTGGTGTGTATTGCATCATATTATTTAGTTTGTATACCGGTTAGGGAGATGATGAATATGCTTCCTTTATATGAACTGCACTGGGACCAATCTAAATGATGTAAACCCCCAAGTTGTATGAACCCGCTGCAATTGAAATGATACCAGAGTGACATGTTATTAGAACAAGTGATAGGTGAGTAAGCTGTGGCAACCCTAGCGGATCGAGGGCTGTGTCGAGGGGTGACGCATGAGAACCGGACCGATTCTCCCTTAAACCAAAGTTGAACCTATGGGTCCAATCCAATATGATTTGAATTCCGGATAGAGCTTGATTTAGTGCATATCCCTACTAAATTGCAAAGATTCTACTACCATTACAGGGAATTCACTTGGAAAATGTTCAAGCCGTGATGCTAACGTGGTCATGTCATGCTATGGAAAAACCTGATATTTCCAAAACCACCCTTTACTTAAAGCTGCGGAATGGGGGTTCGAATTTATTCAAAGAGGCTTCCGGAATTAAAAGTCAGCTGAAGTAGGAACTATTGTACTTCTTTAGGACGATGTCCAATAACTGTCGTGTGCTCCTGTCGCTTTCGAAGTTCCCACTGAAAGTCGCATTGACTTTTGCGTATAGCTTGCTCATTAATGACGAGCAACATGGTGGGCATAAGATACCCATTAAATATATTCAATTTAAAGATTTTTTTTCTATTTCCATGTTATTTACTATATATGATATAGCAAAAAAAAATGGTATAACGACAAATTTGAAATTTGTTTTAGATTGCTTAACAAGTATTATCTTGAGCACTCCCACGGTGGAGTTGCAGTAGCAGGTTCATCTCGTGGGTAATTGATGTTTCATCGGTGTCTTAAACTAAATATTATAGCAAAGGATAAGGCATGTTTCAGTCTTGTTTAAAACCCTTTTCTATGAGAAAAACACAAGGCTCATGAATTTATTATGTTAAAGTGATACGAAATTATTTTTCAACTCTACTTCTCATGACGATGGTATAAAAACCTATAATTACCATCCTCATTTTTTACAATGAATTTAAAGTTGCATCATCTAGACATGATTAACCAAGTCGCCATTTTATTTCCCAAACAACCTTTTACGACGTTATCGTTGGGCTGTCTTGAGTAGTGGCGGCAAAACACTGTGGGGTGGCTCTCAATTGTCATCGCGCCGTATTGCTATGTGTGGGAAGAGAGAAAGGGTTGGAAAAGAAGAGTGGGAAAATGGGTTTTTAAGTTGGGAAGATGCAAAATGGAAATTTTGAAATCCGACTAGATATCGGGTATAATTGAGGATAATTTTTGTAAGGGCTAATAATACTAAGAATCCCCGTCTCATATATCCGCACTACATTTACTTTAAATTAATTTTTGTGTTCCAAAAACTCTCAAATTGATACTCATACTATATTTATTACAAGCTAAAATTTACATAACAAAAAATCCCAAATTAGTACATTCATTGCCACATATATCCAAACTAATATGCGCATATTACATTTACCTCAAATTATGATAAACATAGAAATTTTTTAGGTAAATGTCGTGTGAATGCATTAGTTTAAAATACTATGATATGGTTGTATCCGTTTGAAATTTTTTGTAATATAAAACTTAAATTGTGATTAATATAAAGTTAGTACCATGATATAAATATACTCATTTAAATTTGTTGTGATATTAACCCGTCCCATAATTATATGTAACTTATCCGTTTAGGGCTGCTTCAACCGCAAGTGGGAAGGGACGCGCTAATAATATTCTTCTCCCGCAAAGCAACAAAGCGAATCAATCAGTGGACGCTGACAGCTCTCCTCTCATCATCATTCAGGCTGGTCAAATGGCTCGTCTTGAAAGAAAAAATATATATATTCGAGAAAATTAAAAGGAAATATATAGAGAGGAAAATAGATGTTCGGTTACCATTATTTAGATGCGAATCATGCTTCCTTCTTTGAAAATAGGATGTGTACCTACTACAATAAGGGAAACTTCCCCGAAAGGAACTTTATTAAATTAATCCCTGCTTTTTTTCCGGATACAAAATACATAATCAAATCAAAATTGAATTTTCGGGAGATTAGTATTTATCATGCCCTGTTGATTGTGTTAGTAACATTATAAGAACCGTGACTTTTTGAAACTAAATATGGCATTTGTCGATTAAATTTTATTGTTTGTACAGTTCTATTATTTAATCCGTTTCATGCGAGTAATCACTATTAGCGATGCTGTCGAACCCTGACTTGGCATTACTAGATGCTCACTCGCAAATAGGGCGTGGCAGCGGGCAACCTCCCAACCCCCTTTATCTTCCATTGTCTCTTTTTCCCTTCGTTACCCTATCCTCGTGTTTGGTGCTACACCATATATATGGTGCTATATATATATTGTAGTATGAAAGGGGCCCGAGGAAATAACCCCATCTTTTACAAATTGACAAGCATGCAGTAACGAGAACGAAGTTCATGGTCCATAACGAAGCACAACCATTCAACAAGATGAGAACGTTGCTCACGGTGTTTGTACTTAAGTTCTCTTGACAAAACAACAATAAACTCAACGACAACTATTTCGCATTCAAACCTGGATATTAAAGGACGGGAAAAATTCGAATTCAAGACCTCTCGCTTCTTTTCTATCGTGCATAATTATATATCACAATCTTCCCAAAAGATTAATGCCTTCATCTCCAAAAATTTCCAAATGCATTTATCCGACGTTTCTGTCGTACCCAAGAGGAGGTCCTTTTCACAACAGCCACGATGCCCGTAGTAGGCCGCAACGGCCTCAATCATCGATTGACGTACTCAAGCGCATCGCAATCGCAATCACAGGCTCGGGGACCAAAAATAAAATAAATTAAAAAAATACATGTTGATGAGTCTCTAGAAATAGAGGAAAATTCAAACAGTTGCCCCAGCACGGCCAGTCGCCAAGCAGCCACTCCTTTTGCTCTTTAGCGATGACTGACCACCCGAGTCATCTCCCCACGAAAAACACAGATTCAACGCGCTCTTCTGGTCTCGCCATCGCCGGAATATGTTGACTTTTGACCTCTTCCCACCTACAAAACCTGCAGACTCTCTTCCTGGATGCTCTCGTCTTCTCCTCCTGCTCCTTCTCCTCCCAGATTATGCAGAAACTCTCCGCCGCTTTGGGAATGGCAAAATATGGCGCTCTCTCCTTTTGCCTCCTTTTTTTCTCTTGCTTCCTCGTCCTTGCCGTGTCCCAGTCTCAGCCTGATGATCAGTTCATCTTCAATGGGTTCAATGGCTCCACCGACTCCAACATTACCCTCAATAGGGCCTCCATCATCAAGGCCAGCGGAGCTCTCAAGCTCACCAACCAGACGAGTGACGACATCGGCCAAGCCTTCTACCCTCGGCCTTTCCGGATGTTGGCCGAGGCTTCCGGTGGCTCCGCCGCCGCTGTCTCCTTCAGCACCCACTTCGTTTTCGCCATTAGGCCTCCGAGCTCGGGCGAGGGCGGCTACGGCCTCGCGTTCGTGGTCGCCCCCAAGACGTCCTTCCCCGGGGCCCAGGCCGACCACTACCTCGGCCTCTTCAATTCCTCGAACGATGGGAACCCGTCGAACCACATGCTCGTGGTGGAGTTCGACACCGTGAAAGGGTACAAAGAGACCTCGGACGAAAAGGGGAACCACGTCGGGGTCAATTTCAACGGCATGGAGTCTAACACCACCAAGCCGGCCGGCTATAATATAAATGGCACGTCTAGCGTCGACGACATAACGCTGGAGAGTGGCCAGGCCATTCAAGGCTGGATCGAGTACGACGGCCCGAAGCAAGTGTTGAACGTCACTATATCTCCGATCAAGGTGCCGAAACCGGCAGATCCTCTCATGTCCGTGGCCGTTAACCTCGCTTCCATATTCGAGGATAGCATGTATGTCGGGTTCTCTGCTTCGACGGGGACCACGAGAAGCTTTCACTACGTTCTAGGATGGAGCTTCCGATTGAACGGAACCGCGCCTCCCCTCAACCGGACTCAGCTTCCGCTGCCTCCTGACCAGACAGATTCATCTGATTCATCTTCCTCTTACAAGCCGCAGATAATAGCCGTCATTGCCTCTCTATGCAGCATAGCTCTGTGTCTTTCGGGAATCTTGTTCTTCTATACTGTGATCAAGAAGAGGAGGCAGCCGGAGAATCTTGAGGACTGGGAGTTAGATTGCCCTCACAGGTTCAGGTACAAGGATCTTGACCAGGCAACAAAAGGGTTCAAACAGAGCGAGGTGATCGGGATCGGTGGCTTTGGCGCAGTGTACCACGGCATCTTGCCGACTAACGGGTGCGAGGTCGCTGTCAAGAAGGTGTCTCGAAACTCGATACAGGGAATGAGGGAGTTTGTGGCCGAGATCGAGAGCTTAGGTCGCTTACGGCACAAGAACCTCGTGAATCTCCAGGGTTGGTGCAAGCAGAAGGACGAGCTCCTCCTCGTATACGACTACGTGCCTCACGGGAGCCTCGATTCGCTGATTTTCAAGCGGAAGGACGGCTTCGTGTTGAACTGGGAACAGAGGTTCCGCATCATCAAGGGCGTCGCGGCCGGATTGCTGTACCTCCACGAGGAGTGGGAGCAAGTCGTGATCCATCGGGACGTGAAGTCCAGCAACGTCCTGATCGATGCGGAAATGAATGCGCGGCTCGGGGATTTCGGCCTCGCCAGGCTATACGAACACGGCACGATGTCGCACACCACCAACCTAGTCGGAACCATAGGGTACCTTGCCCCGGAATTGGCCCGCTCAGGGAAGGCTTCGACGAGCTCCGACGTGTATGCTTTCGGCATTCTGCTGCTCGAAGTGGCCAGCGGCAAGCGTCCGACGGGCCAATTCTTTCTAATGGATTGGGTGATAGAATGTTACGGGACGGGTCGGATTCTCGACGCCGCGGATCCCAAGTTACGTTCCGCCTACGATGCTGAGGAGATGGAGATGGTATTGAATTTGGGCTTAGTTTGTTCCCAGTACCATGCCCAAGCTAGGCCTACCATGAGGCAGGTGATTCGGTATCTGAACCGGGAGGAGCCGGTACCCATCTTTGTCGATGACTCGAGCTCCGCTGGCTCCCGAAGAACCAACGACATGAGCTTCGGATTCTTGGAAATAGTTTCTTCCGATACAACCGGGACGTCTCATGCGTCGACATCATCCTACGTGTCATCGTCGGTCCGTGGCCTCTCCTCCAATTCATTAGGTGGTTGTGGTAGATAATAGGTTGAGATTTACGTGTACAGAGATGTTTCTGGATGTGGGCATTCTCGTGCAGTATAGCATAACACACAATACACAGACACAAATGCAATTAGCTTGTCAGAATTTTTTCTGGTATATAGATTTTACAGCAATTACAGTTCTCTAATTTACATGCAAATTCGCTTTCTGGGTTCTTCTTTCGAAATTTCAGGCTTAACGTTAGTCCCAGAATTAATTCAAAATGTAATCATAAGCGAATATCATCTTGATCGAGAAATTTAGATAAATGCTATGTTATATTGTTCCAAATTGGATTACTTCTTATATTATAGTATCCCATATTGTCTAAACACATATCTATATGCCCTTTATATACTATACACATGTCTCTCTCTATTTATTAATTTAAACTTTTCAGTTGAACACTCTAATATGATTTGAGAGTTATATTATGTCATAATATTTATATATTTTACATATACATACAAATTTGGACCCCCCTAGGAGTTTCCGAGAAGTTAGGGTGGCCTGACTTCAGTCAATGCATAGGAATCATCATCTTCTTTTGGGAAAAAAACAAAGATAGTAGTCAAAAAAGAAGTTCCTATATTTCTTATACCAGAACTCCGATGATTAAGAAGATTGCTATTGTATTATTTTTTGTGTAATGTTCAGTGGACTCGAAAGTCTTTTGGAAATGAGGGAATCACTTCCAAAAGTGGTCTAAACGTAGAGTTTTCAGTGCGCTACTAAACAATGAAAAGGAAGATTTTTAAAGTTGGGAATCATTTTTATTTTAAGTAAATTCAACCCTCTGTCAGATTTTCGCAATAAAATGTCAGATTTCTAGCATACAACCTTTTTTCACAAAGGGAAAATAACATAAATTATTTATAAATATTGATCCTATAAATGATATCGTTCCTAAATTTTAAATTTATTCAATATAGTCTTTAAACTACTTAAACGGCAAATTAGATGTTGTCCGATGATGTAGTGAGTCAATATGTCCATTTTTTTTTAATACATCTACTTTAAAATAGGAAAAAGGAAAATTAGGACATCAATATATCTTTCATTATTTGATGATGTGAATTAATATATTCTAATTTGAAATGAATACCTTACGTGAATAATTCACGTGTGAGGATTTCAATCGTTTATGGACGGTGTGATTCTATGACAGTATAATGAGTAAAACACGCAGTGGCTTTGTCAAAGCACGCAGATTTTTGGCTATATATTGATTACTTCTCGTTTAAGGAAAGTTATTTCGGTAGTATTCACTGTCAAAATTTGCCGACTCATCTAGAGGTGTGTCTGTCTAATGACCACGTTTCAAAAAAATTTCGAAAATCGGAAAAAGAGAAGCTTGTGCGTGCAGGTAAAGAGAAGCTTCATCTCAAATTTCAAAATTTAAATTCAACCTATTTATCTAACCAATCTTGACCTTGTGCGTGCCTTTTTGCAGTACGTTTCTAGTTTAAATATCACTTATTTTGTGTTTTCTTTTGAGCTTTTCGTGTCTAAATTGCAAATTGGGGGTTGAAATACTTGTTACGTATTCTTCACTCTCAGACTCGATCAATTATTACAAACATAAATTTAAGCATATTATAATGTTTTAATCCTTTCACTATAAGATTGAATCTACAATTGATGTTAATTACTTTTATGGTAGAAGTAGAACATCAATGAGACTTCGTTCGTTTCATGAAAAATATTTTTCAGGAAAATATTTTTTGGATTTTCCAGCGTTCGTTTCACAAAAATGAATTGTTTAAAAAAAAAACATTTTCCATGAAAGAGAAAAAAAAAAAAAAAAAAAAGCCTTCTAAACTAGGGAAATTGTTTTCCACTTTCAAAAAGTGGAAAACATTTTCTTCACTTGGTCTCTCTTATCTTATATTTCTACAAATCCCCACTTCCTCCTCCCCCTCCTCCTTGTTCTTCCTTTTTTAATATATTTTTTTAAAATCGAATTATTTTTTTTCTTTTTCTTTTCTTTTTTTCTCTTTCTTTTCTTTGTTTTCCCTTTTCTTCTTTCTTGGCCGATCGTCGACCACAGCGACAACCAATGATTGACCACAAGTGAGCCTCGAACTCAACAGCGAGCATGAGGCTCGCCCACCTCCGGCGAGCTCAGGCTCGCCCACCTCCGGCGAGCTCAGGCTCGCCTCTCTCCACTCGCCAAATCGGCAACCGTAAGCGTCAAGCTCAAGGCTCGTCAATCTGGCAACGCTCGCGCTCGCCAATCTAGGGAGGCTCAAGGCTTGTGAGCTCGAGCTTGCCGAACTGGTGAGGCTTGAAGCCAACAAGCCTGAGCTCGCCGAAGGTGGGCAAGCCTCATGCTCGGTTGTGGCCAATCGCTGGCCATCACTAGCCAAGAAGAAGAGGGAAACAAAGAAAAGAAAAAATAATGAAAAAATAATTTAAGTAGATTTAAAAAATAATTTGATTTAAAAAATTTTATTTTAAAAATAAAATGAATGAAAAAAGAGTGTATGGAGGAAAATATTTTGACCAATTGAGTTATAAATCTTTTACATTTGTGTCAATTCAATCCAATCGACAAATTTCAAACTAAAACCGCTAACGTAGATGTTAGCCATACAAATGGTGTAGCTGGCATAGATGTAGACAAATTTTAATAGTATTTTAATATTTTTCAAATTTCTTTTTAAAAAAAAAAATTGCCTTCTTTGGTTTCTCGTTGTGGCCGACGAGGGCTACTCACCTACCATCGACAAGGGTCGCAACCCTCACCCATATCTTGGTGAGGCTATGGCCGCCTTCACCCACAGGTGAGAACCCATCTACTTCCTCCTCTCAAATGTTCATACTCAAGTAATGCAATCGTAGAACCTCAAAACCCAATTACAATGAAAACATAATCATAAGGATTTGGGCTAGGCGAGCTCGCTTGCGGCCGTTGTGGCCTTGCCTAGTGGCCAATGAGCTCTGACACCCCTCTCTGGCCATAGTGAGAAACTAAAGAAGGAAGGGAAAAAATTTAAAAATCAATGAAAGAATTTAAAAAAAAAAAAGATTGTCGATGTTGACTTTGGTCACATAATGTAGGACAAACAGTGTCCACATCAGCGATTTTCAGCCAAAATTAGTTGAATACACTAAATTGGCACAAATGTAAAAAGTCTAAGACTCAATTGGCAAAAAAAAAATATTTATGATTGAATTAGCGTAATGGCAATAGATTTATCACTTTTTTGGCAATTTTTCCATTAATTCTTAGATGGTCCGGTTCCCAAGTAGAAAATATAAAAATTACACAATTTTATTACAAAAAAATATGTTGGTCAAATTGTTGTGTTGTTTCTTCATGCTAAAATCCATGATTCTATTATGGATGAGTATAAAAGTATTTTTTTTTCTTTTAAAAGAGTTTTTAGAACTAGAAACCAAACTTGTGAAATTGAGAACCGATTTTCCCTAAAACCACAGTTAAATCTCAGCTCACTCTTTTATTTTTAAACATTTATGATGGATCCCCTACCACCACCACTTTTTAGAGCTCCAAAACTAGTCGATTGTGTCTTTGAAGATGTGTCTATACTTGGATTTGCTATAATATATGGTTGGGTTATAGAGTGGATTCTCCATTGGAGTGTCGCTTGGTATGTTAAAATCGAGGTTAAGTTGGTCAGACCACTTAGAGGCTTTGATGGCTCTCTAGGTTTTGACGATGATGGCTTGTCAATAGGTGAAGTCGTCAACTTTTAGTTGATGGTCCAATAGTGTATAGGCAAGTTTTTGGGAGTAAGAGTGCAGTGATATAGTTAGGTGACCTTGACATTTCCTAGGAATTATGTATTTCATATTTGCTTAAATGTTGTGTAAAGATAATAACCACTAAAGTTTGTATAAAGAGGCATATGTTTACTATTTTTAACTTGTGCAATTTTCTTGTATGGATTTACACGAGTATTTTGTTGTGCTTCCACATGTCATGGAAAAAAAAATGTAATTTCTTAGGACATGTGTCACGCATGACGTTGCAGGGCACACATGAGACAATTATAGAACTCTATGACTAGAAAACATTAACTATTTCGGCCCATTTATATTGTAAGGTTAATTAGTTTTGGGAGAAATACCAAAAAATTTATAAACCAATTACAATTGTGTCTATTTAGTTCTTAACTTTTTTTTTTTTTGGCCAATTGAATCCTAAATCTTTTATATTTGTGTTAATTTAGTCCATTCGACAAATTTCGATCGGAAATAGCTAATTTAGATGTTAGCCGTCCAAAGTGACACAATCAGTGCTGATGTAGACAAATTTTAATAATATTTTCAATTTTTCAATTTTTTTTGTTTTTTTTTTTAAATTTCGTTCTTTGGTTTCTCGCTATGGCCAGCAAGGGTCGCTTGAGCTCACTAGCCACTAGGCGAGGGCTACTAGCCTACCGTCAACGAGGGTCGCGACCCTCGCCCAGATCTTGGCAAGGCCGTGGTCGCCTTCACCCGCAAGTGAGAACCCATCTGCTACCTCCTCTCGAATGTTCATGCTTAAGTAATGCAATCGCAAAACCTCAAAACCCCATTACAATGAAAACATAGTCATAATGATTTAAGCAAGGTGGCCTCACTTGCGGCCGTTGTGACCTCGCCTAGTGGCCAACAAGCTCCAGCGCCCCTCGCTAGCCATGGTGAGAAACAAAAGAAGGAAGGGAAAAAGTTTAAAAATTAATTAAAAAAATCAAAAAAAAATTGTCGACATCAACACTGCCCGCATAACATAGGACAACCAGTGTTCACACCAGCAATTTTCGACCAAAATTAGTCGGATTGACTGAATTGGCACAAATTTAAAAAGTTTAAAACTCAATTAGCAAAAAAAATACATTTTTATAACTAAATTGGTGCAATAACAATAGAATTGTGACTTTTTTGGTAATTTTCACATTAGATCTTAGATGGACCGGTTCCCAAGTAGAAAATATGAAAATTATACAATTTTATGAAAAAAACATGTGTTGGTCAAATTGTTACGTTGTTTCTTCATGCTAAAATACCCGATTCTATTCTCGATGGATGTAAAAGTTTTTTTTTCTTTTAAAAGAATCTTTAGAATCGAAAACCAAACTGATGAAATTGAGAACCGGACCGATTCTCCCAAAAATCAAAATTGAACCTGTAGGTCCGGTCCAATACGATTTGAATTCTGGATGGAACTTGATTTAGTGCACATCCCTACTAATTTCAATGATTCTACTACTATTACAGGGAATTCACTTGGAAAATGTTTAAGCCATGATGCTAACGTGGTCATGTCAAATGGCTCGTCTTGAAAGAAAAAGGATATTCGAGAAAATAAAAAAGAAATATATAGAGAGAAAAATAGATGTTCGGTTACCATTATTTAGATGTGAATCATACTTCCTTCTTAAAAAAATAGGATGTGTACCTACTCAATATCTTATTCGTATTCGTACAATAAGGGAAACTTCCCCTGAAAGGAACTTTATTAAATTAATCCCTGCTTTTTTCGGATGCGAAATACATAATCAAATCAAAAAATGAATTTTTGGGAGATTAGTATTTATCATGCCCTGTTAATTGTTTTAGTTACATTATAAGAACTGTGACTTTTTGAAACTAAATATGGCATTTGTCGATTGGATTTTATTGTTTGTACAGTTCTATTATCTAATCCATTTCATGCGAGTAATCGCTATTAGCGATGCTATCGAACATTATTAGATACTCACTTGCAAATGGGGTGTGGCAGCAGGCAGCCTCCCAGCCCCCTTTACCTTCCATCATTTATTTTTCCCTTCGTTACCCTATCCTCGTGTTGGGTGCTACACCATATATATGGTGCTACCTCAGGACAATATGTTCCTTTCGCATCGTGTTAGTGACATCACCCCAACAATTTTATCATTTTTATGATGATGAATAATGAAAGGATTTGATTCCACAAATTTACACAAATGAAGAGCTAGAAGACTAAATTTCACAAATAATGAAACTTGAAGGACTAAAACTTCACTTTACCTAAAAGATATTGGTGTACATAAGGGACAAATAAGTTAGTAGCTAATTTAGCATTAGGATATAAGTGTCCCCCGTATAGATTAACTTCACCTAAGTGGAATTGAATCTTTTCTTTTTATAGGTTTCCACATTATCAATGAGAATTGCCTGGACTCATTTTACTAAATCAAGCAATCTATATAGCTACACCGAGTTACCTAAAACACGGATTTTCATTGAATTCAACTTTCTATTTTTTGAATCCCCTTCTTTATATATATATATCCTAATTTGCTACCCTTTTCTCTTGTAGTATGAAAGGGACCCGAGGAAATAACCCCGTCTTTTTCAAATTCACAAGCGTGCAATATCAAGAACGAAGTTTATGGTCCATAACGAAGCACAACCATTCAACAAGATGGGAACGTTGCTCACGGTGTTTGTACGTAATTCCTCTTAAGAAAACCAACAATAAACTCAATGACCCGTTATTTCGCATTCAAACTTGGATATTAAAGGACAGGAAATTCGGATTCAAGACCTCTTGCTTCTTTTCTATCATACATCATTATATATCGCAATCTTCCCGAAAGATTAATGCCTTCATCTCCGAATATTTCCAAATGCATTTGCTGGACGTTTCCGTCGTACCCAAGAGGAGGTCCTTCTCACAACAGCCACGATGCCCGTAGTAGCCTGCAACGGCCTCGGTCTTCGATTGACGTACTCAAACGCATCGCGATCGCAATCTCGGGTTCAGGGACCAAAAAAAAAAAAGGAAACCACAAGTCGATCAATCTCTAGAAATAAAGGGAAATTCAAACAGTTGCCCCAGCACGGCAAGTCTCCAAGCGGTCACTCCTTTCGCTCTTTAGCGATGAGTCGATGACTAAGCACCCGAACCATCTCCCCACAAAAGCACAACGCGCTCTTCTGGTCCCGCCATCGCCGGAATATGTTGACTTTTGACCTCTTCGCCGCTGTCAAATCTCTCGAAGGGCCACCTACAGAAGCCTGCAGAATCTCTTCCCGGATGCTCTCGCCTTCTCCTCCTGCTCCTTCTCCTCCCAGATTATGCAGAAACCCTCTGATGCTTTGGGAATGGCGAAACGCGGCGCTCTCTCCTTTTGCCTCCTTTTTTTCTCTTGCTTCCTCGTCCTTGCCGTGTCCCAGTCTCAGCCTGATGATCAGTTCATCTTCAATGGGTTCAACGGCTCCACCGAGTCCGACATTACCCTCCATAAGGCCTCCATCATCAAGTCCAACGGAGCTCTCAAGCTCACCAACCAGACGAGCGACGACATCGGCCAAGCCTTCTACCCTCGGCCTTTCCGGATGTTGGCCGAGGCTTCCGGTGGCCCCGCTGCCGCTGTCTCCTTCAGCACCCACTTCGTGTTCCAGATTAAGCCGCCGAACTCGGGCGAAGGCGGCTACGGCCTCGCGTTCGTGGTCGCCCCCAAGACGTCCTTCCCCGGAGCCCGGGCCGACCACTACCTCGGCCTCTTCAATTCCTCGAACGATGGGAACCCGTCGAACCACATGCTCGTGGTGGAGTTCGACACCGTGAAAGGGTACAAAGAGACCTCGGACGAAAAGGGGAACAACGTCGGGGTCAATTTCAACGGCATGGAGTCGCACACCACCAAGCCGGCCGGCTATAATATAAATGGCACGTCTAGCGTCGACGACATAAGGCTGGAAAGTGACCAGCCCATTCAAGGCTGGATCGAGTACGACGGCCCGAACAAAGTGTTGAACGTCACTATATCTCCGATCAAGGTGCCAAAACCGGCAGAACCTCTCATGTCCGTGCTCTTTAACCTCACTTCCATATTCGAGGATAGCATGTATGTCGGGTTCTCCGCTTCGACGGGGACCAAGAGAAGTTTTCACTACGTTCTAGGATGGAGCTTCCGATTGAACGGAACCGCGACTCCCCTCGACCTGACTCGGCTTCCGCTGCCTACGGACCAGACGGATTCATCTGATTCACCTTCCTCTTACAAGCCGCAGGTAATAGCCGTCATTGCCTCTCTATGCAGCTTAGCTCTGTGTCTTTCGGGAATCTTGTTCTTCTATACTGTGATCAAGAAGAGGAGGCAGCCGGAGAATCTTGAGGACTGGGAGTTAGATTGCCCTCACAGGTTCAGGTACAAGGATCTTGACCAGGCAACAAAAGGGTTCAAACAGAGCGAGGTGATCGGGATCGGTGGCTTTGGCGCAGTGTACCACGGCATCTTGCCGATTAACGGGTG
Source organism: Eucalyptus pumila (assembly GCA_016097595.1). NCBI lineage: Eukaryota > Viridiplantae > Streptophyta > Magnoliopsida > Myrtales > Myrtaceae > Eucalyptus > Eucalyptus pumila. Next base: position 10,751,436 of record CM027846.1, read on the forward strand.
CGAGGTCGCTGTCAAGAAGGTGTCTCGAAACTCGATACAGGGAATGAGGGAGTTTGTGGCCGAGATCGAGAGCTTAGGTCGCTTACGGCACAAGAACCTCGTGAATCTCCAGGGTTGGTGCAAGCAGAAGGACGAGCTCCTCCTCGTATACGACTACGTGCCTCACGGGAGCCTCGATTCGCTGATTTTCAAGCGGAAGGACGGCTTCGTGTTGAACTGGGAACAGAGGTTCCGCATCATCAAGGGCGTCGCGGCCGGATTGCTGTACCTCCACGAGGAGTGGGAGCAAGTCGTGATCCATCGGGACGTGAAGTCCAGCAACGTCCTGATCGATGCGGAAATGAATGCGCGGCTCGGGGATTTCGGCCTCGCCAGGCTATACGAACACGGCACGATGTCGCATACCACCAACTTAGTCGGAACCATAGGGTACCTTGCCCCGGAATTGGCCCGCTCAGGGAAGGCTTCGACGAGCTCTGACGTGTATGCTTTCGGCATTCTGCTGCTCGAAGTGGCCAGCGGCAGGCGTCCGACGGGGTCGGGCCAATTCTTGCTGATGGATTGGGTGATAGAATGTTACGGGACGGGTCGGATTCTCGACGCCGCGGATCCCAAGTTACGTTCCGCCTACGATGCTGAGGAGATGGCGATGGTATTGAATTTGGGCTTAGTTTGTTCCCAGTACCATGCCCAAGCTAGGCCTACCATGAGGCAGGTGATTCGGTATCTGAACCGGGAGGAGCCGGTACCCATCTTTGTCGATGATTCGGGCTCAAGAACCGACGACGTGAGCTTCGGATTCTTGGAAATAGCTTCTTCCGATACAACCGGGACGTCTCATGCGGCGACATCATCCTACGTGTCATCGTCAGTCCGTGGCCTCTCCTCCACTTCTTGAGGTGGTTCTGGTAGATAATAGGTTGAGATTTACATGTACAGAGATGTTTCCGGATGTGGGCATTCTCGAGCAGTATAGGATAACACACAATACACAGACACAAATGCAATTAGCTTGTCAGAATTTTTTCTGGTATATAGATTTTACAGCAATTACAGTTCTCTAAATTACATGCAAATTCGCTTTCTGGGTTCTTCTTTCGAAATTTCAGGCTTAATGTTAGTCCCAGAATTCATTCAAAATGTAATCATAAACGAATATCATCTTGATCGAGAAATTTAGATAAATGCTATGTTACATTGTTCCGTATTGGATTACTTCTTATATTATAGTACCCTGTATTGTCTAAACACAGATCTATATGCTTTTTATATGCTATACACATATCTCTCTCTATTTATTAATTTAAACTTTTCAGGTTGAACACTCTAACATAATTTAAGAGTTATATCATGTCATAATATTTATATATTTTACATATACATATAAATTTGGACCCCCTTGGAGTTTCCGAGAAGTCAAGGTGGCCTGATAAAATGTCAGATTTCTAGCATACAACCTTTTTTCACAAAGGGCAAATAACATAAATTATTCATTAATATTGACCCTATAAATAATATCATCTCTTAATTTTAACTTTACTTAGTATAGTTTCTGAACTACTCAAACAGCAAATTAGATGTTTGATGACGTGGATTATAAAGTCAACATGTCCATTACAAGCCCTCACTTCCCCCTCCCCCTCCTCCTCCTTTTTTTCAATATATTTTTTTAAAATTCGAATTATTTATCTTTTTCTTTTCTTTTCTTTGTTTTCCTCTTCTTCTTTCTTGGCTAGTCACCGGCCACAGCGATGGCCAACAACCAACCACAGGCAAGCCTCAAGCTCACCGGCAAGCACGAGGCTCGCCCACCTCGGCGAGCTCAGGCTTGCCGCTCGCCAAATCAATGAGCGCAAGTATCAAGCTTGAGGCTCGTCGATCTAGCAACGCTCACCCTCGCTGATCTGGCGAGACTCAAAGCTAGCAAGCTCAGAGCTTGCTAATTAAGTGAGGCTTGAGGCCAACGAGCCTAAGCTAGCCAAAGGTGGGCGAGCCTCATGCTCACTTGTGGCCAGTCGCTGGCCATCACCATGGCCAGTTATTGGCCAAGAAGAAGAGGGAAACAAAGAAAAGAAAAATGAAAAATAAATAAATAATTTAATAATCAATTTTAAAATAAAATAAATGAAATAAGAGTGTATGGAGGAAAAGATTTTCCTTACCAAACAGCGGAAAATATTTCTCACTTTATTTTAGATTTCACCCAACATCGTAAAGTAATTATATTTTCCTGTAAAATGGCTTCTTGGAAAATATTTTTCAGAAACGCCATATTTTCCCTTTTGTGTGCTTCTCTTTCGTCAATATTTAGATATGGTCAAGCATAAAAATATGTTTAACATTTGATCATGCTTCTAACAAACTAATTTTTTCAATTTTCTTTTTATTGATTTTCACCAGGGTTGGCTAAATAATTGGATTGAATTTCAATTTCCAACTTTGAAATGTAGTCTCGGACTATTTAATAAGAAATAGGCAATTAATTGTGTGTTCCTAAATCTTCATAAATAGAAATTTCTAATCCTAGGCTCCGTTCGTTTCACGGAAAATGACTTCCAAGAAAACTTTTTCCGGATTTCCTAGTGTTCATTTCACGGAAAATGAACTACTCAAGGAAAATGTTTTCCATCGTTGAATCAACCTTTAAAAGTGAGGAAAATGTTTTCCACTTTTGAAAAGTGGAAAACATTTTCCATAACTTCTTTCATCTTGCTTCTTTTCACCAATACATTTTCGTTTTATTTTCCATAACTTCTTTCATCTTGCTCCCGATCCAAGTGAGCCCGAGCTCCACCGCCAAATCCAGCAAGCTCGCGGCTCGCCAAAGCCTGGCAAAACTCTGGTGAGCTTGGGCGAGATCGGCCCGAGCTCACCGAGTTCAAGTTTCGCTCAAAGTATTTCTACTCAAAGTTCAAGTTTCAGCCGAACACCGAAATATATGATCATTTTATTGGAAAATGACTTCTTAAAAAATATTTTTCAGAAACGTGATATTTTCCGTGAAACAAACGGACCTAGATTTAGTGATTAAAAATATGAGACCCTAAATTAAATTTAACAACCTGCTCTAGATAAAGTGATACAAGATTCGGGATAAGATGATATCTAGTTGGATGTAATGGCGCGTTTGTATTTTGAAATTGAGGAGAGAGATGATAGAATTAAATGTGGGTTGATAAAAAAAAAAAAATGGATAGAGGGGGGGGATATTTCGGCCATTTAACTAAAAACAATGAGTATCTTAACCAAAATAGAGATAGAAATAATACTTTGCATTCTGATATAATCCAAAGCACTTTATATTACCTGTACACCCTCAAATTTCTGGAGTTCCAAAGATTCAAAAATGTCGAGTAGGATTTTTCTAATAGTTAATACCACAAAAATTACTAAATTGTTAAATCCATGAAAAATCGACCCTCCATTAGGCTCCATCTAAGATATCGTTAATTTGTTGACATGGACATACTTGTGGCAAAAAAACCTTAGATGATTGGTGTGATGTGATTTGATGTGGAAATTCAATATCAAAAGATCTTATAAGTGACGTCACTTTGGAGAAACCATATATGAAAAAAATGAACTGAGATTGGGAAATCTACTAATTTTACTCCATGAACTCGGTCACGTTTTGAAATTCTGCAAAAGTCCCTAATTTTGCCTCGATGGTGCCACAAAGGTTTTGATAAATTTGTCATGGATATATCATTTCAGAATTTTCTTGCAACAAATATTGATTTAGGGTAAATGCGATATAAATGTACTAGTTAGGAGTTCTTGTGAAAGGGAATTTAGTCTAGGGTAAATGCAACCTGGGACCACCAATTTGGGATCTTTTGCAACACACAAATGAGTTTATGGGTAAATACAACAAGATTGCAACAATTTGAATTTTTTTGCGTTATTTAACTCTTCTTTTAAAAGGAAAAAACAAAAGAAGAAGATTCCGGTGCATGGTGTCAAGTAGAACATACAAACCTTCGAAGAAAGGGAAGGTTGCGAATTATATACACAATACTTTTCCCGATTTCTGATTTCCATCGAGCCACGGACGGTAATATAAGAAAAGTCGACCCAAATTGGTAAACCCGAGAGGCCGGGGACAACAAGGCACATCACACATAGGTCCACATTCTACCACCGACCATCAATCGGGACCATCGCTTTAATTAATCAATTAATAGAAGCCTTCCAATACCTAGAGACGGGCAAATCCCAGTCAAGATCCGTTAACCACGACGGCGGTCGGCCTGTTCTGTCATAAGTGCCGCTTCGCCCCGCTCAAGCTTATTGATCAATCACGCTCGCTGGTCGCGTTCTATCGCGTGCGAACTGGAATGAAATCTCGCACCAACTGCACGCGACATGCTCCAATTAAACAGGCCACACGACTCTCAGGAAACTTCATTTATATGAACTTTTATCCCGTGAAAACGGCAGCCCTACGCATGGATAGGACCAGGTCGACTGGCGTATCTCCCTAAAATAAACCGAGCTTGTGAAGCTTTCCCGAAATGACTGCGATTTTATCTTCAGTATTTTAAAGCCTACGTCTATTCTCTTTTGTGATTTTGGAGAAACACTGTCTAGTACTACCAATCTCATGATATGCAAACAGTATCACTTCTCAGCAAAACTCGAAAATTCCTGCTCATCAAGCAGATCAAAGGACAACAGTTCACGAGACGCCACTAAGAACTTTAGAGCAGCATATGTATTCATTCTTCCTGAGATTTATCTGCAAATGCTTTTTCACGGCAAGGTTGAAGTTCTTCCCACTGTCCCGCATGCATACCGCAAAGGCAGGAGGTTTCAGTAGGTATGTGGCCCTCGACTGTGTGAAAATTTGCAAGACAAATGCAGATAAGACAGATGCAAGAATATAGGATCAAAACGACCTGAAAGACTCAAAAAACCACCGATTTGGTGGCCAAATAACTGAAGAGATGTCCAAATCCCAAACGGCCTATGAACATTACAAATGCACTCCCTAAAATCTTCCCACTCCCAGATGACTCACATCGCAAAAACAATTGGGAGCTCAGGACTAACATCCTAGACCATAAGACACTGAACATTATAAAAATTTTTAATCGCCAGGAACATTTTACCGACAAGACGAAGCTGCCCACTTGAGAAGAATAGAAATCAAACATATTTGGACAACTTGCTCCTCATCACGAGACCATAACACGTCCAATCATCCCCTGGGTCCAAGTCGCTGTTTCCTTGAGCTGCTCGTCATCAGATTGCAGACACTCACCCAAGAGATCATTCAAGAATGCACGGTCTTTGAATAATAACTTTATGTTTGGCCCCAGGGCATCAGCGAGATCACCTGTCACCGCAACTGCAGCCTTCGTGACAGACTCGTCCCTGTAATATGGATAACCAAATTGAATTTTCTGAACCGAATAACAATTCATACATGAGCAAGAGGAAAATCAATAGATAATTACCTTTGCCTGTCCTTGAAGACCAACTCAATGAATTGCATGAGATGGGACGCGTATGGCAACATCACCTCAGACTTCGAATCCTTAAAGCCCTGGAGTATTCCGGAATAAGCTTCAAAAATGCTACGCTTGAGCTGATAACCATATTCCATCAACTCTTCATCATCCGTGTCCATCTGGGCACAAATTTCTGCAGCTCCTTGCATCATTGGCAGTGCATAGGAGACATATTTCTCAAAGCGATCTCCAACTGCAAGAGCAACATCACCAAAGCAGGAGAAAATGGGAGGCTTAACAGACCGGTGCAGTACCTCACTACGGAGATCATTGAGAAGGAGCTCCATAATCCCATCACAAAATGGAAGCACCTTGTCATCCAAGGCACGGCAAATATCACCAACTACACCCACAGTAACTGCACAGACCTGGTATTCCTCAAAGTTCTGCAATCCCATCTCCAAATACTTGTAGAACTCCGGCATATATTTCAGAAAGTCTGCACCTGTAGCATAAGCAAGCGCACCAATAGCAAGCATAGCTTCTTCATGCACTGTAGAGCTGTGGCAGGCAAAAACTCGAAGGAATAGTAACATAATCTGATCTGCATACTGTAGTATTATGGGTTTTGTTTCATCGGTGTTACTTAGTTTCTGAATAATGACTTGAAGAACACCGCAGAGAGAAGCCTGCAGATCACTTTGCTTTTCTCTATCATCTAATGACATGATTTGGAGCTCAAATGTCTGTGCCAACTTATTCATGATGGCAGGAAGGAGTTGTGCTATAATTTGAGATGCTTCAGCAATATTGGCGCACCTAACTACCTCATTGATAGTTTCATATGCAGATGTCCTGAGCTTGGAGTCACCACTATCTGTGCGATCAGCAGCTGCAACAAGATATGTCATGATGTCCGGAAGGTATGGTGAGAGAAGTGAAGCACTTGTTCCAGCATCTTCAAACCCCTGGGCAAGGTAATAAATTGCCCCACAAACCTTCTCTGCAACATTGGGCACATCCTGTATGCTCTCCAATAATACTTTAACAACCCTTGGGAGGTTTTCAGGAGAGAGTACTGAAAATCCATTGGCCGGACTATGCAACAACTCAAAAACGCGTGTGAGTGTCCATGCGGTTGTATCGCGGACATGATTGTTCTCATCCTTCATCAGATTAAGAAGGAAATCTAAACCTGCATTAACCAAAGGAGAGAGTTTCTCAAATGTTGGCCCGTCAAGGATTGAACCAAGACCATATGTGGCTGCTTCACGACTATGCCAATCCGGCTTCCTTATATTATCCTCCACAAAAGGCATCACAAGGGGAACAATAGGATCTCCTACAGTTCTAGAAACAAGACCAAGACAAGTTCCACCTGCCATAGATATATTCCAAGTGCTATCATCCTGATCCTGATCCTCTTCCTGCTTTAGCAAAGTCTCCAGCAGCATGGGAACTAAAGCAGGCAGAGCTTTCTCAATGAACCGTGAATGAGGAGACCCAGAATCTGCACTTTCAGAACTCTCAAACTCTTGAAGCTCTATTTCTTCATCACAAATAGAGCTCCAAAACTCCACAGCTTGAAGGGCAACTTCCTCAACATCGCCTTTCACTGCATTCGATGTGAGTTCAAATAAAGTCTGCATATAAGGTTCAAGCACCTCATAGTACGTTGAGGCGATAGAGACAAGACATTCAAAAGCTGCCTTCCTAATATCCACCTCCTTGGACAGAGCAGTTTCACATACCACCTTCATTATGTAGTTCCGTTCCATCTCATTTTCAAAGTTAGAGTGAGCAAAGCCTAAAGCATTACACAATGCCCTTGTTGCAGCAAGGCGAACTTCAGGACTGTGCTCAGCAAGGCTCATGCCCTGAACAACAGCAGTGAGAACGGTGTTTACTTCATCTTGCACCAGATCTTGATCAGATATCTCTTCACATACAAATCCAAGAGTCTCTAACGTTGCCTGCTTAAGTGAAGGAGGCTGATCACGCTGAGTCATGTTGTTAAGCAATGTTGCAATTAACTCTGGCCACTGCTTTTGAGGTATCTCAATAGAAGCAATTTTAGCAATTACTTGAGCAGAAGTATGCCATGCCTCTTGTGCAGATGAAGCAAGGGTCCTTAAAAGCAATTCTTTTATCTGAGACTTCATTGCAATCTCAATCCCTATCCATTGCTGGACAAGAATGTTTTTCCTGGAAGCATCTTTGGCATCCAAAGAGTTCTTAAGAATGATACCAGCCAACCGACGGGATTCAGTAGGCTTCTCATTATTTGACAGCTCAAATGACAATGATAGAAGAAAAACAGGCAAGTTCTGCTCTTGGAACTGCTTAAGACTGGTCTCTGCCTCAGTTCTAACTCTTGCATCGGCTGATTGAGCGGATAACAAAATCTGAGTGATTTCCATGGCCATAACTTCACAACCTAGAAATCCACAAACATTTTATTGAAGGCACAAAGCTATGTCAGATCTCACCAGAAACTAAATAGTGAAGTGACAATTCAGAAGATGCGTGTAAATTGAATTTGCTATAGGTTCAAATAGAAATGCCTATCTTTTCAACTAAACTTTACAACATTCACATTTTACAAAAATCACAGTCAAATGTCACTAACATGGTAATAATGGTCTTCAACAGAGCACGGCAAACAATTTAAAATAAAGAGCAAAAGCAAGAATAGATTAACATTGGAACAACCTCCAATTACCGCATATAATAGTTACCAAAAATACAACAAATTTAACTGTGGACAAAGAAAATTAAGACGAAACCTTCCCATCATGATAAAAAGTTACCCCCGAACACCCCATTAAGGAAAATCGCGTATGTGCTCACAAATCTCCTTTTCTCTATTTTTCAGATGGAGATTCAATATCATGCACATTTCCTACAGAGAAACTTAAGTCATCTATAACTAGCCAATTGAATTGAGTCTGCAATGAAAAACGGAGAAATGATGAGGGAAGAGAGGTTTATCCGTTTAACCGAGCCAAAGCAGGGGGGGCATACATAGTTTCCCCAGAAAGAACAATACAAACGCCACACAAAACACAAACACTTCAGCAGTTAAAAACAGACTAGTCCAAAGAACAGGTCGCAAATCAACACAATTTGGTGACAATCTGAACTTCGAGACCACAAAAGACCGAAATATCAGGCTCTCTCAAACAGTTCCGGCCACTATCATTTCCCACAAATCTCACTCTCATCTATCATCAGACTCTCTCTCTCTCTCTCATCTTTGCAGATGTACCAAGACCAGATAAAGAAACACAGAACAGACCATTCAGAAACAAACTCAACCTCGAGAAATCCAGTCAAAACACCCTCGCCATACAAAACCTACTCAATGCAACACCGAAACCCCAAGCCAAACGACTCCGCCAAGCTCAACGGAGCTCCGGCTGAAGCCCTAAACCAACAAGCGATCCGTCCTTCCCCCCCCCCCGGGGGCCCAAAACCAACTTCTTCCGCCGAGAAACGCTAAAACCCTAAATCTCGCCCCAGAAAAACCCCAAACCATCACCGCACGCGCCCCAAACAGCACGATCGCCCGAACAGAACCGCAGATCGAAGCGAGAGAAATTCCGTACCTCGCGCTCAAAAAAAAAAAAGAAGAAACCCCCGCGCCCCGACGAAATCGAACGACCTCGAAACCGCCGCGAGCTAGGGCTCCTCCTCCCCGCCGCCTCGCGCTCCCTGAGAAACCTCGCCGGCCGCCGCGCCCGCCGCGATCGATCCCGGAGCAAGGGCTTCACCTAGAGAGAGAGAGAGAGAGGGAGAGGGAGAGAGAGAGGGAGGGAGGGAGAATCGGCGGAGGCGTGTGGATTTGAAGGCGTGCGAAAAAAAAAAAATTATACAGAAATGAGAATTAAGAAAAAACCTTTTTTTTTTGGGCGAAAATTTTCGAATGGCTGCGAGAAGCGGGAGGGGCCGTGCGAAGGCCCCCCCCCCCCTGCGGGCAGGCGGGCAGGCGCTGCGGGGCTGCCCGCGCCTGCCCGCGGACCAAACCCTAAAGGGAAATTTCAAATCTTCCCCCCCACGCGCGCGCTCCGCCGTCCCACGTGCGAGGAGGGCCTCAAAGTGCGGAGGAGGCATTTTGGAGATCGGGCCCTTCTTTTCTTCGGGGGTCGTTGCAGAAAAGCCCATGTAATTACAAGTTATTGCTTTTCAGCCCAAGGCCCTTTTGAATATTCGCAGTCATCGCGCTATCCAAGTATCCAAGTTGGATTGGGAAAGAGATTGGCTCTCGTTTGATTCAGCTTCAGAGAAATGTATTTGGAGATATACAAAGGTCTTTGGCCTAAAGGAGTTTGGTGATATGTATATACCGTTTGGTATACTGAAATTGACAATTGCATCAGGTTGCGGCTTCAGAGGAAATGCTGTTTAGTAGACATATTGGGGAAAGTCTTTTTGTGTGCCAATTTAAATTTTTGAACTTTAATTTTTTTTTTTAAATTGAAAACAAAAAGACGAAGCAAAACAAAACAATGATCATACGTCCTAAGGAAAGAAATAAATTGTTATGATACACAAATTATATTATCAAGTCTAAATTGTACAGATTTTTGCTACGAAGTTTATTTCACTATAATCCTGAAATAACAACGTTATCCATCCTTAATTTTATCACTTTTTTGTGGCTAACAACTCGAGTAGCTTATCAATACGGAGGGTCTAATTGATGGATACAAAGTTGGAAGAAGGTCCAAGTTCATGAAAGAAATCATTTTTCTAAGTGGCTAGAAATAGAATTGATAAGTTCCACAAGTTTGAATTGAACCGCAAGGTAAACACATATTTGCATAGGCCTTTCTACATCGGGCAATGAATACACAACACATGAGGCCCTCCGCTTTTATATATCAAAGTAAGAGGATTCTATATAGAGGTTTTCATACAAAACATATATGACCATAGATGCTATTCTAGGCTCTAGCACCCTGCAACATTTTGCATCCGTGGAAGCCACTTTCAAGTCCCCAATGAAAAACAATTTCTTGTCAAGAATACCACGGCATCACAAAATGCCTCCTTGTGCATCAATTCTTCCCCATTTTGATGTCTCGTCAAGAATGCCTCAGAATTCACTCGGTGAATGATCAGTCCTAGAAATTCACCCCCTTCTATGATTATCTTTAGTCCCCCAAATCATGAACGAAGTCAAATATCTAATGCCACCATATTAGGTTATGTGGCCTCAACATCCTTTGATGACCTTGCCATCTTCTAGTAATATGAACATAAACCAATTTGAGAGGCACAAAACAGAATGAGATGAAAGCAGCAAACTAATAAAAACAAAACAACAACCCTAAATTAACTTGATAGAGCATGAATCGGCAAACTAAAAGTGATTGCTACATAAACGTGAAAGTCCAATTGATAACAAGAACCACCATAGCCATTGAAGCCTAAAGTTAAACAAACTCATATCCAAATTCACCTTAACATCCTCCCCACTACTTCCACAGCCTCCGAAAGTGCAGTTAAGTGACAGAACATAATGGAACGTCATCTTGCTAGAGCCCAAAATTCAAAAACATAAGAGTAAGAAAGCAATAACTCCACTACAAGCATTAAGCCTGCGTTTGGAATTGGCTTTGGGAAGGGACTTTGGGCTTCCAAAGATCTTTAGGCCAAATATTGGGCGTTTGGTTTCATTTTTTAAACCTACCTTGAGGTAAAGTTTTCCTTGGAAATGCTAAAAGCCCAAGGCAAGTCCTAGGCTGCCTTGGGCTTTCAGCATTTTCGAAAGTCCCATGGTCTAATGTTCATCTTCTTCTCCAATGGCTTGTGGCTGGTCAAAGACAAGCTCAAGAGAGGCCGGCGAGGTCATGGCTGAGGCCGGCGAGGTCACGGCGACCGTCACCGACCAATCGCACAACCTCACGTCAACCAAATCTGGGTCACTAGAGGTCACTAGGGGTCGCCCAACCCCAAGCAGCCCTCGCCAGTCGTCTCCCGGGGCTGCTTGAGGCCGCTGGTTACCGCTTGCCTCGCTGGCCAACTCTTTTATTTTTCTTTTGACAATTTTTTTCTTTTTTTTTAATCACCAAAGTCCTTTGTAAATATAATCTCTCCAAATACTATATTACTCAAAGGTACTTCGTAATGGACTTACAAACTACAATTTAACAACACACAATTTGCATTTTGGAAAACCCTTTTAACTTAAAGTCCTTTACATTTTTTCAAAGGCTTTTCTCAAAAGTCCAACTAAACGCACCCTAAGAATGACCTAAAAATCGATTGAAATCATCCAACAAACCTCATTATCATTTTCAAGATCATCACTTCCCCAAAGTACTAATAGTGATTGTTTCTGAGATCAAGCCTAGCAAGACACAAAAATAGAGAATCATAGAATCTAGAGTAAGAAAAAAACAACTATGGCAAGTCTGGAACTCTAATAGCAATCAATTATCCATAAATTGAAGTGAAGCCAAATCAAGACAAACTAATAAAACACAAATCAAAGTGACATCGTAAAACCTTCATGCTCAACACAAAGTTACGCAAAAATTGTAAAAATCAACATACCTTTAGGGAAGATAGGTAAGCAACAAAGTGGCGAGTGGCATTGAGAGGGGGCATGGGGAAGAGAGGGGAGCGGCATCGAGAGCGAAGAGCGAAGTGAGATGTACATCGAGAGCATAGAGGCGAGAACGAAAGAAAGAGGAGAAGCAAAAGAGACAGGAGCAAATCTTTAGGGTTTGTTTTAATAGGGTTAAAAATAGAAGTGTACTTAACAAATGAGGGTAAAATGGGAAGTTTTGAAATATTCATTAAACCAAGGCTCAATGCTCCGAAAAGAAAACTTCTCAAGGCACTTCCAACTCTGCATTTTGCTAAAGTCCTTTGGAGAGTCTTAGAGATGCAATTGTAACTCCCCAAAGTGAGTCAAAAAAGTAGCAAAATGCCACTTACATTTGGCTAAGGGATTTTAGAACCCCAAAATCCCTTCCAAATGTTGAAATAAACGAGGTCAATATCATGGTTTAGTGCCTCCCGCAAAATGAACCCAACCCACCTATTTGCATATGAGGACCTTTGGCAAGAGAGATGGTGCAACTGTGGTGGAGAGAGGGAAGGGAAGCAGGAGTGCTGCAGTTGCAGCTATTCTCTCCCTCTAAGGTTCGGCAAAGTTACATCAACTCCAGCACTATTAGCGGTGGCGAAGTGAAGGGAAGAGCTCCTCAATGCAATGAAAGAGGAGGTAGTGGGAGAGTGGGATGCGGAGAATGCCCGAGTTGAGAGAGTGGCGAGAAGGGTGAGGCATTAGAGAGTGGAGTGTGAGATAAGATCAAGTGAGGAGGAGAGATAGCATAAAAAGTCGCAGACTTGCAAGTGGCTTGAGTCCAGGGAGAGCCTAAACCCATCAAGATGCATATTCAATTGGGCCTTACTACTCTAAGCCCATTAAAACTTACTTTAAAATATATATATATGTGTGTGTGTGTGTGTGTGTGTTATGCTAGTCATTTTAACTATCCAGTTCTTTAAATATGGGCTAAAAAGTGGGTCTATAACCCATTTTGTCAACTTTAGATGTTAGTAAGGCTTGCTCATAAATTGACTTAAACAAACATATGCAATAAATTACATCGAATCAATTGATCGTAAGATAGATGACTCCACAAATCGAATAATGAGCCTTACATGCTAGGATTGCTTTTTGTATGACGTTCCCCATAAGTTGAATTCGATCTTGAACTGCACAATCGACATTAGCGAAAAATCCAAACCCTCCATGGCTATTGCAGTTCAAAAGACGGTATATATACATGCTATCATCTCTCAAATTTTCTACCAAAAATCAATGATAGATGTGACTTGGGCGAATATGACAAGAACCAAGAGTAACCCCCTATGCGACTCCGTCACGACCGCCTTTCTTACGTTGTTAACACCTCGCAAGGCATGACAAGCTTATCAGATCAAATGGAGGTGATGCGGACACGAGAACACGCGATCGTGCCTTCATTTTTGCTGCTCCTTAGCTCGCTCCCATGCCTTGGTGTATAGCTCGAACGTCTCGACGTGGTCGGGGTCTAGACACAGGGCTGCCTCGCAATCCCTTAAGGCGGCGCTGGGGTTGCCCATGGAGTCGTGGAATGCTGCTCGGAGATGGAGTAGCTGCAGATCGGGTATGAAGTTAATTGCCTTCGTGAGCTCTTGTACCGCTTCGCCTTCTTTATGGTCATCCATCAAAACTGCATCAATTTCAGCACAATTTCTAAAAACTCGAGCGACGGCTGCAATCGTAGTTTGTAAAGAGATAATTACTGTAAGAATGTTTGATAATGTGACTTACTTGCTGCTCTGTATCTGTATGGATACGTCCGGACTGGGTCCAGCTGCGTCGCCATGGCGAGATCGCTCCTCGCCATGTCGCGGTCGCAGTACTCAGAGCGCTTCTCAAAGGCCGACGCGTTGTTCTTGGCCTTCTCTATCAGCCTCGTCATCTCATCGTACGCGGATTTGCGCTGATTCTTGAGGTGGTACACCCGTGCGAGGCCCTGGTGAGCTCGCGTGTGCTTGATGTTGAGAGCATTCATGTAACAGTTAGCCGCGAGATCCAACTTGTCACAGTCGACATAAATACTTCCGAGATTATTAAGCGCCTGCAAAGTAATGAAGGAAAGTCGAGTGTCGGATTCGTTAGGGTTTTCGAAGTATAGTCGGGCCGAAAGTTTGAATACGGTCGTTTCGATAATTTTCTTGAAACTTACCTGCCCTTTTCGGAGACCATCTGAAGGGCATTTCAAAGCATCCTCAAGGAGTTGAATGACGTAAGTTGAGGACTCGGAATCCAGGCTCGAATCGGCTAAGATGTAAGCCTTGAGGAAGAACGCTTCGAACGATCTCTGGATCGAAATGGACTCCTCGGCCTTGGCGAGCGCCTCTTCACGGTGGCCGGTGTCGTACAGTATCCAGCCTTCGTAGACAAGCCTCTCGTGGTCGAAGTTGGAGTAGTTCCGAGCCAGTCGCAGGCTGTGCATTGCCGCCTTCTGACAGTTTAATCTGCATATTTTCCGAGCGTCGATTGATGAGTTTCGAGAAGATAGAAGAGCGAAAGGCATCAAATGAGCTTCACTTGCGATGAATTAATCCGCAAAATTTCATTCTGCAACTCCTACATGCATTGGCAGCTTCAAATCAAAGAAGCTCGGAATTTTATCAAATCGATACACACTCACCGTAGGAGGAGGAGAGATTGGCGAAATCGTAAAAGGCTCTTGCCGGGGTCGTTCTCTAGCATGTGATGTACGACGGCCAAGGAGCCGATGTCATCGACTGACGACCACCGGTCGTACAATTGCATCCAACAATCAGCTTGGCTCCACTTCTGGACGTGAGGTTTAAGTATCTCCACCAGCTGGTTCCCGTGCATTTTCCCATTGAACACCATGTAGTTCGGATTCAGCGTCAGGAGCGCCCGCACGTCCCGCAGCGCGGAATCGTAGTCCTCTAGGGCGAGCAAGAACCAAGCCCTCAGCTCTAGGCAGTCAGGTGAGATCATGAAGCCCATTATCTTGTTGATCTCCGAGATCGCTGCCCCGATTTTGTCCTCCTCCAACAGCATGACAGCTCGGTACTTGTACGGAAACACGAGGGTCGGGTCTAGCTCGGTCGCGGCATTCAAGTCCATCATCTTCTCATTCCCGGCGCAATACAAGGATCTCTCTTGGTACATCCACCCCGTCGGTCCATGCTCAGAAATGAGCGAGCTCATCAATTTGTACGCCGAGTACATGTGTCCCCGTTTGTACTTGGCCCTCGCCACGCCGACTAATGAGTAGAGGTTCCCTGCCTCTACGGCGGCCTCAAACCAATGCTGCGCATCTTTGTATTCTTTCCTTTCTAACATCACGACTCCGAGCTGGTGTAGCGCGACCTGCTTCTGCCAGGAATCGGTGCTAGACTCTACCAATCTTTCCAGAAGCATTACCGTTGTATTCGATTTCATGTCTGCCTCCATGGCAATTTGGCTTAGGAAGTAGTATAATGTAAACGACGCGTGCCCGGCGGTAGCCATCTTTTCCCTTGCCTCCGAGCTACAGAACAATCTCATGACGTTCGGATTGTGCATCGAGCTCGGTAGGTCTCTCAAGAACAACTGCAAGCACGCCGCGACTAAGAAATAAGCCGTCTCGTCCAATCCGTAATCGATGAATAGCATGGCATCTTCAACGCTGTGCACCAGCGAAGCTAAATGAGCGTCGCAGGAAGCCTTCATTTCCTCACAACAGAACCTGTTCGCAAACGAGAGGAGCTCCAGAACGATTTGCGGGTCGAAAGAATTCAATCTTTTGGTCCTGCTAAATATCTCAGCGGCTCTCATTCCTTTCAGCGAGAATCCGTTTTGGGTGAAGTTTATCTTCTCTCGATGCGACTCCCTGAAATCGCCGTATAACATCGTCCTGAATGGTATGGAAAGGGATGCTATCTTAGACCGAAAACACCTCACCTCATCGTCCCCGACAAAAAATGACATATCACCGTCTTCCTCTGAAGTCGAACATTCCTCATCTTTCATGGATAGATCGTCGTCGTCCTCCTCCTCCTCTCTAGGACCCCGAGGACAGATGCAATGGTCATAAACTGATTCCGGATCATAGCCCGGTACCAAATTGGCCTTGGGGCACTCGATGTTTCTCCCACAACAATCCATGGAGGATGTACCGATGAGTTCGTCTTCCCTCCTCTCGAATCTCAACCACGCAGCGAGAACGACTTTGGCATGAACATCGACAGCGTGTTGCCTGGCGGATTGAAGGCTTCGTCGGACTAGCTTCGGATCCGACAATCCCCGAAAGATCAAACCTTGTTCTATATACGCATCGGATTTTTCAAACTGCCGCGAGTTTTCTATCTTCCGGTACACACGAGCCAGGGCCTCGACGAAGTCGACAGATTTGAGGCACCGTTCGATCTGGGGCTCGAGAAGCTCGGTCATAGGCAGGCCATAAGGGAGCAAAGTCTCGATCAATACGCTCGGAGTCTCGTTCGGGGCTTGGTAGTTGCGACTCGATCTCGCCCGGATCGAATTCATCCGGATATGATCATGGAGATGTTGGAAAAGTTTCTCTCCGTAACCACTGCCTCTGCCGCCGCCGCCCATGTCCGAGGCCGGACCGGACGGATTGACCGCGCACACTTGGGCGCTTTTGCATCCGTCTATGACTTTCAGGCTGCGCATTGTGGTGATTATGTTATTCTGCATCTTGGCATGCCGGATAACGAAATCAAATTGAACCTAAATCAAGAGATTTCGGTGTCGGTTTAGAACCAATTCGTCGAAAGAATCATGAGGAAAAGAGAATTCGGAAATCGGAGAGATGAATGCAATTACCCTCCATGGCCTGCAAGCACCACCTATTCAACAGATGGAGATTAACCTGGAAGTGGGAGGAAAGGAAAGAGATTAGGAAGTTACGAGATGATGGTGATGCAGGCTAAACGATTCTAAATTGGTGTGTTTTCTTTTCTTTTCTTTTTTATTTTCTTAACCTTCTCAAGATTAATTAGACAGCTAAAAAATTTAAATTTAAATAAATAAATAAAGAAGAAGAGGAAATTGGAGGAGCTGGAATGAGGTTTGAGAGAAGAATGTGGCGAGGGTCTTACGTTGTAAGCCAACCAAAAGTTGAGAACAAGGGGGCTGTTTCAACGGTCGCCTATTTTGTCTATGGATTAAATAGTTGTCTTTTCTAAAATAAATTATAGCTTAATAAAATAGTGTAAGTAGATAAACCTATTAAGACTCTCTCTCTCTCTCTCTCTCTCTCCAATACTCATTTTTATGTTTGTCGTAAATTATATGCGGTCCGATCCAGTTTGACTTGACCGACCCGGTACCCTTTTTTTATTTTTTTTACCTAGATCCTTATTCGAGTAGCTTGAATAATGAAGATTTTGAGTTCCTGTTGGCCAAGCTATAAGCCATTTTGTTGCTATATGGTGGAGTTAATAATCGGAAATTACACTTTACGAGTATAATCAAGATATAATTAGAATTATATTGGAGTCAAAAAGAGGAGATTGCAATATTAAGACATGCAAGTAATTGAATTCTTTTCCTGTTTGTAGTTGATGAAATAAGGAATTTGATAACTAATGATATTCTATTATAGCGTTTCTTGTTCTCTCGGTCTATTCATTTTTCCCTCATTTTTTTTTGTCCTTAAACTGCTTAAGGGGAACCCCCCACAGAAGGGAAAACCTTCCAGGGGTGAGAGTCCCCAACGTGGGGTCCCGTATCCCGCCTCTCAGGGAAGAAACAGTTCTGAGAGGGATGAGGGGGCTGCAGCTACCGGGGTAACGGTAGGTGGAGGCAACTTACGGTGGTTTGGATGCTAACTGATTAAATTCGAGGCTACCCAAGGACCATGCAGTGGAAGGCGTTAAAACCTTCCCTTTCTTTGAGCTGGCTTGAATGCCAAGTTGCACCAACTCAACGCTCAAAGAAAGCCCTTAGTTGGATCCATCTTTTTTCCCTCATTTTTTTGCTTCACCAAGGTTGACGGCCACAAGATAAGGATGAAGTTTATTTCACTCCCTTTTTTTTAAGTTAGTGGAAAAGAGCTACTTGTGTCAGTGACTGTAGGAGTTTCATATCCGCAATGAAATGTTTGATTTGAATTATAATTACTACTCACTTTGAGCGAGCCAACTTATTACCATCACCCCGCCATGACACTAGTGGGAGTAGAGCCGGACTTATCCTATGTCGTGGCCTGACCACCGTCGCTTATGCACGAGCCAGACTTGTCCTTGTTGGCGCTTGTTCTTTTACGCACAGGCAGAACAGGCTATATTAGGTTATGGGTCGTTGTATATCCCAAACAGGATGGTTGTACTGGGCTTAGTCCCTCTATTTTTTTTGGTGGGGCAACAAAGATAATTCAACTATGAAATAGACTTGTCATTGCTTGATATTGCAGATCTACTTACTCATAGGAATTGCGAAATGTTACCAAGTTTTGATCATTTATTTTCATGGTGCGTCGCCCAAACTAACCTTCATTGATGGAAGATCCTTTTGTTCAGAAAAGCACGAGTGAGAAAGATTCAATCAGCTTGGGGTCAAACAAATCTTGACCTCTTTAAAATAACCACTCCAAAATGATCCGCCACAGTGGATGGGTCTTGCCACGGCGAGGTGTGGCAAGGCTCTCAATGCAAACGAGTCCCAACCTAGTCCTCTGCAAAGAGAGTTGGGCAGCTCTTGACACAGTAGAAGGCCGACGACCCTCTATCTGAGCTAAGCGCACATGGTCTCAATCGACTCTACTATTATTGGGAATCTTTTGCAGTCCTTCGTGCATCCCATTTATGTGTTTTTTTTTTTTTAACCTTTCAAATGGGGACTCAACTAAGTGGTAACAATTGGCGCCTAGCAAGTAGTGACCTTATATATAGGGCAGAAAGTACAGTAAAAATCACAATTGCGAGTGGATTGTGATCAAATTAACCTTTGGCCCAGATTCAATCCCCTCGTGCCCCCTAATAGGAGACCGCCATAGCACAGCACTCCTTCTGTTGTCCTCCTGCCCTCAAGGAGGACAAGAAAATGTGGTGAGCCGATCGTACCGAAGTTGAACTCCAACAATCACCTCCCCCAAACTTTGAATAAAAGAAAAAGGCTCCAGCAAATTATGCATCCAAAGTAGAGGACCACAGATGAGATTCGCCACTGACACTTTGGACGAGAGGAGAAACCGCTGCCTCCATTGGCGCAAAGTGCGATGACACTCTTAGATTATGTGAAGTCCACGAGATCAATAGTTATGATTAATTAAGTTTATGTAAAGTCGGCACTCACATGAGATCTTGCCCAAATTAACTGCCTTATTAAATCAGCAAGGGTCGTATCAGCAAGGGTTGAATATAGTCCACGCGAGGCAAACCGAGCGGCATATTGGCTAGCAAACTCTCACTGTTCCAAAAATCTTCCTGTAAATTGGGTGACTTTTCCTCCTCCCTCGCTTTCGGAAATTCTATGTTCAGAATTTTATCCATTGTTGCCTTGTAAGGTTCGTTTCATTTCATTTCATGAATGCAAATCTATTTTCTACCCAAAAAAAATCACTAAACTATTCCTGTTTCGTGTCTCTTGTCAGGAGGAAGAAGATTGATTCGTCAGATTCATCAGCAAATACGAAATCATAATGGCAAAATTCATCAAAAACAAACTCCCCTACTTTTTGTTTTTAAAGCTTTAGGGTACAAAAAGTAAGATTTAGATAAGCAAATCCAGCCTGAATCTCGACCGTATAATGTGCAACCGAGTGAGCATCAGGAACAGAAAAAGGAACTTGGAACTCCTGAAGCTGAACGTACAATCAAATAGGATTCTAAGCAAGAATTTTTCTTAAAAATCCGGAACATAAGAAGTACCACAAAAGAAAAGAAGCAAAAGAACTGCATATACTAAAGATTTCCATAGCCCAAGATTATATCCAACAAATAAAACCAAAATCCAACACTAAATCAAACATACCCAAATCATATGTAACGCCATAAAATCAGATCACTGTCAACTGAATATGAAATCTTTCTATACTAATTGATTAGACTGTTTGATGGGCGTTCATATTGTGCAGATTCTCCCCAGACCTGGCAGAATAACCCTTAAGCTGGTTCGCCTTCGGAAACTGAAACGGGGGTTGAAGCTCCGGATATCCGGCGGGCTTGTCGTCGCCGTGGGCGTTGCCGCGGATGTGGCGGTGCTTCATACACGTCAAGACCACGAGGAAAATGAAGAGAGATGCGAACAGCAGCACCACGACCAGCATCATCGCCTTCCCCTTGGCGGCGAAGTCCCGGTCCTCCGACAGCGGGAGCTCTTCCTTCCGGGGACTGCGGTCGGGGGCCGTGAAGTTCACCGCGAAGGAGCCGCACCCGGCCATGCTGGCTGGTGGAGGTGTCGGCACTTCGAGCGCGTCGCGGGGGAGGCTCTTGGGCGGGCTACGGAAGTCGCATACAGGGGAGGTGTTTCTGGTCGCGTGCTGTGGAGGGAGGTAGCAAGCTGACAACGTTGGTGGGCGAGGGGCGGAAATTGTGCGTTCACGTTCGGGCGGTGGGTCGTTGTGAGGTCTTTGTAGGCGATGGACTTAGAGAGAGGATGTGAAGTAATGAGGAAGAAGACAAACAGGATGTCTGTCGTGAGCGTGGGCCTCCTGTGTCCGATATCTCTCTTCATAAAGCTTCCAAATTGCAGAATTACTGAAGGTAACAAGCACAACTAAAACCATCTCCTCAGTGAAGAGATTTGCTTATCATCGGCATGTCATATAGGGATGCAATCGGCGATGATGGACGCAGAAATCTAGCTCGGAATGCGAGATAAAGGAGAGAGGGTCGAAAGATATGATCCGATCGAATCGATCGATCGATCGAAGGGATCGTTTTTGCGCATTCTCCAGCAACAAACGGAGATGGTGTCTCCCATCATCAGATCCATCTCTAAGCCCCGGAGGCTCTTGATGGTTTGGGGGACTCGGACTATTGATTATTGGAAGTCATTAGTTTCAGAATCCTGAAGGCCAGGCACGTTTCCAGTAATTCGGCGAGGTACCATGTTCTCTAATTGTTTCTGAAAACTTAAGCTCTCGATACAATGCCCTAGCCAGATCTTAGGTTGCGAATAGAGCACGCATTTTGAAAGCTTTACAGCCCAAAATTGTTCTTCCCTTTAAACATCTTCCGCTACAAACAATTACAAGGAAGCAAAAAAAAAAAAAAAAAAATTCAGACGATGATCACCCAAGCAAAGGTCTTAATTCTTCTCGAGATAAATCCTAGCCAAATACGACAATTATTGTAAACATAAAGTGGATCTTGCAATTGAAATCTAACACAGGACAAAGAATTTATAGGAGAAATTAATGAGAAATGATCAAGAACATTATAGTGTTACATGATTCCGAGTGAATATCATTACCTACTTTACGAGGAAAGTCAATTACAAAGAATGCACTTTAATAAGATAATTTTACAGAGTTACAATCAATCGTCCAATCTCTCATGTATTTCCCAAAGCTCCAATACACAAATTCACACCAGATCTCGTGTTTCTCTCACCAAGATTCGCTAGAGAATATACGAGCTCGCAGGGTCCATATGACTGCCGGGCACCCACCAGATACCTAGTAACGAAACTGGTCATCAAGGCAAGAGGCCTAACACGCAGACAAATTTGGCATGGGAGTTCGAGCGTAGGGACGAGTAGCTCTAGACTCTAGTCACTAGCTTCATCGTACTGCCAGCCCGGGCATTTGGCTTGGGCAGCTGGTCCCTCTTTTCTCGCACCTCGAGCATCTCCAAACTTGTCTCGTACCTATTTCAATTCTCTAGGGTCCGATGTAAACTCTGGTTCATCAAGAACTTGAGGTGCAAATTCAACACAATTAACCTTTAGGGGTTCACCCAATTCACCATGGGTTGAGTCTCCATACAGTAATTTGGTCAAGTTAGGGGTCTCATTCTACTAAATTAAATCATTCATATGTTAAGAAACAGTGAGACACATTGGATTTCAAAATAAAGATATACGTTCTATTACGTGCATCACATCATGTATAATACGTCCAAGGAGATGGAGATATCTTATTTTGTTCCCATCAGCGGGGAGAAAAGCCTCCCTCAGATCGTCTAGCCAAGATGAATACCTTGGAAGCCTTATCCTTTTCAAGCCACAGACTTCGTTTAGCTTCATGTTTGGACCTATGTGGAACGAATATTCATTTTCTTACAATTCATAGCATGGCAAATTTAGATGTGCAGTTTATGGAATTCAACAAGAAATACCTTGTCAAATACACTCATGTCCCAAACATTTCAATAGCTAATTTCACGGTTTACATAACAAACAACAAATTATTTTATGAGCGTGTTATATATAGTCCC
This sequence comes from Eucalyptus pumila, assembly GCA_016097595.1. Lineage (NCBI taxonomy): Eukaryota > Viridiplantae > Streptophyta > Magnoliopsida > Myrtales > Myrtaceae > Eucalyptus > Eucalyptus pumila. The sequence continues at coordinate 10,773,824 of CM027846.1, forward strand.
TTTTATGTTGTGATTGGGGCATTTTAAGTCAACTTTTGTATTCCAGATAATTCCACGTGTTACCCGTAAAGCATTAGAGGGTTGTCAGTGGATTTCCAGTTTAGGCTTTGAAGGTCAAACGTTCAAATGTTCCACCTACCGTATCCAAATTAACTCAAGTCAAAGTCACCTCCATATGCCAAAAGATTGTAACTTAACCAGTTAATAAAGCTTACAAGTTACAAGATGTTTCGCGGGCGTTTAGATAGTTGGTTCTCAACCCCTATAAGCTTAATGACCAAAAAAGGAATTCTAAAGAAATTAAGTACAATGATGTGGCGTTGAGCATAGTAGAAATCTGAGAGAAGTGCAAAGAAATTCCCAAACCATATGAACCAAATGTTATCAAGTCCTAAGCATTTTAATTATTTCAATTAAGTCCTAAACTTTTGTAAAAAAAAAATGCAATCAAGTCCAATCAATGAACAACATGTCACTTGAGAAAGTGCTTACAAGGGGGTCCTTAAATTATACTTTGCAACATTTTTTTGAGAACTAATTGCATTCTGCTATGTAAGTTCTAGACTAAATTGAATCAATTAAAAGATTTAAAATTCAATTACAATTTCTGATATAAGTTTGAGACTCGATCAAATTAACTTAAAGGTTCGGAATCAATTGCATTCCATACATAAAGTTTACAATATGCAGTATAATTTTACATGAAGATCAATTCACGCCATCTTTAAAAACACTAAAAAGGCGTGTCGAGAGAGACCCGGCAATGACCGCATCTTGCCATGTGTTAGACGATGATTAGTGTTTCAGCTCATTAACACACTTTCGTAAATATATATGTATGTATGTATGTATGTATGTATGTATGCATGAAAAGTTGCGTGTGAGAAGGAGTGGCGTGAGATTTGAGCGGTCTTAGATTCTCATTTCATGGATCAAACTGTGATGGCTCTGGCAGTGTTTTGTTCTTCTGTTTTATTTGTCATCCTCTTTCTTATCTTCCATTTTCTCTTAACTTGAAAAGAAAATTTTCTTTTTATTTTACTCTATGCTGCCCTAAGTAAAGACAAATTTACCGCTTGCTTCTTTTTAACTCAATGTCAGATATTCCAGGGATTTCTTTCACAAATTCAGGCGGATCGACCTTATCCGGGCAAGATTCCACACGATAAAGCGCCTAGGGAAGTGTGCTCTTTTGGCAGCAACTTCTTCGATGATGCTCCTTGTATTTGGTGGCCTTTCGAGACTATTCAAAGAGATTTCTAATGATCACTTTCTCTCGACTGAGTAGATCCTCGAAAGGCTCATTAAAAAAAAAAAAAATTGATGGGAATCACCCTAAGGTAAGGATCCCATGCTATCTTCCTATTTTTTTTCTGTTGGGAAGACAAAGATAAATAGAAAATTAGAGAGCCTCACGATGGTGAAGGTAGACATCACGTCAGGATAATGGTTACGGCTTGCTACTATCGGGTAGGCAAATATAATAACTTTCTACACCGAAGTAAGTGAGGGTGGGTTAAATGGTTAACATGTTCCCAAGCAAGATGTAACGCCCTTCTTAGGCTAAATAAAGGAACTTTTCCCTTGGGAGATTAGTATTATTCCTAATTTTGGGCTTTTTAAACATCATTAAGGTCCGTTTATTTGAAGAAAAATTATTTCTAAAAAATTATTTTTTAACTTATCAATGTTTTGAAAACGTAAAAAATTAATCGATCTACAAAAAATTAGAAATTTAGATTGGAGAAAAATAATTTCTTTTATGATAAGAAAGAAATCACTTTTCTTAAACTACAAAACAAATGAGAACTAACTACTTTTCTTGAAAATAAGTTCCATGAAAAGCATTTTTCTTTAACATAAAGTTTTTAGTAAAACAAATGCATCCTAAGTATTATTTGATAAATTTTCTAAATTGTTGACGTGTCTTGGTATATCAACGACCGACACTCTAGGATCACTTCAAGAGAAAATGTCTAGAATGAACTTGCATGGCTCATCAGTCCCCAAGAGAATAGGCAAACAAATTAATGTACCAATCGAAATCTGGTCTGGAAATTGAACTAGAAAAGAGCATTAACTTGAGAAAGTCATCATTCGAGATTGTTCCCGTGCTGAAAAGTGAATGCTCGATTGGCTGTGATTTCACCCTCATCGATAAATGGAGTGATTTCAAGCGCTCTAGGTCTCCTGGAGATGGGATAAATAATGAATAAGAACACCATAAAAATTATAAATTTATAATTATTTGAGTGCCATGATTATTTTTTTGATCACTTGAATATCACATCGATGAAAAATTGTTCACTTGAATGTTTGTCTTGACAATTCATCCTATGCGGCTTTTAATAGTAAATTATGACTCCAACGTGACTTTTTAAATAAATTAAAGTCTAATGTGGATAATATTCGTTTGATGTGGCAAAAAAAGGCCAAAACGACATTGTTTTGGTTCTTTTGTTCCCCCAACTTCATTTGATAATGGATCCTTGATTGATCAATTGGAAAGAAGGTCACGGATAACCATGGTAGAAGTTCCTTGAACTTTACTCATACCAGCCTTCCCTCCACTCCACAGCAAAGCGTATAAGTCTAGCTCTAGCTTCATGCCTCGTCCCTCACTCTCACCAACGAAAGTAATTTGCTTGGTGTCCGCATCTAACTTAGCCATCATCACCACTGAAAAATCGAAGATACAGAGAATCCCTTGAGGATCCTTTACCAAAAAAAAAAAAGCATAAGGTAGGGCAAGAAGTTGACCATGCCTTCTGCAGCACATCGACTCTCTAGAGAATGTATTGGTATGTAGAGATCGCCGTCATACTCCGCTCTGCAGCCGTAGAAGACGGCAATTCAAGCCGATGTACGAGAGAGAAGGCTCATACAATTGAAAAGCATAAGGTAGGGCAAGAAGTTGCCCATGCCTTCTCAAACTGGGGTTAGGTTTTGTATGCTTCAATTTTGCCCCAGTTAATAAATTGGGGGCAAATAGATGTGAAACATAATGACCCACATCGGCCGATTTATAATAATTTAATTTTATGTTAGATTACCTAAACATGCAAATTAGCAATGATACTAAAGAGAATAATTTTTTACCAACATAATACTCAAGTGATCGAAAAATAAATTATGGCACTTAAGTTACTCTCATATAAAAATTACGATACTTATAATATTATTATTTCAATGACTTTTGTCTATGTAATCTAAGTGCGGCTTCCTATACACAGGCATATACTCCTGCGAACTCAAGGTCCATGCGGATGCTCTATAATCTAGGCCAAATATTCTTAACCGAGAGGATTAGCTATTATTGGTTCATTTTCGCTTTGTCCTTCCTCGTATGGTCTATTCCCAACCTCCTTGGGGCAGGCGTAGTTCTCTAGATCTCTTACCATCATTGTACATTGGTCCATCTAGAGGCCATTAGCGATGTTCCCCTTCTCCTAAAGAAAGGCTCAAAGTGCCTAGGTTTTTTCTAGGCTGAATCCAAATCAAGGGCATTCGTCGTTGTCTTCCTCAAAGATAAGAGTGTTACCTAGTTCAATCATAGTCGTTCCACTCTGGGATGACACATGTTCTAGGACCAGAGCTTTGTCCCAATGCAATCGAGTGTAATTTCTTAAAAGTAGATTATTCTTTTAGGACTTTTGGAGTGGGGTCCGTCCTGATGGGATCTTGTCCATTGACATGGCCATTATTCCCACGTGTGTAGTATTCGTATTTGCTTCCAATAGCCCTATCGACGAAGTCCTTTACATTAGCCTTGTTTTCGAAGGCATTGATGAGTCTTTCAACATCAGTTCTAAATGCCACCTATTGTATTCGATAGAGCGAAGGCCTCGACTTGTTCATTTAATTCTTTTGAGGCTTTTTTCCTAAATTTCTAAGATGATCCGAGCGAATTGATCAAATGGATCTTCTTGGACATTTTCAGCAAAAAAAACTGAGATGTCGGTCTTCCATCCTCGGGACCCTCTCTAGCCTCAGAGGCTCTTGATGGGTTAAGACTCAACTCTTGATTATTAGTCATTAGCTTCACAATCCTGAAGCCTAGAAATGCTCCTAATAATTCAGTGAGACACAGTTTTATCCCATTGTGGTCGTTAAAAATGTGTCATGTTTATTTTTGTCAAGTTGTGTATATTGGAAATTCAATGATTTTAGAAATTCAATGATATTAATGTTAAGAGCCCGAGGATGATTGATGGCCAATTATAGTATCAATTATTCAAGTCAAAAGAGAATGGATTCTAATATGCCTTGAAGCCTCAATTGAATTTGTATAATTCAAAGTAAATAAGGAAATTATAAGAAACTTTATTGAATTAGAACAAACGATTTTCATTCTTGGATGCCATATGCCATATCTGCTCGATGACTAAGATTGGACATAAGCTTCTTAAAGGAATTAATTAAGTGCTAGGGACTGAAAAAGGCTTGCAAGACACGGTTGGAAATTGTTTATAATTGAAGTACTGGAATTAGGAAGCCCGATCTAATGTGAAATTGAAATTCAAACTAAAGAAAAAATCTTATTCGAGTGATCTTCTTCAAAATTTGGTGGCCCTCGCGAATTCTGATGACTTGATTGATGCTTTGTGAGTGTACACTCCAAATTTAACGTGTGCTGAGAGATATGCTCTTTTATTTCCACCGAATCTTTATGAGCCAACTGCTTCTTGACTTACGTCTTAGCTGGGGATGATTTGTACTTGCTCCCGATCCTTTAGCTACAGCTATCCTTTGGTTGATGGATACTTCATGACTTAGTCTTCAACTTCCCGTCACATTTCAAGCCTATCGATTATCGTCACATGTTATGAACTTCACTTAGATGATACTTGTGATCGGTGAGCTTGTCAGAGTTCCATCGATGAGTTTTTCTGAGCCAATCATATTATTATGAGCTTTATGATTGATGGACTCATTAGCCATTTAATCAAATGGTTCCTTATGGTTAAGTGCACTTGTTATAAACTGGTCTAGGCCATTATATTCTTTACGTTTGCACCCAGATTTTGGACCCAGTGACTGTACACATGAGAATGTAAGCATTGATGATCCTGGGGAAAAAATAAGAGTGGATCCAATGATCAGTCAAGTCACGAGGTTGTAACATCATACACTGCATAATGGAATCCTATTATGGGACCCAGATAATCGATTGCTAAGATTGGAATTTCTGAGGACTGGAACGAAGGCCGGTCCAGAGGAAGCGACAGACGATGTTGGAGTCTACCCTACGATGAACTTTCTTTAGGGCTCGAGATCGTGAAGATATTTGAGCATTGTACAAGGTACAAATGCTTCTGGCAGCAAATAGGAAAAGACGAATGAATACAATAAGGCAAGCAGAAGTCCCTAAAGTAATTCAGTGAACCCTCTCATGGTCGGGTGCTTGGAGGAGGGAAAGTTAGGTTTTCTTTTTTGTCGCTTGGTCTCTGGGGAGAGCTTGGACGGGTCGAACCGTCCCGAGGAACTGCTCCTCCATGCATCCAACTAGAGTTCGATGGTGATGGTTGAAAAGAGACAAGACATTCAAAGTTTTCATCGGAAGGAGCTCGAGGGTCCTACGTGGTTAAAACCCGGCTGTCGTCGACCGGCTGGAGATTTCAAACATCATCACTTATTCAAGTTTAAAAGGAAAAAAAAAAGTGGTTGGTTTGGCCACTCTAGTACAAAGTTAGAAAAGTTAGAACAAGCCAAATACAGGGGTGACACATGAAATTTGATGGAATAGCGCTGATTTTGACATTATATTAAAAATTCCAATTCAAAATCTGAAAATATTAAATGGAACGGGATTATTTGTATATAAAGAGCATGTAAGACTTGTTAAAAAGAGATACTAGATAATATTTCAATATAAAAACTGAGATATTAGAAATCTGATTTCTTATTATAGGAAAATTTCGAAAGGAAGCAAGCTCCTTCAACATGCCTCGTCAAACCAGATTTACTCGATACCCAATAGTTACGAGTCGATCTAATAATAAAGCTATTCTATCCTTCATCATTTGTCCATTCTGAGATTTTTATTTTTGCCCTGAGTCACTAGGACGCCCGCGTAATTAAAGATGGTACATCATGCTAGGGAAATTCCTCAAGTAGGCTTCGGTCCATCCTACCCCTAAACCCTAGGGGTGCCTTGTCCTATGCTAGAGACGTTTCCCAAAAACCATATCCGTGGCTCCCTATAAAGTGAGGAAAGGAGCAGCGGTACTGTCACGGCCAAGTTGTTCCCTCGAGCGTGGCATCCAACGACTGCTGTTGAAGCACCAGTACAGTACAGGTGCGTGTCGTGCATGTCAGTTCTTAAATCATGTGGTTTCTATGCGAAATTCGTATGGTCCGATCGGTGAAATGTATCCGCTGCAAATGCTCCCTCATGTCAGCACTATCTCTTTCTCTCCTTGCACCACAAGATGGGATAGCCTCATCCCTCGATTCAGATTTTTGTAATGTTACCAGTAAATCGAGTCAAAAATGGTGGTGAGATACGTGTGGATCACATTTGAAAAGTTTCATAATGATGAATTGATGTGATATGGTGCGGGGCAGTTGTCCTACTTGCTTTACAATTCATTTGTATAATTTTTTTAGTAAATATAGATCCAATAATGTTAATTGGCTCAAACTTAAACTCCATTTTGGCAAACTCCTCAAATAAAGATATTTGGTTTATGTCATGCTCCCAACAAATGATACAAGAGCCAATAATAAATTGTTGGAATGTATATCAGTGTTTAGTAAAAATTTCAAAAAATGAATTTCATCAAGGCAGTTTCTCAACGGCCCAAGCGATGTGGTGTAGCAACCACGCTCTGACGGCACCCTTAGTGGTTCAATTTGGAAAAAGAGACTAGAGATGAAAGTGTGTGTACAAGAATTAAGAGCAAATATACCTAACATCAAAGATATGTCAGTCCATTTGGATATGTTGATTTAGCAATGAAGATATGTTGATCCAACTGAATATGTTGATTGACTCGAATTTAAATTTCCTCATAGCTATCTCACCAACTGAAGGTATCGGACTTATGCTATGGTCCCAACAAATAGCATTCCACACATTGAGAACGAAAGATCGACAATTAATTACCTCCTCACAATCTAGCTCAAAATGTTCATGCCAACTTGAATTTCCAAAGGCAAATAACATCCCAAGTGCCACAACTTGACACACACATAAGTGCCAAAACTTCCAAAAAATACATTTAATTGTCACTTTAATTTTAAAAAAAATGGACAATTATGTGCCAACTTCAACGAGGTTTGCTAGAAATCCGACGTGGTGTTATTTTATTAATAAAATTGGTTCACATGGCTCACCGGAATGTCCACTTAGCAATCTTTATCTAAAATGACATCATCCTCCATGTTCCTTGAATTAGAAATCCTAAATCGGCCTAAATCTCCAATTGAAGGCCCCTAAGCCCTAATTTTGATTTGCCCTCACATTTCACTGCCAAATCTTGGAAATGGAGAGTAGGATCTTCAGCAAAGGCTCAAATTCCTCTCAACGAAGCAAAGGAGAAGGCACGCGTTTATGTTTTATTGAAAAAAAAAAAAAAAAAAACATCATTATTTGAGCAACAATGGTGAAGTAAACAACAAGCAAAGCCTTAGCTAGAATGGCGATTGAGCGTGAAGGGCAAGCATGAGAAGGAACGCCAAGTTGTGGACCCTGCCTTTAACTATGTGACATCATTAGTGTCGCACAATCAAGTCAAGACACAAAACGACGTCGTTTTGGCGTGGTTCGCTAAAAAATGACGTCATTTTGTGTCGTCTCGCATAATCTACGTGGATGGTGTGATGTCGTTCATCCTGTTTATATGGATAATTTTTTTTAAAAAGGAAATGCCACGTCATTTAAAATTCTCGTTGGAAAAAATTATGTCACTTATTTGATCGGAAATTCTTACCGTTGGCATTTAAATGTTCATTTCTTCTCCAAATTTGGTACTTAAATGCACATTTTGAAAGTTTTAGCACTTATGTATCTCCTTGTACCAAGACGTGGCATTTAGGATATTCTTGTATGGAATTTCGGACATGATATCGAATACTATTCCAAACCCGAGATCGAAAGTACCTCTTCAGAGAACTCAACTACACCTCTCACCTTTCGTTTTCCCCTTTTTTTCCCCTTTGAGGGGTCTCTTTATGCCTTGGTTCCATCGCAATCGAATGCCGGTGCGAATTCGCTACCGTTCTCCTTCCCGACAACTCGCAAAAAAGTATTCCAAATTCTCATCCGAAAAAGCAATTGTAACTTTCGGCTAGTCAAGATGCTAGTGCCTTTCATCCATGTGGCCAATGTTGGGCATTGCATCACCGTAGAATTGGGTAAAGTTTCATGGTGTCCGTTTGATTGAACGTGTCCATGTCACCCAATAATTCATTGGAGTACATATCTATTTCCAAGATTTCCAAATGATGTGCTTTGGCCATCTTCCAATGAATTTTCGCCGAGCCTACTTGGCGCCATATCGGCGCGAAAAAAGAGAGGAATAGTTACCTCCAAAATGGATGATATCTTCAGGTAGAAGATTGTGAGAATTGAACATGGAACAGGGTCCGACATGACAGCCTGGCCCATCTCCGATGTACATCCTGTTCAATCTCCCATAGCAGCAGCTAGGAATTGCGCTCAATTACTTGATCGGTTCTATAAAGTGCGTTTGATAACGACTTTGTTCTCAGGAGTAGATTCTGATCGAACATTAATTTTTTTATTCTGTTTTCGGGAACAAATTTTAAGCATTTTAAGCCGTTTGATAACTGTCCAAAATTTCTGATTTTGAAATAAAACTACGTTTGATATCATATTCATTAATTCTGTTCCAAATTAATTTCTTTAATTTTTAAATAATTTTTATACTTTTTTCTTTTTTTTTTTTTTCTCCTATTCTTCTTCTTCTTCTTCTTCTTCTTCTTCTTCTTTAGACCAGGCCAGATGAGGATCGATGACCTCACCGGAGCGTCATCGGCCCTCTTTGCCAATGAGGCGGTGACCTCATCGGAGGCGTCGTTGGCCCTCGTAGGCAAGGCGGGGCCAAGCCTCGCCGAGGTTAGGTGAGGCCCACCTGGCCACCGGTGGGGCTAGGCGTCGCGAGGCTTGCCTAGCCCCGGCGAGGCTCGACCTTGCCAGATCTAGTGAGGTCAAGCTTCGTCGGTGGTTGGGCTTGCCTTCGGCTAGCTCACCGGATCGGATCGGCGACCTGCGGCAACGGCGCAGACGGTGGCGGATGGTGGCGGATAGCAACCGCGCACAATTGAAAAAGAAGAAAATAGTTGGTTTTGATTCTTTTTTCTAATTCTGGAACAAGAATCACATTTTTTTTTTATTATTATTGATTCTACTCCCAATTTTTTCTTAGGATCAAATTTGTTCTTGGGAATAAATTTTTTACCAAAAGCAATTCTTGGGCCCAAATTAATTCTAAAAAACAAAAAATCAGAATTTAACCCTGTTTGGATGGTTACCGAACAGAGCCTAAGTTTTCCTCATAGAGATTCTGTTTGTGGGCCTGCCGTCGTTGGTTTCTCCACGATCTTTCTGGATTTGCCCTCCCATTGATCAAAAACCGAGCCTTGCATTCCATTCGAGTTCGAGTAAGGAAGGACGAGTCGTGATGCCTATTTGGTTAGCATTAATGTCCAGTGCTCGAAATTGATATTCCCCCTTCCATTGGGCTAAATTAGGAGTGGTTACACGATCAGTCGTGATGCTTGTCTTGCGACCTGCATGTGCAAGAACTTAATGCGAGATGCCTATTTACAGATGCTAATCGGCAGAAGATTTTTCTTTTTTCTGCTGCAAGATGATGAGTCATGCTGAGTCTATCCACCGTAATGTTTAGCGGAACACTCTCGAACTCATGCCAAGTAACAAACCAAAGTGAGATTCTACTCGTAAAATTCCATGAGAATTTCACCATTTAGATTCTAGCCATGGCTACCACAGATAACAGATATTCCCAGACAAGTTGCACGTAAAAGGTGGAATATCTGCAAATATAATTGAAGCCATTCGGGATGCTAGATGACCTCGGAACTCACGCATGGGGAACCTTTCAGGAGTGGCCGGCGAAACGCTTCAAGAACTCGCGAACCGGCTCCAACAGTACGAGCTGCCGCTAGGACTAAAAATCGACCACAGAGAAGAGCAGAGTGGCGCTCTATTTACAAAATCCAAAGATGGGGCAAATGATCAATCCCAATGTGCTCGAGATGTCACTTGTTGCTGTCCCATCGAGCCGAGGAGGAAGAGAAGAGCTGCCGTCCTGGTGTGCCTCTTTGAAGGCCACGGAGGAGAGCTTCGAGTCATTCTTACTAAAAGATCGATGAAACTGTCCTCTTATCCTGGTATATATATGAACTCTGCGCCTCGTACAGATCGTTTCATAATCATTTGCTTATGCGCTAATACAATTCTGTCATTTGACGGGTTATCCATTGAAATTTGATAAAAACGAAGATATCTTTGCGTCGATGTCACATACCCTTCCAAGATATTTGCTAGTTTTGTTTCGGATTCGAATTATGAATATAGAGAATGGACAAAGTATCCAGTTGACCCCTCAATGATATGGCCCTGCTAGAATTTCATGTTCCAATCAATGATCTCTACATTTCTGAAGTAAAAAAATCCGTAAAGCAGCATATCAATTGGTCACTTAATTTATTATGAATCAATTCATTTGTAAGGTGAAAACAGATACTAACGTTGTCGACTTGCTTATTTCTGAGAATACCTCAGTTTCATCCTCTGCAAGAACAAGATTAATCGCCTTGATTAGCAGTACCTCTAGAGTTCAGTTCTGACAGTATATGATTCTGTGTCACGAGAAACAGGAGATGTTGCACTGCCGGGTGGAAAGATGGAAGAACGTGATAAGGACAACGCTGCGACTGCATTAAGAGAAGCCACAGAAGAGATCGGCTTGGACCCGGAATTGGTTCAAGTCGTTGCTAATTTGGAACCCTTCTTTTCTCAGGTGTACTATGATAAGTTATTCCCTTGCTGTCTGCAGTATCTGTGCTCAATTATTCACTTGTGTCCTCACTGTTGCACTTAAAACAGCATCTCTTCGAGGTCATACCAGTCATCGGCCTACTCGCCAAGATAGAAGATTTCACGCCCTCGCTGAATGCGGATGAAGTGGATCTGGTTTTCGATGTCCCGTTGGAAATGTTTCTGAAGGTTTCTTCCTCTACGCATTATTCTTCCCCTCTTTATGTACTATCTAATCGCGACATATGAACCGTATCAATATTCAGTAACCAGTCTGTACCATTAAGAGGGCCATGACATAATTTCCACGTTATGTCTGGGGCAACACAGGAGGAGAATCACAGATGTGAGGAGAGAGAATGGCTAGGATGGAAGTACATTCTTCATGTTTTCGATTTCCAACCGGACCAAGAGACTCTCCGCATATGCGGATTGACAGCGAGAATTCTGATCCGGGTGGCGTCCATCGTTTTCCAGCAGCCTCCTTCGTTCGACCTGCACACTCCCGACTTCCGACAATTGCAGCAAGTACTCGAAGATATCAGACGGAAAACTTGAAGTTTGGCACTTCGACAAGCTAAGCACTGGGGCCGTGGTCCTTACATCTATTGAGGTAAACACCAAAGACGACAACGACCAGGCGCAGATCATGGTACCCTTATTTGCACCGCATAATGCCATTTTCTCGGTTGCAGATTCATGTAACGAATTTGCAGGATTACCATAGCGAACATGAATGGTCATTGTAATCCATTTACTCTCTCGGATCATCTGATGTTCTCAATCATAACTCGCTGTGTCGAACCGAGTAGTATTAAGGTATGATTAATGCTCGAGTGAGAGAGGTTGAGGGGGACAACTGGTTTGTTTCAGATTCTCTATTCACCAAAACACACAGACGTACAAGAACAGTAAGAGTGTCATTTAAGGTTTGATTACAGCAACTTTCCTGAGAAGCCCGGAATTCTAGCACTGCCGATACGTTTATATACACTCCATCTATCCTCGAAGAGCACGTCCGCGCATTGCACGATCAAGCGAGAACAAGCGATCAGCTCACAGATTAATGGTCACGCCTCTAGCGCCATTTATATAGGGCGAACGCGCCATCATCTCCTCTCCATGAGACGATGGGTTGTTCCAGCCGTGTCTCGTGGGGTCGTACTTCTCTCCGTCGCCCCAAAGCGCGTAAGCCTCCTCCCCGTGGACGGCGTCGTCACCTATGATGAGCATCTCGTCCGGCATTCTCAACGGCATGACCAGCCTGATGCCGAGACAAATGACTGTTGTAGATAATATGTTCCACCCGATCACGAACAAGGCTGCGACGATCTGCTTCAAGAACTGGACCCTGCCCGAGCCGCCGTAGAATGCGCCCCTTGTGTTCGGGATCGGCAATACAAGATCGCAGAGATGCGGCTCGGCCAAAAGCCCGGTGAGAAGCCCTCCCAGCAATCCGGCAACGGCGTGCGTGTGGAACACGCCTAGCGTGTCGTCGACCTGATCACGAGTCGCCGCAAAACATGAGTCAGATTATGGTTCTTGTTCTACCATCTATGGCTTTATTTTGACCAGACAAGTGTTGAGAAAAAGCACCGCCTCTCTCTCTCTAATCCTCCAGACTTTTCTCTCTAGATAATTCTTCAGCTTCAGCCGCAATTGTTGACAAATGGGTCAACAAGTTACAATAAAATAATAGGAAGAAGAGACATTTGGTGTGGGAAGTCGGTGGATGTGCCGATTTTACAGGCCCAATAAATGGGAGACCTTGCCTCTTGCGTGCGCGTAAGGGGTGTTGTGTAGAGTCTAGGGGTAGAATGGTAAGGGGGTCTTGTGCAGAGTGTGTTGTGTGTGTGGCGTGAAAAAGAGAGTTGTATAAAGTGTGCAATGTGCAGTGGTGTGTAGTGCGTGCGCGAGGTATAGAGAGGTGAGTGGTGTATGTAGGAGTCTTTGAGTATTGGATGTCAAAAACCGAAAAACCGAATCGAAAATCAAATCAAATCAAAAATTGAATCGAAAATTTTTATTTTTTTTAATTCGGTTCTCATTAAAAACCTAATTTTTATTATCGGTTCGGTTTTTATCAATTAACTGAAGAATCGAACCAAAAAATAGATAAAGAGCTTATTTCTTGAAAATAAGAAATTATATGCAATAGAAAAAAAAACAAATGCAAAAAGTTGAAAACCAAAAACCGAAAAACCGAACCGAACCAAAATTTCTATTCGATTTAGTTCGGAAGTTTTTCTTAACGATTCGGTTCGATTTTTCAAAAAAACGAATTGTGTAGAATTGTCCAAGTATTGTATGTGGTGTGAGAAAATACTGTAATAATGAAAGTTATATTTCATGAATTATATTTGTACCACGTTTCTGCTAGATTCACAAGTTCTCGTGACTTTTACATCTTCCTAAATTGTTATTTGTTTGTTAACAAGGAAACTATGATCAGACCTTATTGTATCTGACTCCCGACAAATGACAATAATCATTTGCCTTAAATAAATTACTCTTCAATGTATTTTATTCAAATCTTGATCCCTCAACCAACTTTCAAGGGAAAAATTACAAAGAAGAAAAAAGTCCTAAATTTATTGCACTTGAACTCATTATGTCTTAAACCTTTTTAATTTAGTCAATTTTTAATAATAAATGTTATGACAATTTGCAAATTTCACCTTAAACTTTTCAATTATGTCAATTTAATTACAAACTATTCAATAATTTGACAATGTAGTCATTCAAGCCAATATTGAACAAAAATAGTAATATAATGATCTAGTTAGCATTGATTGTCCTATATGACATGAGCAACACTAATGCAGATAACTTTTGCAATTTTTAAAATTTAAATTTTCTTTTTTCTTAATTTTTTTTTTTTTTCCAACCTTAGGCTAGCTAACCCTTGCCTAGTATGGGCGAGGGCATCGTGGCCCTCACAAGCCTGAAGCGAGGGCCTAGGTCAATGGCCAAGAGGGCATAGAGGCCCTAACCCGTGGCCAACGATCTCATCGTCCCAAGGTTGAAGAAAAAGAAAAGAACAAAGAAATTTTTTTTTAAAAAAACTCAGAAATTAAAGATAAAAAAATGCAAAAATATCCTAGTCAACATTGATTATACCACATAAGACGATCGATGCTAATTAAATTGTCACATCAGCTGTTTTTAGTCAAAATTGACTGAAATTATTAAATTGATAAAACTTTAAAATGTTTAAAACTAAATTGGCACAATTTAAAGGTTTAAGACTTGGTTAATAAATTGTCAAAATATTAAGGATTAAATTAATCAAACTAAAAAGATCTGGATTAAATTGATATAAATATGATAAAGTTTAAAACGTTTTTGATAATTTTTCAACTTTCAAGAGATTACTATTATTAAGAGCGGACCGTTCAAAAATTAGGAATGTAATGGGAACGCATACAGCCACTTGGGCATTGCCAAGCCACCATCAATAATTGAGCAGGACGAGGAAAAGAGCACAGTTGACAAAATTGAACAAGCGTCACTTTCACCTTCTCCCCCACCCAAATTCACTAATATAGAAAGTGCTAAGTGGGAAAAATATCAAATTCCCTCTTCACGTGTTACCGCAATGCAACTTTATACCCTCTACTATATAAAAACCTTACTTTCCAATGTGAAATAATTCTCCTGAACGAAATGACCAAAATGCCATTTCTCATCAACTTGACTAACTCAACACAAATGCTAACCTCCATTTCCAACAATCCAGCCCACCCATGCCTCATGACCGGCCGTCATCAAATTGCCGCCACCGCCGCCGCCGCCGCAGTTGTAGGCAACCTCATCCTACTCTCATCGCCAGCGCCCATCTCTTTCTCTTTAAAGTGTGTTGTCCCTCTCTTTCGTCCATGGCCTAGAGGAGGTTGGCGGCCTCGACTTAAGGAAGAGGGGCCGGCAACGATGCTAGATATGGCGCAGGATGAAGTATGGGCCACAGCACAGGAGGGGCGGATGGCGGCCGGAGGTGACGGCCGCGGATGGAAGTGGCTGAAGTCGGTCAGCGTGGCTGGGAACGTAGGGTTTGCATTGGAAAGTTTGGGGGACTTGAAAGGAGAGCGGGGGTAATTTGGGAAGTGGCGATTATGCAAATAAATCTAAGTTGCTAACTCGTGGGAGGGCATGCAATTTGGCATCCAACATAAAAAGCACAAGATGCAAAATGATAATTATCTAGGTCAAAAGTGAATTGAACTTTTTGGTATTTTTCTCATTATTAAACTATAGACTTGCAATTATGTACGCTTGATATGTACTTGACCATGACAAATCAATTTAGTAAATAAGCAAGAATAAAATTATTTATATTTACCTTTTGAAAAAGACTGGATTTCTTGTGGAGGATCATCATGGAGACCCATGGAATGCTGCCAGAAAGTATCCCCATTACTATAGCCGCCCACGATGGCACAACACCTGGAAATTTATTGCCATTCTTAGTCAACTACAAATCATAATCGTGCCTCCCATTTAATTAATTTCCCAAAAAATTTTAATCTAATCCCCAAAAAAAAAAATTGAGAAAATAAATTGACGAAATATCTTTGCTACCTGCTCCAGGCGTGATGCAAGCCAGGCCCGTCACCATCCCTTGGACCGCCCCGATCACCGACGGCTTCCCGAAGAACACGACGTCGAGCGACGTCCAGATCAGGAGGCTCGTGGCGGCGCATATGTTGGTGTTGAGGACGGCGACGGGGGCGGTGATGTTCGCCGCGTACGGGGCCCCGCCGTTGAACCCGGACCAGCCCATCCACAGCAGGCCGGCCCCGGCCATCATGAGCAGGACGTTGTTCGGCGAGAACCGCTCCCGGTCGCTCTTCAGCCTCGGCCCGACCTGGAACACCGTCACCGGCAGTTCAAATCATTAGAAATCGAATTAGAGCATCGAATCGAATCCCAAGATTTTGCGACGTTTATTATATCTTTGGTTTTTATATTGTTCTGAGCTCGAGGTGCCATCGATTTTCCACATGATGGTCCCGGAATGGAAAGCTTGGGCGGGCGCGACGACGTGCATGGACATATGTTCAGAGACACGAGGTTTCATGACGGATCGAGGCCTCGATTTCTTGAAATTAATTGAACATAAACTAAACTTACTTGGCCCTTTTCAATTCGGTACTTACCCAGTAAGCGGCGGTGAACCCGGAGATGCCGGACGAGAGGTGGATGACGTAGCCGCCGGAGTAGTCGATGGCGCCCCATTGGTAGAGAAAACCGCCGCCCCACAGGCTGAACGCGCCGACGGTGTAGGAGCAGATCAGCCAGAGCGGGACGAAGGCCATCCACGCCTTGATGTTCATCCGGCCGAGGACCGAGCCGGCGAGCAAGATCATGGTGATCGCCGCGAACTGGAAGTGGAAGTAGACGAGGGTGGCCATGGGGTAGAACGGCTCGACGGCGGGCCTGTCGTGGTGCGCGGTGGCGGGCAACTTGGCCCGGCCGATGAGGTACGTCTGGCTGAGGGCGGGGGCGCCCTCGCCCCACATGGGGACGAGGCGGTCCCCGAAGGCCAGGCGGTAGCCGACGAGGACCCAGATGATGAGGACGGCAGCGAAGGCGTAGAGGGCCATGAAGGCCGAGTTCACGGCCCACTTCTTCTTGACGATGCTGGCGTAGAGGATCACGAGGCCCGGCATGCTCTGGATCCCGACCAGGGTCGACGCCGTCATCTGCCACGCGTTGTCGCCCTTGTTGAGCCAGTCCGGCACCCCCGGGAGTTGGGACACGTAGGCCTGCGGGACGGCCATGGCTGGGCGGCGCCGAGCTTCTACTCGCCGGAAATTGGAAGCGAAAGGATCGGAGAGGAGAGAATGTTCAGAGAAAATGGTCTAGCCGGTGCTCTCTAATTCGTCTTTATAGGTGGTGAATATCAACGCATTTTGGATTAGAATAAGACGCACGATGCCGGTCCAAAGCTCGGTTTTTCAAAGCGCATCGAAAGTTCTCTTGTACGAACGAAGGACGGATGGGGAGTGTGAAACGGTGGCCGATTTGTCAATGAAGGCGAGTTTTATTAGAGGCGACGACGACCCGAGTCGGCGAGGATTTACAGCTGCCTCAGCCGAGTATCGGATCCAACCCAACCGACCAGTTTTGGGCGATTCTAGGGGACGTCAATTTGGAACCCGTGATTTTCAATCCGATTCATGGCTCTAAGGTAAGGAGACCCATTAATATATATTTTTTTATTTTGTTTATTTCTTAAATAAGTAAAGTGTAAACATAAACCCTAAATATCCTCTCACATCTCGTTTATTTCATGATGAAGCAAATCTTTGTTTCTTTCGTATTGCTGTTTTGATTCATCTAACTTGCTCCTTTTATCTCTTATTTCTTTCTTTATTTTATTTTACTACAAAGACTCGCTAATTTAACCTCTTTCGTTTACTCGTACCTTCCTTAAATTCATGAGTCCGATGTTTATGGAAAAGGAATCTACCGACTCCTTCCCTAAATTCATGAGTCCGATGTTTATGGAAAAGGAATCCACCGACTCCTCCTCCTTTTTTCACGCGTGACCCTACAATTACGGTCCCACCATCTCTCGGTCTTCTTCACAAATTTTGGACGAAATCCCAATTTGGAATTGTAATCTGGATTGACAATTCAATTAATCCAAAACTTTCGGTGGTCAAAATATGTGAATTCACCAATTGGATTCACAATTCCTAAGTGGGATCGGACTAGAAGAACATAAAGTTACGGACAAAAGGAGGGAGAGAGAGATACGCGGTGAAGTGACGCGATGAACCCATCAAGAACGGAAAGGCTTTGACGCGCATGACGAGGGGATTGGAGCTCTGGGGAGGCCGCGAAGAGAACATGCCACGGTCAAATTCTAAGTTGGGGAATTCGTGCGTGATCGTGACCCTTTTTGGGAGGTAGATGCTTCGCGACTTTTCATACGGAATGGGACGGAGAAGCAGGGTGATTCTCGAGGAGGGATAGCGGCGTCGCTTTGCAATCCCTCGAAGCAACATCAAAGAAGTTTCTCTCCCTCGAGAGTCCATCAAGAGACAATCTCTCTCTCTCTCTCTCTCTCTCGGGCGCATTTATTGACCTATAATTCTTGGAAACGTTAGGCCATGATTAGATAAGAAGAAAGATGACCGTCGTATGGAGCGTCTAATTGCACAGAAACAGCATCGTCGATGGAGGAAACGACTTGAATTCCACCCGGATTTTTCGCCCACCATTTTTTCTTGATGTATCTGGGTTTATTTGGTTGTGGAGGAGAAGCAGCCGAGCTCATTCCCTTCGCTTCCTGGGCCCAAAGCAGTGCAGTCTTTCCTGGCCAAATCAAGGATTTGGGGCTTCTTGCTACGCAACAATACAAAAAAAACCCGTAATACGTCACCTAACACCGAATATGATATTTTATTATCCTATCAAGATTCTAAACGCAACCTAAATGAAATCCTATACCAAGAAGTCATTGATAATTTTTCTATTGACAACACTAAATCATCTCGGATACCTAACAAAATTGCCCGATGCCTTCCTGGAGATAACCTGATACGATTTTGTCAAGATTGGCGCACGGTTTTCGTTCAGAAATATGGCGGGGGAATATAAGCGGAAAGATATCATCTATATACCATCTGCATATTCGCCAAGCAAAACGTGCATCGACGGAAATCATGAGATCCCGCTCTCGAGGTAACGAAAGCATCGAATTCAATTGACCAAGTGCAAAACCATGTAGGAATCTCGCCTTGTCGCATTGAATTTCGCAAAGGAAAATCAACGGTCGTCCATTCGCACGCGAATTTCTCAAATCTTTTTTTGTGTTTTTTCTCCATGAAGTTTCCCGTAGCAGTGCCTCGATTCATCAACGCCCAATTTCCGTAAATTCTATCCCGGCAAGTCTTTGGGATGACTCGTCAAGACATGGAAAGACGAGTACTGATTATGTTTTAAAAAATATATTTTCTCTTTACTTACTTATTTACTTTCTTTTTTTCCTTTTTAACTCTAAAGTGGCGAAGTCGCCTATGACAAACAAGGGCCGTTGGGCCCTCGCCCAAAACCCAAGCCCTCTCTTGAATGTGGCGAGGGCATCGTGATCCTTGCTAGGTTCTGGGCAAAAGCCCGATGACCTCACCTGTAGCCAGTGAGGGCTCAATTAACTCGTTTGTGGCTAGCAAGAGCAATCACAATGCCCCCGTCGCAATCCTCATCTAAATCTGGGTAGAGGCCAGTACCTTTACTTGTGACTGGTAAGGACACGATGACCCTTACTCATGGCCAATGACCCTAGCTTGTGGCCAATGATAGTCAGTTGGCGACCTCACCAGCTTAGGATTATAAGAGCAAAAAATAAAATCACAAAAATTAATAAAATATGACATTATTCATGTCAAAGTTAGCTAACATTTATGTGAATAATTTTCAGCTAAAATTGATCTATTGATTCAATAATCAACAAAACGTTAAATGATTTAGGACTCTACTGATAAAATTTAAAAATTAAATTAAATATTTTTTTGGGATAGTTGCCCTATTTGAAAGTTCTAAGCTTTGTTCGTGTCCCTTTCCCCAACCTAATATAAAGTGGGCCCGTTCCCAGAATAGTCTATTTTGTGGGCATTAAATTATGTAGGTCTGAAGGAGAGCAGACCCGAAAGGAAGACTTGCCCTACTTGGGAAGCAAGCTTGACAAATCCCCAAAAGCCTTCCACACTTTTCGCCTCCTCTCTCTCTCTCTCTCTCTTCGTCTCCATATTCATTTATAGACTTTAGTGAGCAGGCAAAACTGCATTTATTTCACAATAAAAGTATAGTCACCGGTCACAAAAATATTTACACATAATTGTTAACTAATTATTTCGAATCATTTTCGGAGCCTAAATTCCGTACCCAGTGCGGAGGAAGGGAAGAAAATTGAACAGAGGGAAGTGGGATCTCTCTCATTTTGCCTATATCTATCATGGGCTTTATCCATGGGCCAGTTTCGTGCTCGTATCATCTGGCAAAAGAGAGCCACGAGGTAAGAAAAGATCCAACAGGTCGTCGGCATACAAAGTACTCTCGATCACCTCTGATCAGTGACAAATTACACTATAGAAACACCTTCACATCGCTTTTTCGACATCGGATCAGCTTGAATTATTCAAAATCTTGCTGCGAGCTTACATGACAAGAATCTATCACCACGTTCGACCTCAGAACGTAGCGATCAGCACGGCCTCTCCGACAACATGCCCTTCGATCGCCTCCAGCAGCTTCTCTTTGGTCACCTGAAAATGAAAACTCAGGACATAAACATGCATTCACGCGCGATTCCATCGCTTCGAGATACCGAGCTCCGTTTGAACAGGTATCGTGTCGTGCCATACGCACCTTGCGGCCTAAGTTCAGCTTCTCGTCCAGGGCGTAGAGCTTGAACTCGAAGCGGTGCCCGTGGGACGGGAGCTTTGGCCCGCGCCACCCGGGCACCTTGTGGTCGTTGTTCCCCTCTTGGATTTCGGCGTAGTCCCCGCCATGCTCGTGCCCTTTGCCCGAGAAGCCCTCGGGGAGGCCCTTCAGCTGCGGCGGGATGTTCGCCACCACCCAGCACGTCCACGGCACGATGGGGCTGCTAGGGTCGGGCGCGTCGATGTCCTGCACCACGAGGGCGAGGCTCTGCGTCCCCTCCGGCACGTTGTACCTAATCCAACGCGTTCAAGATCGAATAACGTAAGAATGATCTGCAGATTTGACTGAATGAACGCATCCGCTTGAATTCCCGGCTCTTGCCGGGTAACGTTTTTACCACTCGAGCGGCGGAGACACGCTCTTGAGAGCGCCCTGGCCGTTGTCGGTGTACTTCCTCGGCAGCTTCCCCTCGCGGTCGATCGGCGGAGACACCAGCCTGAACTCGTCGCTGGCCATCGGATGTCAACCTTCGATGACCCTTATGCTTTCGCTTGAATCTGATGAGTGTTTGATGGAGATTCGATTTGGAAATTGGCGATGGTAATGACGATGACGATGACAATAGGGCGATCTGGGTTATATAGGGGAGTCTAGTTTGGCCGAAAAGTCGGCGAAGAAGCTACGTGCAGCGTTGAGAAGGTGCAAGCAGCTGGACGGAAAGGACGCGTGGCCTGCCATTCGGAGGGCTCTAGAGGGAGTAAGAACGTTTCCGAACCAAAAATTTATTCGGGTACAGATGAGAAGAAAACAGAAAGGTCAGTCCGATCTGACATGCCTAAATCTGGAAAATCAACTTATTACAAGAGTGGAAAAAAGATTATTAGAATATTTAAATAATAAATCATACTTTCATCTAACAGTTTAAGCTTTTAAAATAGTTGGCAGTGATTTCACAAAATCTCACATGGTATCAGAGCTAAAAGGTCCTAAGTTTGAATCTTTCAGGCCCCTTGTTTGCCTCTTCAATTAAATTTCCAAGCTTAATACTAGGCAAAAGACCAGACTAAGTGTGAGGAGGAGTGTTAGAATATTTAAATTTCCACGCTTAGTACTATTATTTGGTTTAAAGGCCCTTGATCGCGAGTTTGAATGACCTTGGTCACTCCTCGATCTTGAGATAAGCAGCAATTATGACTAGATCAAAACACCCCGATTGAGCGATTGTAGAGCTTATAAGGTACCATCGAGGGTCTTGGTATTTCTCTCTCGTTATTCTTTGAAATAGCATGTTGATTTTTAGTGGGTTTTTTTTTTTTTGTGGGTTGATGTTACTCATTTTTGTTCTTGATTGAATTGCACGTGGGCGGTCTACATACTGTAATTTGCCAACGCGTGGATTTCTCCAGACTTGAAAGAAAAATGCAGTTATTCTTATTGGCAGCTATTGTAAGTGTGATTGCTAGAGTAATGTTCTCATTTAAATTCCATAACATAGAATGTCTCGAGATTTTGTCACACACAAATGGCGGACCAGCGGCCCAAACATATGACAGGCTTACACCACTGTGGTATTGAAAAGTCCAAGTCCACCAAAGATCACATGATCGACCAAACAAAAGTTGCATGAATCCTACAGATTTCGGTGGCTGATTGAGCCCGGTGCTGCTTTGTCCGGTGAATGGAGTGTAGCACTCGATGGTTACAAATGATAGCGGAAAACCCAGCCGTCGGCGCAAGCATCGAGATAAAGCATCGAGGCAATGAAGACTTGTTGAGTTGATCAGTTGGTTGGCAGTTTGCTCAACACTAAAATAGAGTGAAGAAGAAGAGAGATTTTAAGTTGAACATTCAGTTTTTGTTGAAAATTTCGGTTTGGCTTGGTTAACCAAACCGAAATAACCCAAATCAGAAAAAAGAACATATATTTTTCCATTATCCAAACCAAAAATTGAACCAAACTGAATAAAAAATGCACGAAATTTCAGTTTGGTTCGAAAGACAAATGGATGGGCTTGGGCAACGTTCTAATTGAGAAAGCCCGGCCAGTCCAACTTTAGCCCGACCACAACCCAACCATGTAATTGGCGAGCCAATACAATGCAATAGGCCCAGCGATCACCTGTAAACTACCCATCTTGTCTTCAAACTGACTGATGAGAAGGTGGAGGAGATTATCAGATTGGCAGTGTAGAACATGGAAGCGATGGACGGCAACGGTAGAGGCTTAAGAGACAAAGTTGTGTTTATTTGTCTATAGATAAAACCAAAGTAGGATGAATGCTAGAGCTTCTTCTTGTTTCGGGCTGATTGAGGGGGTGGTGCAAATGATACCGGAAAGCTCAATCGCCAT
Organism: Eucalyptus pumila; assembly: GCA_016097595.1. NCBI lineage: Eukaryota > Viridiplantae > Streptophyta > Magnoliopsida > Myrtales > Myrtaceae > Eucalyptus > Eucalyptus pumila. The sequence continues at coordinate 10,796,593 of CM027846.1, forward strand.
GTGAGCATCAAGGTCAAGTGCCGATGCTATGGAGGTCGACTCTATGAAGTCTAGCGAGGTGATCAACCGGCAGGCCGCTCAATTTGAGAGTGTAAGTGAGAGTGAGAAAGAGCAAAATGACGAAATGTGAGTGCAACTACACTACATTATGTGTAATCGCCTTCATCATTTATGTCATGGCTAGGTTAACCGTTGCACGCCATACACAATTAACATGATCCTACTAAATCTGCTTTTTACCAAGAGATGATCCTTAGTGGTAGTTCTTGACATTGGCAACAACTTACATTAATCTTCATTTATTAAAATACTTCCTCACTCGCAAGAAAAGTACTCGCTGGTCCTTGGCAATAGTTCATAAAAGATTTTGAAGGGTGGTTAAAGCAAATTGAGAGATAGAGATAAAAATAAAGATGCGGAAAGAAAATAGAGACTATAGAAGATGTAAGAATTGCATAATTGGGATGTAAGAATGGTATATTTGGTTTTTGAATTGCCTATTACAATCAGTGATGACTACTATATATATACAATTAGAAAGAATCCCTAGAAATAAATATTGACAATAAAATTGGAAACCACTAGTGGAGATAACACTTGAATTAATCAAGGACTACTTATATGCGGATATTTTCATTGTATTTTTATTCTGGTGCAAACTGGAGATAACGTTATCAATCTCGCATTGCTTATCACATGGATATTTTGATTGTGCTTTAATTTTGATACGAGCTAAAGATAACTTTTGATTATAATGTAAGCAAGGAACAACTAGCAATGAACTGAGTCAATAGATGGAAAGATATGTGAGCACAAAGGACAAGAGAATGAAAAGACTTGAACATTTACTAAACCAAAACAAAATTGCTTACCCGCTCTCTAATATTCGAAAAGGACATATAGCAACTTGCTCTGTGAAGTTAAAGTGGAAGGAACAAAACTTTCTCATTTAATTTGCAAGTGGTCCCATCTTCTTGCTTGCTGTCAGCCACTGTCTGAGATCCAAATAGGACAATTGCACACTCATTCCGAAGTCTAGTCAACTCGGGCGACACGCTTACCTGAGAAATCCCGACCAGCCCAATTTGGCCCAAGCGTAGCCCAAACATCTGAGTCGATTTTGATGTGGTAACCAGGCTTGGACGATGCGCGATGAGCTCGATCTTCAGGCTTGTCTCAAGCGTAATGTTTACTTCTAAACTACAAATCTCGAAGGAGATTATCAGACTGGTAGCATGGAACATGGAAGCAATGGATGATAGCGGCAGAGGAAGTGGAGGAGGCAGTGAACTAGGCGCCTTGGCTCTCTCTCTCTCTCTCGTGCTGAGACAGTAGAGTAGACAGAATCGTGCTTGGACATTGATTCACAGCAGTAAAATGCTATTTTCCTTTCATGAAATGAATCGACGAGTAGCTGTTCATGCAGCCAGGAAATTTCAGTTTTCATATTCCACAATAAACCATCCATTTCTATTAATTCAGTAAATTCCAAAACAAGTTAGGATGACTAAAGTATAATTTTTAGATGAAAAAAGTTCAAAGTATCAATTAACTATAATTACAGTGAATTTTGATTTGAATATATTAAAACAATTGTGGATAAACAAAGTAATATGAATTTATATTGAATGATTTTAAATTCTCAGTTGTCGATTAGTTTAGTTAAAAGAAAATATAAGTTCTTGAAGTATTATCCATGACTAGAATATTATCACAATGGAATTATACAAAGACATAAATACAAATGATAATACCTATACAAGCTGACTTTACGGTAATAGTTAATCAAATTATTAGATAGTTTTATTATCATTTAGGTCACATAAAAAACCAAAACAATAATAAACTAATTATCCATATATATCCCTTTCGATCGGTTTAAATCAATTGTGTTAAAGCCACATTAAGCTGCACTTTTCTATTAGTGCTCAACCTGAGCAAGGAAAAAAAAAACAGGTAGTTCATGAAAATGAAAATAATTTCTTAAATCATATAAATGAATGCATAATTTATTTGTACCATTAATTCAATAGACCTAACTATAAGTTAAGTCCCTCAAATTATTGAATGGCATACATATTTCTAATGTGCGCTACAACTCTACCGGCACATGTACCCTTCTCCCCAGCCTAAAGGAGACATCATTTTCGCATATGGTTTAATATGCTTAGCGCATGTAATCGCTAGGTCATGAGATTCACATGATCAAACTAATCACATGTGATGAATCCGCACTGTCTAAATGCACTTTGGTATTTTAGGCATAGACAAGCTAACTGTGGGGAAATAATATAAATCGTCATGAACTTTGACTTTATATGTAATTTGGTTTAACGTACTTTAGCCAAATATACAATGTGATCGCTCAACTTTCTATATATGTTCAATTTAGCCCATAAAATATATACGAAATATTCAATATTATTGTTGAATTTGGATCAATGGAAAAATAATATTAAAGATTTTCAAATAATGGCTACACATGGCGAGAAAGGCGGACGGTGCGGATAAAGGCTGGCTCCCCAGCGCGGGCTACTGACTGGCCTCCAGCTGATCTTCATCGACGGGCTGCGAAAGCTTTTGACAGTCCCTGTCATGACCAAGTCTCCACTGAACATCCGACTCAGAAGCAATCCTGAGGGAAGTTTGTGGACCACCCTTTGGACTTGGACTAGACATATACATTCATCCCTTCCTTCGCTCCACACAAGGCTCTGCGCCGAGTCACCAACCCCAATGAGCAGTAGATCCATGAGCGGACGAACGTCTGCAGGAGAAATCGGTTGCGACTTGCAGACCTTTTCGTGACGTTTCCGCCCTCTCAAAACCCTGCAAATATCTTGCTGTCTCACTGGAAAAGAGCCGCAGCGAGTAATCATCAGTGCTGGGGTTTCGCCTTTAAAGGATGGACTTGCGAAACAGCCCGTTGCTTCGACACTAATGGCGAAACTACGAAAGTGAGAAAGAACCGGATAGTTGCTGATACCTCTGTTATGAGCCCGTTGTTTCGCGCGATTCTATGTCCCTTTGGTTTTCTTTTTTGTGTGAATAAAGTGATGGAAATGAACGATTAGCATGCAATGACATCTTTTTGGGCATTTTTATAAGACTTCCGTGACTCACAATGGAATATCTCGTTGACATCATAGCTACTAGCTAGTTTATGGATTCGGGTTTCGAATGTTTGAGACTGATAAATTTGTTATCATAACTTAGGACGTTAGAAATTAGAAAGTATAACATTTTTAACCTTTTCAAAATGCAAAAGAAATGTTGTTTTTTACCTGTCAATATTCAAAAATTTATTTATATTTCGAAAAATGCAAAAAATTTCATATGCGACTTACGTGTTCAAATATCTATACAATGAAATTTCATATATTTTCAGGTTGGAAAAAGAAAATCAAAGTGTGAAGCTGCGAGATTTAAATTAATAAAAAGTAAAAAAATTAAAAGAAAATTAAAGTTTATCCATATAATATGTACTGCAACGATTAGGTCGAGGAGTGGAGGGTACAACGTTTGAGAAGACAGGCAAATCAGGTTATTTCATGACAGCAGCAGCCAGCAAGTAGATATAATCAATGATTTTACCAACTCCTCTTCATTACACGTGAATTCTGAAGGTACAGTGTGATATTCTTTTATTTATTATTTAGGAGAAAAATTCAGAACCCGTATGACGGTCCTTGCCCAAAAGGATGGGAAATTGATTTGATGGTGGGCAATTTAATTTAGTTTATCTAATATTACCGTGATTCTCCTTTAAACATGTTTAAATGGGAAAAGTTAGGTCTTAAATTTTATGTACGAAAAGTAATCTATAATTGTTCCATTAATTGGTTCAAACTAAATTATGAATCGCACAATCACGTCATTTCGGTAAACAATTGGTATAATTCAAAAGTTACATAATTTGTGGAATTCACTTAATTTTATTTGAAGAAGGTTTATAATTTAATTGAACCAATCAAATGGAGACTTGATTGAACCGATCAAAAGATATAGAGACAATTTCATTTTTGTACATAAAATTCAGGATTCACTGATTGATTTTCCTCTTTAAAATATGCCGTTTAATTGCGTCCAGTATCTAGATTGATTCCTATTTGATTCTTGGGAATAGATCAAAAGATTGTGAATCTCAGCACCAGCCAACCACTCCCTTTTTTGCCCTTTTTGTCAAAATGACTTGAAAAGAAGTGCTAGGATGTGACCTTGACTCCTTTTCCTTTTCTTCTCGGAGAGATGACACCGAAATCAAGTTTTTGGAAATAAAGGGTTTGATTTTCAACCTAAGTTTTCAAAACAAAAATGATTGCTTAACGTGATATTAGGGAGAAGATTGAGAACTTTAATTCGATCTTGATATTCCCTCGTCTCGATGTTCTTTCCTATTCTCTATTTTCAATTTCATCATCAATGATCTAGGTGTTTATGGGTCTACTTTAATTCCTTAAGATTGTGCATCTTTTGCAATCAAGTCCTCGAATTCTTAATTTACTTAATCAATCACTCTCCGCTCCAAAACTAGTTAATTGGCTCCGACGTGCTCCTAAGAGCCAATGACATCTAGCGTGGAAAGCTCTGGTACACTATTCCAATTCAGAAATCTCATTTCTCATAATACAATTTGTCGTCATCCCTTCCAAAGTTTTAAGTCCCGTACATTAACTAAATTGCTCAGGATGCCTACATATATTCCCACCATCAAACTTTTGCAGACATGTCATCAGCTAATTGTATCAGAATTCTAGACTCCAATAGAAAAGCTAGGTAACTTCAAGGATTTGATCAAAGAAATAAAAAGAATTAATTAATATTACAAAAAAATCTTAAATTGATATATTTGTAATAAATTTGTCTCAAAATAATTTTTTAATCAAAAAAATATAAAACTAATAAATTCGTAATAAATTTATCCAAAATTATTTTCTTTTACTATAAAAACTCCAAATTTGTACATTTGTAATAAATTTACACAAAACTAATACTTCAAATTTGTACATTTATCACTAAGGAACACCCATACACAAATTGATAAAGATCTTTAAAAAGAAAAGGTTAACTTGATTTGTATCTTGGAAAGTCTTTTTGATATATTTATTATTGGAGAAGCTGGTGATCAAATCAACTCGTTTACTGCTTTCTTTTCTTTTTATTAGTCTAACTTGTTGTACATTAGTATCACTGAAAATTGCAAACTAACACAAAAGTAAAACTTCAAACTGATATATCTATCAATTGCAACGTATCATCAATTTTAGCAATTTAACAATAAAATTTAACGAAAGCTAACGAAGGGTAAAATCTCAAATTAATATATTCGTCAACTATTACATATTATCAAACTCAATAATTTAATTGTAAAATTTAACGGAAACTATTATATGGTAAATTTGTCATAAGTATACTAATTTTGAGTTTTTTTTTGTCAAAAAATTAGTTGTGAAAAGATTTATTATATGTGTACTTGTTTGAGATTTTTTTCGTGATGTTAATTTAAAAAAATCGAAGAACTGAATTTAGGAACGCATAGGCTTTGAAGATCAAAAGTGGAATTTCGTCCGAGCTATATGAATCATGGGCTCCACGCACGAGGACCGACATGTGCGCAAGAGAAAGTTATTACCAAAATATAAAATGAGTTCGAATTTTAAGGGGAATCGTAACCATTATGACGAGGTGGTAATGATGAGAAAGAGAGAGGCAAAGGAAGGAAAGAAAAGAAAAGGAAAAGGAAAAGAGCGGAAATCGTCCGGAAAAGCCAGGCAAGGAGATCACCTTTGCTTTGGATTTGGGAACGTCGGGAAACGAGGCTGGCAATCCACTTCGATTTCCGGGGATACGACCACCCACGGGACCCCCCCACCACCACCACCACCACGGCACAAGCGGTCCGCTTGACCCGTCCTCCCGCTTCCCTTGTCGATTCCTTACGGTGAACGATGGGTCATGGGTAGGGGGTCCCCCACGTGGCCATCCGTTTCCCTTTCTTCCTTCTCTTTATTACTAACAAAACCTTTTCCGTGCTCAGCACAAAAAAAAACCCAATTAATTCTAAATTGATTGTACAAATATCGATTATATCTTAAACATTTCAATTTTATCGCTTTAGTTGTAAACTTTCTTCATGATAAGTTTTATTACATTTTTTTAAAAGTTTAAGCACTTAATTATTCTATCTTAATCAATTTTCAGACTGTTTATGCATTTATCCCTTATTATCGATGTGTCAACAAAGGCCATTCTCTTCCCTCATATAACAAGGTGAGATTAACGGGTTTAACGAGAGATGTCGTTATGGTGAGAATTGGAGATTCACTCCGGACATCGATCATGAGCAGGAGGTCTTGAGACCTTGTCGTGGTATCTACTTGAACTCAGTGAAGTTGGAGCTCATTGATCACTGACATGCATTGGAACACAGCGCTTTACCCCCCCTTGATTTATGGTACCAATTTCTTGTCATTCTGCATATCTAGTACTCCATGCTACCATAACATGGTAGGTAAACACATCATGCTATTATAGATGAGAAGAAAGTAGTCAATGTGACAAATATAACACATGATAATGATCTATAATCGATCCTCTTTGGCTCCACCTCAGTGTGCATTCCTCACTTTTAATTGGTCGATTATACCACACATCACATGTTTCAAACACATGTTGCATGCCTCACACAAAACAACTTCTTCTTTTTATGAGATTACAAGTTCAAGATTTGCCATGAGCGAATCTATGATCATCTTGCACCTTAGGCATTTGTTACATTGTAGAAAGACACCCAAACTTTCGGCATACTTATCGAGCTGAGATGATTAGTTCTTGTACCTTCAAAAGGATTACAAGAAGCCCTTTTGTCTTAAAAGAGCATCTACTAATCATTCACAGCCCCTACATCATTTGATTGATAGAACGAGCCATTGAATCATTCACCTTTTGTTGCAGTCTCAACACAATTCATGGCTTCAAAAAATTCAAAATTTGAGGCAAATGTTGTAAACTATACGTTGGCAACTCGCCAGTCTTGCTATTTAGAAGCTATTACTGCTTGAATTTACGCACGATTCAAGTCGCCTCATTCATTTTCTGCACCAAATATTTAGCTACAATGTCTCTCCTTAAGGCACTTCCCCTCTAAATTGCGGTAACCTTAAAAAAATCTCTCTTTTATAATTATTGGAAATGCACAGCTCTTTGATCTTCTCGAGAGTGGTCCTAAAGAATTCGTAGGTACGGAATCACTTATTACTTGAGCAATCCCATTAAAGTCATTTGAGATGTACCTTATCGGGTGTTGCTCCCAAAAAAATGTACAATTCTGTACATACAACTAGAATCACTTATCTTAGTGGATCTTCAAACTCGTCTAATTCAGGCCATTCAGTAACTCGGTTAACTTTGTCTAATTTCTTCGACAAAATCGAATTTTTTTTCAAAGGCACGTGGTGTTGTACTGATAAAACATAAAAGCAAAGACAAAAGAAGTGTAAAAAAAGAAGAAGATGGATCGTCGATTTTAGAGAGAGACCATGCCTCGCCCCCTACTTTGCCGTGGAGCTGTGGCGGGGCAGCTCGTGTCTCTCTCCTCTACAACCCTTGCAATGTCCCCCCAGCGATTCTATTTTTTTTTTTTTTTTTATATTCTCAAAATTTTACCTTTTTTTATTCTAACGTCTATTTATCACCATATCAATTCTATTTGATTATGAAAAATATTTAAAAATATCACGTCAATATATTTCCTTGTTTGGGCCCACAAAGATTTTATGAATTAATTATATTTTGCATACTAATTTTAAACTTCAAGCACACTTCCCTATTTATAAAAATAATGTGACAAATGAATATCATCATGTTCAAATATCCTATAAAAATATCACTATGTAAACAGTCCGTTTTGTTGCCTCTTGCAGCAGCCTATCTATTTATGTCCTACCCCCTCAAAACTCATCAAAAACCCACCACCAATTCTCAAGGTCCAAGCCACCATCCTCGGCAATCAGCACATACATGTTCATGGAACATCACTGCCTTCAGAACAACCCCAACCCCGATCCATCCGCAAATGCTCCTCCTTCTTCATCATCCCCGGACAAGCTCGGCGACAGGAAGAGATCGCCGTCGGCCCGGAACGTCAAGACCCGAGGCGGGAGATCGGGGCCGCTCAGGCTCTCGACCGACCCGCAGAGCGTGGCCGCACGGCGGCGGCGCCACCGCATCAGCGACCGGTTCAAGATCCTGCAGAGCCTTGTCCCCGGCGGGTCCAAGATGGACACGGTGTCGATGCTCGAGGAGGCCATCCACTACGTCAAGTTCCTGAAGGCTCAGATTTGGCTCCACCACGCCGTGTTCGAGGGCCGAGCCGGTTGGTCCGACCTCGTCCCGGCCTGCTCGGCGCCCCCTCCCCCGGCGGCTCACCAGTGGGCTCAGATGGCTCAGAGCCAGCAGCCCGACAGCGCCTCTTCGAGCTTCGTGGACGTCGATCATCATGCGACGCCGCCGCCGCCGAGCTTAGCGGATCTCTGGTGGTTTCAAGCCGGCGAAGAGACCGTGTCGTGCGATGAACCGGGCATGAGGCAGTCTTTGGCTTAGTGTAATGTCCGTCTCCATTGGCTCGCGTGACTATCATATGTATATCGCATTGTGTGGGTAGTCTTCTTCTCTTTTTTTGGAATTTCTTTTACGATTTTGAGGAGATGGGTGTGACCAAAAGTGGAAAAAAAATGAAGTTTTGAGGGGGCTTGTGATAATTAATTGAGGATTCGTGATGTCAATTTTGTATTAGTACGGGGATGAAATCGGTAAAGAGAGGTGCAGATCAGGGGCAATGGCAGAATTAGTGGAAAGTTACTACCGAGATGAACCTATGCGATGAGCCGTTGGTGGTAAGCTTTTAACACTTATCATTCTAAGACGGTATTGTGGCCGTTAGATTTTTAGTTCGTTCCATAACGTAGTCTAAGAATATTTTGTAAATATTTAATTTAGTTCTACACTTTCACGATAATACTATTGCTCAAATTTTGAAATATTTTTTCAGTTCAATATTTTTTCTAAATAATAAAATGCTGCCTTCCCGAAAGACCGATTGGACCCAAAAAAAAGAAAAAAAAAAAGTTTTTTTGTTTTTTGTTTTTTTGAACAAAGAAAACGTGAGGAAGTTTACAAAGAAGAAAAATCGAAGTACGTGTTCGTTCGCACATGATATTGGTCAAAGTATATTGGTCTGTGGCCGTTCGACTTTTTTGTCCCTTGGGAGAGGTTGTCAAATCCTGAGTGTTTCTTCCCGTACGCTTGTCCAATCAAATTTAAATGATTTGAACTCATATATATATACACACACATTAACCGGTAATGAAATTGAAAATAAAAAATGATATATATGCCTCTAAAAACAAGTATATCCCTGGTGGGCAAAACTATCATGCAAAATTCAACCAAAAAACAAAAAAACTAGCATGCAAAAATTGCCAAACAAATAATCTAATCTTTGGCAAAGTATCCTTGGCAAAGTAAGACAAAATGGATTAATGAAAAAACAATGCATAAAAAAAAAGGTAAGATGGATTGATTAGAAAATCCACATTTCAGCTCATTTTAGCATTCTAGGATTGAAACGAGTCTACATACTTAACTAAGATCAAACTCTTCTCTCTCCTCCTATTTTTGCTGATCTTTTGCCTATAGTGGCTTGATTTCACGTTTGGAATCGTGGGAGTAATTTTCAATTTTGTAGCAAGTCGAAGTGTTCGCAACAAGCATTCATGCTCTTCTCCCTCATCATCACTCCGAATGCTAGTGAACCAAAAAGTTACAATTGACTCTCTTCTTTATCCAATGTTAGAATCCTCTGACAATGTATTGTATGACTAGAAAAGAAGATAGAAAACTCGGATGATTTCTTCTTTATATGTATCATTATCCATATGCTAGTTTGTAAAGGTTAAGGAGATGTACTTTAAAGTATGATTTGTAATGAGTCATGTACGTTAACTTTTAAAATATCTTATGGTTATGAGAATATATAATTTTTTTCAAGTTTTGTAGTAATATAGAATATGGGTTGAGTACGGGTCCAAAATAAATGATTAAACTTGTATCATGAAACAATGAGTTAATATGAAATAAATAAATCAATTTGAATCGGAATTATTTTTCGAATCATTTATAAATCTACTCAGAATTCGTCCACGTAGATAGGCTTGAGACAAAATCACGAGTGATTATGAACCGGGCATTACATGACTCGTTGAGTCGAAAGTTCAAATATACTAGAAAGAAAAGTTGACAAAGCTACAGACACGAGAAAAACAGTGGAGGAAAAGGACAGTCGGAGGTTGCCGATCACATGCGGAAGAATCTGAGAAGTTCCCTCTAAAATTTGCACGAGATGAGACGCCGGTCATGCATGATTCGGTGAAGGTGGAGCAACCAACAACCTGGGTAAGCCCTCACCTCACCATATTTTAACTGCTCCTCTAAAGAACAAAGTGGGCATTGCAATTGCAAATCAAGTTCGGCGTGCGATTGTTATTGATAGAGAAAGCGTGAATTGCCATCCAGAGGGTAGGCGTTTTTGTACAGCTGTTTGAGAAATGTGATGGATCTCCACCTGTTTGAGAAAGATTCTTTGAACCACCCCAAATGCAGCACACGGTGGATCTCCACCCGTCGAATCGAGCAAAATGCCTGAGAAAGATTCTCTGTCGACTTTCGGGGTTTTTTGAATCATTAAAAAAAAAGATTCTCTGTTGACATGCCCCGCATTGGATTGCTAGCAAATGCGTTACGCGGGAGGTTGATGGTCCCTGCTGTTTATTGATATACGTACTGAGAAAATCCCATGTTCTGTCCTCAACACCATTGACAATGGTATGTGTGTTATATATAGTATGCAAAGAACAGAAAGGCAAGCAAAAAAAGCTCAGAGTAGAGACCAAGAAAGTGCCTATGAAGAAGACGAGGAGGAGGAGGAAGAAGAAGAAGAAGACATAGGTGGCGAGTCATAGCATGTGCACTTTGGATCGTGTATGACTTTCTTCAAACTGAGGTCTAGCTTGGTGGTACTCTTCTTCTTCATCAAATTCATAGCCATTGTAACCACCTAAGATAGCTGTGCTGCTGGTTTGGAAAGCTTCGTCTCCCTCAAAGTTCTCATCATGATGCCTTGTGTATGTAGGTCCCATCTTCGGAAGAACCACTTCGAGGAGCTTATCCGCTCGATCATCATTCCATTCTTGGCCTGTCTTCCAAAAGGTAAGAGGTGCAATGACCACCGTAGCGCCTGCCCCGAACCCTGAACCGACAAGAATGGACTGAAAATTAATGCTTCCCCAACCATCAGAACCATTCGTCCCATGCTTAGAGCTGTTGGTATTTGTGCAATTTGTTCCCAGCAGTGGCGTGCACAATTCACTGTTGTTATTTGGGCATCTTGTTCTCAGCTGCTGTCCACACAATCTGCTATCGCCTTCGAAGGAACTTGCTGAAATGGTGAGAAATTGTTTGGCTGCTGGGATGCTTCCCACTAGCTTATTGAATGAGAGGTTCAGGACAGAAAGAAAATTCGGGTCTGAAAGCTGTGTGGGAATTGTCCCATTGAGATGGTTCCGTGAAAGGTCCAAGGACTCAAGGTGTTGCAAGTGTCCAGGGATGGAGGAATTAGCCCTGAGAATGCATTCCTTGATAAGTTGAGGAGATAAAGCGCTTTCAGATCCCCCAGAGTATCAGAATTGGACCTCCTAAATTGTTGCATGAGAAGTTGATTGAAGTGAAAAGAGTCAAGAACTTCACCAGCTCAACTTGCAGACCTTTGACGGTTATGCTTACTGTGTCCTGATAATAGAGTCCACTCAAGCGAAGAAATGGATATTGGATATGACTGATGTCTACATTAACCTTCATAGTCTCCCAAGTTGCGAGGCATTGAGCAGGCAGAATGCCGCTGAAATTGTTGGAAGATATGTCTAAAATTTGAAGCATCTTCCAAGTGCCGTTAGTCCCTGGACATCCAACCCCTCCATGGAATTTGTTGAATCGTAAAACAAGGGACACGTAGACTTGCAATGCTCTTCAATTTACATGGAAACACATCATCAATCTGGTTGTTTCCGACATCTAAAACATCCAGAGTTGTGCAATTTGCCAATGACTTTGGGAACTTCCCTGGTAATAAATTACTGCTGCGATCCAAAGTCTTCAAACCACATGTTTCGGGGAAAATGAAAATGCTACCATCCAAGGAATTGTTTTGCAGATTTTATACCTTGAGAGACTTTATCACTAAGCAATCGGGACTATTTCCACTCAAATTATTGTGAGATAGGTCGAGCACCTGCAAATTGATTTTGGGATAAAGGCCTCGAAAATGTTATGGGACAGGAAGAAGAACATTGCAATAGAAAGGTTTGTACCAATAGCAGGTGGAATGACTAAAGTGAAGTTGTTGCTCGAGAAGTCCATTATGTGGCAAATGGGGGCAGCGGTAGCGTTTGTCCACGGAGCCTGTTCTTATGGAGGTCAAGAACTAGCAGAGAAGTAAGATTAGGCAATGGTGTTTCAATATCGTCTAGGAAATTAGACGAAAGATTGAGATACACAAGATTTCGAAGCTCTCACATCCATTTTGGTATCTTGCCCAAAATTTGATTGCCAGAGAGGTCTAGAAATATCAATCTGTGTTACCCACCAGGAACTCAGGTAAAGTCTTCAAGTTGCAAGAAGCCAACTTAAAGGCGCGTTTGTTTGTGTTTCGTTCAAAAGTGTTACAAGTGAACGTAAATAAAAAACTATTTCGTTCGAGAAATAATTTTTACCGTAAAGATGTGTTTGATAAATTTGTTCTAGGAATAAAAAATGAATAGAAACACATTTGGTAAATTTGTATTTTTTTTGTTTATTTTAATTTTTTAATATTTTTATTTTATTTTTCTTTCTTTTTTCTTTTGGCCGGGGTTGCCGCCCTTGACCATGGCCGGCGATGTCGGTCGACGAGGGCTAGCGACTCGCTTTGATCGGGCGGAGCTCGGCCTTGCCGGATTTGGGCGAGCTTGAGCTCGCCTAGCCAAGGCGAGGCTGAGCCTCGCTAGGAGTCGGCGATGCTTGGCCTTGTCGGGGGCCGGCGACGCTCGGTCTTGTCGGAGGGTCGCCGGCCCTCGCCATGGCCGAGGCCGACGACCGACCAAAGAAAAAAAGAAGAAAAGAAGAAGAAAAAAAAACAACTTTTTATTCTTTCTATTCTTAAAAAGTGTTTCTGGTATCAAAAAACAACTTTTTTTTTTGTTTCTTATTTCTGTTCTAATTTTGTTCCTGGAACAAAAAAACAGATTTTGAACAAAAATGCAAACAAACACGTTTCTGTTCGTTTTTTCTTCCCGGGAACAAAAAAAACAGAAAATCTGTTCATGAACAACAAAAAGAAACACAAACATGCAGGCTCAAAGTTGCTAGGTCAGGGAATGAAGACGCTTGGGAAGCAGTAGTTATGGCAGTAGTGGAGAAATGATCATAGGAAAGATTCAAATACAAAATATTTCTCAATTGCTGAACCGAATTTTGTTATAGTCTCAGCATAGTTCATGACTTCAAAAAGTTCAAAATTTTCGAGGCAACTCGCAGTCTTGTTACTTAGGACTTGTATGGTAATATTTCTATTCTTTGGTTTTTTTATTCTTTTGTTTCTTGAAATAGAAAAAGAACATGAATCTATTTGGTAAAGTCAATTAATATTTTTATTCTCCGAAATAAAAAAATGGCCAATGAATAGATTTGAAATAGAAACAAAAAATAAAAAAGAATAACTTTTGTTTCTGAGAATAATTTTTAGAAATAAGTCTTTTCTTTCATTTCATTTTTTTTTTCTTTTTTCCTTCATCCTCTTCTAATTGGCCGGTGGAAACTCACTACCTACCACCGGTCATCACTGTTGGCAACTAGAGGAGGAGGAAAAAGAAAAAAAAAAAAAAAAGAAAAATCTAAAAAAATTATTAAAAATTAAAAGAAATTCTACGACACAAAAAAAATTTGTAGGTTCTACCAAATGCATTCATATTATTTTTCTATTCTCGGAAAAGAATTTTGTATAGTTACCAAACGCATTATTTTGCTTAAAATTTTTTTAGCGAATAGAAATATAATTTTTTTTTTTTTGAAAAGAAATAGTTTTCTAAAATAAAAATGTTAACCAAACATATCCTTAAAAGCTATTAATACACATTGTGGATCTTGGCCCTACCTGCTCGTACTTGCCCAAAGAATTTCCGCACGATTCAAGTTGCCCCATGCATTTTTGCGCCAAAGATTTAGCCATGATGTCTATCATGGTGACATCTCCCCCTTCAAATTGCGCTATCCTTCAAAATCTCTCCCTTTCATAATTATTGAAAATGCATTGTTCTCAGATATTCTTTAGAGTGGCCCCGGAGAATTCGAAGGTATGGAATCGTATGGAATCACTTATCACCTTAGAAATCCTGTTAAAGTTATTAGAGATGTGCCTTTTTTGGGTGTTATTATGTGTAGCTAGAATATATTAGTGGATCTTCAAACTCGCCTTAGGTCATTAAGTAATTCAATTAACTCCGTCTAATTTTGTCAACAGAATTACAGGCATGTCATTTTTGAAAATTTATTTGAAGGCACATGGTGCTGTACTGATAAAACATAAAAGCAAAGACAAAAGAATCGGAAAAATAGAAGAAGATGAATCATCGATTTTAGAGAGAGACCACACCAAGGCCCCTTCTTTACCGTGGAACTGTGGTGGGGCGGCCCGTGTCTCTCTCCTCTACAACCCTTGCGATGTCCCTCCTCCCCCTTCCCTTCGGCGATTCTATTTTCTTTGTTTGTTTGTTTCTTTTTTTAATTTTCAAAATTTGTCTTTTTTAATTATAGCGTCTATTTATCACAACATCACCTCTACTTGATCATGAAAAATATTTAAAAATGTCATGTTGGTATATTCTCTCATCCGAGTTACGAAGATTTTATGACTTGAACAAGCTCGGCGATAGGAAGAGATCGCCGTCGACCCGGAACGTCAAGTCCCAAGGCGGAAGATCGGGGCCGCTCAGGCTCTCGACCGACCCGCAGAGCGTGGCTGCCTGGCGCCGGCGTCATCGCATCAGCGACCTGTTCAAGATCCTACAGAGCCTCGTCCCCGGCGGGTCCAAGATGGACACCGTGTCGATGCTCGAAGAGGCCATCCACTACGTCAAGTTCCTGAAGGCCTGACCTCGTCCCGGCTAACCCAGCCGCCCCTCCCCCGGCGGTTCATCAATGGGCTCAGATATCTTAGAGCCAGCCCCCCGACAGCGCCTCTTCGAGCTTCGTGGACGTTGATCATCATATGCTGACGCCGCCGCCGTCGAACTTAGTGGATCTCTGGTGGTTTCAAGCCGGTGAAGAGACCATGTCGTGCGATGATCCGGGCGTGGGGCAATCTCTGGCGTAGTATAATGTCCGTCTCCATTGGCTCGCGTAACTATCATATGTATATCGCGTTGTGCGGGTAGTCTTCTTCTCTTTTTTGGAATTTCTTTTTCGATTTTAAGGAGATGGGTGTGACCCAAAGTGAAAAAAAAAAGTTCTGAGGGGGGCGCGTGATAATTAATTGAGGCTTCGTGATGTCAATTTTGTATTAGTATGGGGATGAAATCGGTAAAGGAAGGTGCAGATCAGGGGCAATGGTAAAATTAGCGGAAAGTTACTGTGGAGATCAGCCTATACAATGAGCCATTGGCGGTAGGTGTTTACCAGTCGTGGTACTCTTTGATACGATGTTTCTAAGATGGTATCGTGGCCATTAGATTTTTAATTCGTTTATCATAGTCTAAGAATATTTGTCAAATATTTAATTTCATTTCTACACTTTCACAATTATACTATTGCTCAAATTTGGAAATGTATTTTCATTTCAATCTTTTTTCTAAATAAAAAAAAAATGCTGCCTTCCCGAAAGACCGATTGGGCCCAAAAAAAGAAAAAAAAAGAAAAGAAAAACGTGAGGAAGTTTACAGAGCAGAAAAATCGAAGTACGTGTCCGTTCACACATGATATTGGTCAAATTTTATTGGTCTGTGGCTGTTTTGACTTTTTTGTCCATTGGGAAAGGTTGACAAAATCATGAGTGTTTCTTCCCGTACGCTTGTCCTATCGAATTTAAATGATTTGATTCACTACATTAACTGGTAATGAAATTGAAAATAAAAAATGATATATATGCCTCTAAAAACAAGTGTATCCCTACTGGGCAAACTATCATTGCAAGAGTCGACCAAAAAACAAAAAAAATATCATGCAAAAATTGCCAAACAAATAATCTAATCGTTGGCAAATTATCCTTGGCAAAGTAAGACAAAATGAATTAATGAAAAAACAATGCATAAAAAAAAAGGTCATGATAGGTTGCTTAGACAATCCGCATTTCAGCTCATTTAGCATTCTAGGATTGAAACAAGTCTACATACTTAACTCAAAGAAAAGTCAAATCAAGATTGTGCTATACTATCTTCTCCCATTTTCGCTGATTTTTTTTGCCTATAGTGGCTTGATTTCACGTTTGGAATCGCCGAAGTAATTTTCAGTTTGGTAGCAAGTTGAAGCACTCGCGACAAGCATTCATTCTGTTCTCTCTCATATCTCTCCTTGAACCGAAAAATTACAATTGGCTTTCTTCTTTATCCAATGCAAGAACCCTCTGCTAATATCTCGTATGACTAGAAAAGAAGATAGAAAAATCGGATGATTTCTTCTTTATATGTATTGTTATCCATATGCCGGTTTGTAGAGGTTAAGGAGATGCACTTTAATGTATAATTTGTAAGGAGCAATGTATGTAACTTTTAAAACATCCAATGGTCATGAGAATATATGAGCTTTTTCAAGTTTTATGTTAATGTAGAATGTGTTGAGTTTGGGTCCAGAATAAATGGTTAAAATTGTATCATGCAAAAATGAGTTAATATGAAATAAATAAATCAATTTGGATTGGACTTATTTTTCGAATCATTTATAAATCTACTCACAATTAGTCCACGTAGATTGGTTTAAGACAAAACCATGAGTGAATATGACTCAAGCAATTTACGTGCCTCGGTAAGTCGAAAGTTCAAATATTACGAAAAAGAAAAGTCGACCGATGTTTACTTTGAAAGCTACAGACACGAGGATAACGGTGGAAGAAACGAACGGTCGAAGGTTGCTGATCACATGCGGAAGAATCTGAGAAGTTCTCTCTGAAATTTGCACGAGATGAGAGGCCAGTCATGCATGATTCGGGGAAGGTAGAGCAGCCAAAAACCTGGGTAAGCCCTCACCTCACCGCATCTTATCTGCTTCTCTAAAGAACAGACACTGGGCTATGCAATTGCAAATCAAGTTCGGCGTGCAGTTGTTATTGATAGCGAAAGCATGAATTGCCATCCAATGGGTAGAAAATTTGTACAGTTGTTTTGAGAAGTTTATTGGGTCTCCACCTGTTCGGCAAAATGCCTGAAAGAAGATTCTCCATCAACCTACCCCGCATCGGATTGCCAGCAAATGTGCCACGCGGGAGGTTGATGATCCCTGCTGTTCATTAATGTATGTACTGAGAAAATCCCACGTTCTGTCCTCAACACCATTGACAATGGTATTTGTGTTATATACAGTATGCAAAGAACAGTAAGGCAAGCAAAAAAAGCTCAGAGTAGAGACCGAGAAAGTGCCTATGAAGAAGACGAGGATGAATAGGAGGAAGAAGAAGACATAGGTGGCGAGTCGTAGCATGTGCACTTTGGGTCATGTATGACTTTCTTCACACTGAGGTCTAGCTTGGTACAGAACACACAATACCGTCCCCAAGATTCTTCCTCGTCCTCTTCTTCTTCTTCATCAAATTCATTGCTACCGTAGCCGCCTAAGATAGCTGTGCTGCTGGTTTCGAAATCTTCGTCCCCTTCAAAGTTGTCATGATGATGCCTTGTGTACGTAAATCCCATCTTAGGAAGAACCACCTCGAGGAGCTTATCCACTAGATCATCATACCATTCTTGGCCTGTCTTCCAAAAGGTAAGAGGTGCAACAACCACCGCAGCACCTGCCCCGAACCCCAAACCGACAAGAATGAACTGAAAATTAATGCTTCCCCAACCATCAGAATCATTCTTCCCATGCTTAGTGCTGATGGTATCTGAGGAATCTGTTCCCTTGCTATCGGGATCTGAGCATTTTGTGGGCAGCGGTGATCCACACAATCTGCCATTGCCTTCGAAGGAATCTATTGAAAAGGTGAGAAATTGTTTGGCTGCTGGGATGCTTCCTTCAAGCTTATTGTATGAGAGGTTCAGGAAGGAAAGAAAATTCAGATCTAAAAGCTGTGGCGGAATCATCCCATTGAGGTCATTCCATGAAAGGTCCAAGGACTCAAGCTGTTGCAATTTTCCTAGGGATGAAGGAATTGGCCCTGAGAACGCATTTTTTGATAAGTTGAGGAGATGAAGCGCTTTGAGATCCCCCAGAGTATCAGGTATTGGACCGTCTAGATTGTTGCGTGAGAAGTCGATTGAAGTGAAAATAGTCAAGATCTTCACCAGCTCCACTTGCAGACCTTTGATGGTAACGCTTACTGTGTCCTGATAATAAAGTCCAGAAAATGGAAGGAATGGATATTGGATATGATTGATGTCTACATTAAACTTCATAGCCTCCCAAGTTGTGAGGCATTTAGCAGGCAGAGTGCCACTGAAATTGTTGGAAGATATGTCTACAATTTGAAGCATCTTCCAAGTGCCGTGAGGCTTTGGACATCCAACCTTTCCATGGAACTTGTTGAATCGTAAAACAAGGACACGTATACTTGCAATGCTCTTCAGTTGACATGGAAACACATCATCAATCTGGTTGTTTCCAATGTCTAAAACCTCCAGATTTGTGCAATTTGCCAATGACTTTGGGAGCTCCCCCTGTAATAGATTATAGCTCAGATCCAAAGTCTTCAAACCACATGTTTCGGTGATATTGAAAATGCTCCCATCCAAGAAATTATTTCTCAGGTTTAACACCTTGAGAGACTCCATCACTAAGCAATCAGGAATATTTCCTGTCAAATTATTATGAGATAGGTCAAGTACCTCAAGATATTCAGCTTTGCAAATTGATTTTGGGATAGACCCTTGGAACTTGTTATTAGACAGGGAGAGGAATATTGCTCCAGAAAGACTCGTACCAATAGCAGATGGAATGACTGAAGTGAAGTTGTTATTCGAGAAGTCCATGTATATGGCAAATGGCGGCAGGGGCAACGTTTGTCCACGGAGCCTGTTTTCATGGAGGTCAAGAACTGACAGAGTAGATGTAAGATTAGGTGGAGGTGTTTCTATGTTGTGCAGTAAATTAGACGAAAGATTGAGATACGTAAGAAATTGAAGCTCCCATATCCATTTTGGTATCTTGCCCTGAATATAATTGTGAGAGAGGTCTAGAAATATCAATCTGTGTTGCCCAGCCAGGAACTCAGGTAAAGTCCTCAACTGGCAAGAAGCCAACTTTAAAGTTCCTAAGACGGGGAATGAAGATGCCTGGGAAGCAGTATTTTTGGCATCAATGGAAAAATGATTGTAAGATAGATCCAAATGAGAAAGATTTCTCAGCTGCTGAACCAAATTAATGTGGAATGAGTCACTGAAATTATTGGAAGAAAGTGAGAGGTACTTGAGCCCTCGGAGTTCCCATATAGACTTCGGTAGTTCTCCTCCTATATTGTTGTTGCTCAAATCAAGCGTATCCAGTTTGTGCGATGTAGCATCAGAAAATTCCTTCACTTTACCGGAAAGTTGGTTGTTCGAAAGTTGAAGCTTCTGAATCAATGGAAGTGTGAACAGAGATGAAGGAATATTTCCTTTCAGTAAATTGAATCGCAGGTTGAGAATAAGAAGACTCGAGAGATATTCCCATTTGGTCGAATCAATCTGACCAGTCAGATTATTGTGGGACAAATTGATTTGTGTCATTTTCTTGGACTTGCTGAGTGATGGAATTGAACCAGTAAAATTGTTGAATGAGAAGTCCAGATAAGCCAGTTGCGAAAGATTGGCAAAAGAGCTTGGGATATTTCCATCAAAGCTGCAATTAACCAATTCTATTTGTGACAGATTTCTCAGATTACCAATTGATTCTGGGAGCCTCCCAGAAATATTCGTGAAACTAAGAACCAGTCTCTGAAGAGAACCATTCTCTGGAAATCTGGGCAAAGAACCCTGAAGGAGTTCGTTGAATGATAGGTCAAGGGTCTGAAGTGTTTGTACCTGGAAGATTTTTTTAGGGAATACTCCCTGCAGGCCGCAATTATGGAGATCCAGAGTAGTTAAATTGTAGAAGTGGGCAAAGAACTCTGGGACAGTGGTAGACAGATTATTGCCGCCCAGTTTAATCACTGACAGAGAACGAAGATTCACAAGGGAAGAGCAAGACTCAAAAGGACCTGATAGATTACAATTCGTCATGCTCAACACTTGAAGTTTCGGCAGTGAAGAAGACGAGGCATTGCACAATTCATTGCCTGTAGCAGACACGTCCACTCCGTCAAGGTACAACTCTCTCAGCTCGCCCAGATTCTGAACAAGCATCTTTAGATTCGGATTCTTGAGTTTCAGTGAAGTGAGCCCAGGAAAATAAAGCATGGATACATCAAGAGTAACCAACCTTGTCAAACGTGATATTCCAATGGGAACCTGTCCCGTGAAGCCCGCATTTGAAAGATTCAGGTAAACCAAATTGGTGAGATTACTGAACCCAGATGGGATCTCCAGAGGCTGGAAGCGGTTGAAGGCCAAATTCAGCCTCCGAAGATACTTGAGTCTGAAAAGCCTCGATGAGTCGTTAAGTCCACCAGCGATACTCTCGTTGGTCAGATCAAGCCCCGTCACTTGGCCACCTTCGCAGGTCACGCCGTCCCAAGAATCATTGCTCTGATTCCACGTGACCAATTTCGAGGACAAAGAAGCAGTGAAGTTGAGGCTATTCTTCAATTCCTGCAGCAGCGATTTCTGATCGCTGAAACACTGCCCCGAAACCAAGATCCTGCCTATGCTGAAGGGATTGGTTTGCGCGAGTATCAAGACCAGCCATAGGAGGAGCCAAATCCTCATTTGTTTCGAGCAGATCAGGAGACACTCCTGTAAATGAGAGACCCAGCTGCTCTGAGTTCAAGAAACCGAAAGCCCATGAACATGACGACCTTCGAGAGAGGGATCTGCTGCGAAACGGGCAGCTGAAGAACGGAGAGTTGCAGGTAGGGAGTAGGAGGAGGAGGAGAACAGGGGGCGGTTCAGAGTGGGAACGCGAGGAACAGTCAAAGTAAGCGCCTGCCGTAGGGGACAAATTTGTCAAATGCATACGTTGGTTGGAGGACGGATGATGCCGCCTTTCTTTATGGACTCAAGTGTAGGGAATAGGTGCAAAAGCGCGTTTCTTTTTTTTCGCGTTTGTCGGCTTTTCTTTATTCCTTGGCCGATTTCTTCGGTGCCAGAGATCCGTCTCAATTCCAGACGCTGGCCAAACCCGGAAAAATCAAACCTCGATCGGGTGGGGGATAATGACCAGCTTTGGGAATTGGAATGTGAGCTACATAGTCAATGACGAAAATAGGGATGGTTAATAAAGTGCCCAAATTCAAGGGGGTGGTTGAAGGGTGGAAAGACGGAGATATTGCGCTTCAAAAAGCTGCGAGGTTTTATATTTGGTCCATGCTTGTCACAACCCGCCGGAGCCAAGATTGAATTGGAGATGGATTCGGTATTCACGTGAATGGGCCCATTTTTTTTTTTATTAGATTGGAGATTAATTTGGTGATGGATGAAAATGTCGTTGAAAAAATCACTTGGTCTCTGCCAAAATGGATTACATTCGTTAAAGCTTGACAACTGATTGAAAGCAGAATTTTTTCTATTGATGACGTTGTCTTTCTTGTGCCTGGGTCTACTTTAGTGTTCTCATCATTTTAGTAAACTTGGACTAGTGTGATTAAGAAATTCAAGTGGAAGATATTTTAATTGTATTGTGGGTCCATAATGGGAATGTAACTGCTGGATTGCCTTCCATGGCAGACGTGAGGTAATAAACCGTTGTGCTGATTTTCTTCCTTTTTCACCACCAGGTACCGTCATCCTGTAGAAAGTCACGATCATGTGCTAGATTGCCTTCTTTGAACGAATGTCCAATTGATGACCAAGACCGTTTTCCAAGCGTTCTTTGGCATATTTGTCGGCAAGTGCTTAAAAGAGAACTGTAATCGATTGTAATCGAGTCAATATAGTGTAATGTTTGAATGGGGCTAGACTTGAAAATTCAAGAGTAAATACTCGATCCGAATCCGATCTCGACCATGCTCGATTTTTCCGGGACCGGGTTCGACTTGTGAAATGTTTTTACAAGCTGAAATTGACTCGGTTGATTCGACCGATTACTGAAATGAGTTTTTGTTGAAGCTTGATCCAGTCGTGAGCTCAAAGTCGATTGTCGTAAAGTTCGAACCAATGAGGCTCGACCTTGACTCAGTGTCACCCTTCAACTCGTAAATGATTTAGTCGTGCTTGAGCAGATTGAATCTTTGGTACTTGAAGAAGCAACCAAAACCTGATTTGGAAGAAGCGTGCGTGAAAATGCCGGTAAAGCGCGTAATCATTTCAGTCACGACTTCTTCTCCCAAAGGTCAAGCCTGAGATGAGTTCTTCTCATCTCCGACCATCACCCATCATCGCTGGTAGAGGCTGCCCCAAATAATTCGTCCGCCCCTTCTCGCGTGTCTTGCTCTTCCACTTTTTGTTTTCTACATTTTACTTTCCTTATTCTCTAGAATAAAATCAGTTTCTTATGATTTTCATTATTGACTTCTACCTTTTTCTAATAATGAAAATTTATCGTCTTAGCATGCTGCCTTAACATACCAAAAATTATTTAAGAAGGTTCTGGTTAAGAATGGGTAGAGTTAGAGAAGTCGATTCGAAAAGATACGGTTGCACAAGAACATAAATTAAGGGACTTAAAGTGAACTTAATCTTTCTAAATAATATTACAACTAGCAAGGGAGCACCGATATGCCTAAATTTGTTAACTGCAGTAAAAAGGAGAATAGGAAAATATGTTCGTAGAGTTCCAGCATTATAATATAATCTTTATATATTGAAAACAAATAAGCGTCAATTTTCGTTGTAAATTTCTCTCATCGTACTTTGTAACATAACCTTTTTGAAAAGTAAGGGTGTTTCTTGTCTTTTTTTTTTCTTTTCTCTATACCTAAGTCCTTTACTCCTCTCTCACCTTTCTTTAAACAAAGATTTTGTTTTTAATTTTTGGCTGGTCATTTTAATCTCTTTAATATTTAGTAATCTCTAGATGAACAGCTTTCACATACCATCGGCCTACTTCATAAGTTCAATATTTTTTGGATAAGTGCATTAAAAGTTGTGAAACTTGAAAAAAAGTGCAATCAAATCATAAATTTGATTGTCCAGGTAGTCTTTTGTATCAATTTATGAATTCTAAAGTTCTTGTTTATTAAGTGTTCATGCAATGTTTTTATTTTATTATTATAGTATGATGTAACCAAACCATTGAACTAGAACAAGTAAATCATGACTCAAATGTAACATAAAAGTATCACTACAAATTCGGCAAGAATAATAATAAAAGAATTAGTAAAAAATTGAATGCGATAAAGTAAACCAATACGAGTTAGTAAAAAAAAAAACATTTTTATTAGATTGGAGATTAATTTTGGGAAAAATCCCAAATAGGGACCCAAAGTACATACTTTTTCTCAAAAGAAGACCTAAAATAGAGTCTGTTTCACATAAGGACCCAAAGTGGTCATTTAGTCTCAAAGAAAGACTTCACTTGCCAGCTGGTGAATAAATGCATCTCCAATTCATATTCCGGTAATCTGATCAGGGGTATTTTTGTCCAAAAAAATTATTTTTTTATTTTCGGTTTGTTCTATTTTTTTTTTTTTTTTTGGGGGTCTATGGTTGCAATGTTCATCATCTTCTTCTTCCCCTCTTTGTCTTCTCCTTACCCAGACCAAGAAGATCGGACTTGGGAAGGGCCGGCGAGGGCTGGACGCCCATCGCCGGTAGTGGGCGAGGGCCACCGAGCCCTTGCCAGATCTGGTGAGGGTGGCCTCGGCCGCAATCCAGTGCAAACCCGTAAGGCGTCATCCCGCCGTTGTTCCGCTCCAACTACGCCACTGCACATACAGTACACCGAATGAGAGATGGTATCGAGGTGAGGTTTGAGCTTCAGTGATGGATTTCATGTGTATGGATATGTGTGGATATGGATTGACCTAGTGCTTGTCGGATTTGGAATGACTTAGAATCCGAGAAGGTGGAGACTGGGATGAGGATATCCGAGTTGGTGTCATTGTGCGAGTCGTCGTGTTCCACGGTTTCGGGTTTCGGGGGTTCGAACCAGAAGCAGAAGCAAAATTCACTAGCATGTGCCATTTAGTGGCCAAAGAGGCAATCCCTTGAGCTCTGTGGGTGATTCTTGCAGCCCCCAACAAGCACAAGAACAGACCACTCAGCTCAACAACCGAACACACTTGCAACAAATGCATCAGGAAAATCAAACGAAGATGACAAACATATTCCGGGGAACGTAATTGAATTCGTTAAATTCACTCACTACAAGATCTCCGGAATCGAAGAAATTCTTCTCGGTCTTTGATGCTAGGACGATCAGCAATGTTGCAAACTGGCTCACTGTCATCGTCAGGAGGCAACTGATGATGAAGAAACGGTACCGGTGGCTAGTTGTGGATAGCTGCTTCGAGCTCTCTTCTCCGTCTCGAGCTCGCCCAAACCGAGTGTGCCAAGCGCAAATTTCTAGGCTTTCGGACCAGAAGAGGTGCTCAAGAAGGTGGGCACTTCGTTTTCCTTCCCCTTTGCTTTGTGTCATTACCGTCTCGAGTGAACAGTTCAGGGTTCTGCGCGTTTTGGATATAATGGTGTGTATGTTTGGTCGGTGTTTGTTGGTATTCTTAAGTGAAGGCAGCAAATGGGTGCCTTTCGAAATGCATAATTGCAGCATGTTGTTTCATGGGGGAAATCAAAGGAGACGTGCCCCGAAGAAGACGATGAGCAGGACAACCAAAAATGAAAAAAAAAGAAGAAGTTGGACGAAAATACCCTAATCAGGCCACCGAAAAATGCATCGGAGATGTAACTATTTACTAGTCTACGACCGGCGCCATTCTTCGAGACTAAATAATCATTTTTGGGTCCCTTATTTGGATAAATTTAACTTTAGGTCATTTTTTGAGAAAATGAGGGTACTCTAGGTCCCTATTTGAGATTTTTTCTTAATTTAGTGATGGATGAAAATGTCGATGAAAAAATCACTTGCTCTTTGCCAAAATGGAGTACATTCGTTAAAGCTTGACAACTGATTGAAAGTGGAAATTTTTCTATCGATGACGGTTGGTCTTTCTTTGTGCCTGGGTCTACTTTAGTGTTCTCATTATTTTAGCAACCTTGGACTAGTGTGATTAAGAAATTCAAGTGGAAGATATTTTAATTGTATTGTGGGTCCATAATGGGAATGTAACCGCTGGATTGACTTCCATGGCAGATCTGTGGTAATTAACCGTTGTGCCGATTTTCTTTCTTTTTCACTGCTAGGTACCGTCATCTTGTAGAAAGTCATGACCATGTGCTAGATTGCCTTCTTTGAATGAATGTCCAACTGATGACAAAGACCGTTTTCCAAGTGTTGTTTGGAAAATTTGTTGACAAGTGCTTAAAAGAGAAGTGTGATCGATTGTAATCGAGTCAAACGGAAACTAAGTTCCCACTCACGACCCATGTAACAAGCTACGCCAAGTAAGAAGTGCAGAACAATTAGCTGAGTCGTGGAAACACCTCTTTCTTCTCTATTTTGGACCTTAGCTACATGGGACAATACGCTACTGCTGAAATACGGAAGAATTGAAATCTTAGATCAAAATACTATGTATAGATGGTATGAACTGCCTAAACAAGAATTTTTGAACAGCGAGTAATCAGAGCTACTACTCACCACATCAAAAAATTTCCATTAGTGATATAGTGTAATGTTTGAATGGGGCTAGACTCGAAAATTCAAGAATGAATACTCGATCTGAACCCGATCTCGACGATGCTCGATTTTTCCGGACCAGGTTCGACTTGTGAAATGTTTTTACAAGCTAAAATTGACTCGGTTGATTTGACCTAATTACCAGAAATGAGTTTTTGTTGAAGCTTGATCCAGTCGTGAGCTCAAAGTCGATTGTCGTCAAGTTCGAACCAATGAGGCTCGACCTTGACTCAGTGTCGCTCTTCAACTCGTAAATGATTTAGGCGTGCTTGACTATCTTGAATCTTTGGTACTTGAAGAAGCAACTCAAACCTGATTTGGAAGAAGCATGCGTGAAAATGCTGGTAAAAAGCGTAATCATTTCAATCACGACTGCTTCTCCCATAGGTCAAGCCTGGGATGAGTTCTTCTGATCTTCCGACCATCACCCATCATCGCTGGTGGAGGCTGCCCCAAATAATTCGTCCGCCCCTTTCTCGCGTGTCTTGCTCTTCCACATTTTGTTTTCTACATTTTACTTTCCTTATTTTCTAGAATAAAATCAGTTTCTTTTGATTTTCATTATTGACTTTTACCTTTTTCTAATAATGAAAATTTATCGTCTTAGCATGTCGCCTCAACATACCAAAAATTATTTAAGAAGGAACTGGTTGAGAATGGGCAGCGTTAGAGGAGTAGATTCGAAAAGATCTAGTTGCACAAGAACATAAACTAAGGGACTAAAAGTGAACTTAATCTTTCTAAATAATTTTTCTACTAGCAAGGGAGCACTGGTTTACTTAAATTTAGCAACTACAATAAACAGGAGAATAGGAAAATATGTTCGTAGAGTTCCAGCATTATAATATAATCTTTATACATTGAAAACAAATAAATGTCAATTTTCGTTGTACATCTCTCTCTCTCTCTCTCTCTCTCTCTCTCTCTCTCTCTTCGTTCTACCTAAGTGCTTTACTCCTCTCTCACCTTTCTTTAAACAAAGATTTCGTTTTTTTTTTTTTTCATATTTTTGGCTGGTCATTTTAATCTTATTAATATTTTGTAATCTCTAGATGAACAACTCTCACATACCATAGGCCTACTCCATAAGTTCAATATTATATTTTTTGGATAAGTGCACTAAAAGTCATGAAACTTGAAAAAAAGTGTAATCAAATTGTACCAAATTATGAATTCTAAAGCGCTCGTTTATTAAGTATCCAGGCAATGTTTTTATTTTTATTATGATAGTATGATGTAACCAAACCATTGAACTAGAACAAGTAAGTCATGACACAAATGTAACATAAAAATATCACTACAAATTCGACAAGAATAATAATAAAAGAACGAGTAAAAGATTGAATGCAATAAAGTAAACCAATACTAGTCAATAAAAAAAATGACATTATTAAGTTGTAGGATATTGTGAGTTAAATTCAAATCAAATCTAATTTTTCTAATAGTATAAACTATTTAAATCTAAATTATGCTAAATAAGAGAACTAAAACTAAACAACTTAATCAAGGTCTCGGTTTCTAAGGCTACGCATGATAAAATTTCCACTTTTTTATTTCTTTGTTTTTACGTTCCTTTGTGTTTTTAACATAAATCCATTTTAGAACGTAATTTGATTTTTCTCTTTCTGGAACAGATTTCTATTCCAAAAATTGATTTGAAGAATAAATCGGAAAGCTAAAATTTTCAACTTCTCAATTTCGATCGTAAATCAATTTGTTTTTAAATTTTGTCATACGACCCAATCTTTCAATTTTTTTTTCTATTTTTTTCGAAATTATTATTTTTGTAGGTAAATGTTTCTTCTTTTCTATTTTCATCATGCACCCAATTAAAGTATGCACGATCAGTTTTTTCAATTTTTTTTTTTATATTTTTTTCACTCTGACCGCACCCTTAGGCCCGAATAGGGCCGCACGGTGGTCTCACAATTGGGCCCTCATATTGAGAATTCTTTTCGATTAGAAAATAAGCCTATCTTTCTGAAAATGAGATTCAACCCAAACCCATCTAAGCTAAGTCAAGCCCAAAATTAACCAAGCCCCCAACTCATTTAAGACTGTCACAAACCCAAATTGGAATATGGAAACTCCCAAGCCCTGTCTCTAATGAAATCACCCTATAGTCCATACCCAATTCCTATTATTCCATATTTCTCTCTCTTTATTATTATTTGGATTAATATCATGAAAAATCTCAAATCGATTTACATGAAAAATTTACCATAAACTATATTTTAACCCAAAAAAAAAAATCCTCATTTGCTACATTCGTGACTGGTTTATCCTTTGTAAATTTCAGTGAAATTTTATTGTCAAA
Organism: Eucalyptus pumila; assembly: GCA_016097595.1. NCBI lineage: Eukaryota > Viridiplantae > Streptophyta > Magnoliopsida > Myrtales > Myrtaceae > Eucalyptus > Eucalyptus pumila. The sequence continues at coordinate 10,825,010 of CM027846.1, forward strand.
TTGTTGAGTTGAATCACACGTGGTAGTTGAAGACGCACGTTTGGTTTAAGGTTTTACCATTCGTTTGTCACATGTGTATTTGTTTATAATTTTTTGTGATATTAATTCAATTTAACAGAAACTAATGAGAGAGTAAATATGTTACAAGTGAATTGGTTTTGAGTTTTCTAGAGTAAAAAAAATAGTTTTTGGTAAATTGTCACATGTGTATTAATTTAGAGTTTTTGGTAGTTAAAAAATTAATTTAAAATAAATTGTCATAGGTGTCTTAATTTAAGATTTTTCGTGATATTAACTCTTATTATTTTCTTTTATTCATTGATATTTGTCCCTTTGGTCGTTTTCCTCTTCAAGACAACCAAACTTTGAGCTACACACACAAACTTACCCATCAATAACTGGCATTCTTAGCAAACAACTGCAATTGGTCACCATCTCAGGCCACCTTCGAAAACCATTATATTCCATTGTGACCCATATATGGACTCACAAGGAAACTGTTTGTGGAAGACTAACAAGGTAGAGGCCTCGATCACAAATATCACCATAAATGAAGGTTGAGAACAATAACTCATATCACATACTCATCATCGCCATCGAAAAGAAGTATAATGATTCGGAAATATATTTGGCCATCGTGAAAACATTAGAACTCACGCTTAAATGACTTGAAAATCAATTAATATCACTTAATCTATGTCATCATACTTTCGGATTCAGAAAATGACGAAACTAATCCGCATTGAAACCTCCTAGACATTTTGGTGAATAAATTGCAGTCAATGGAACAGATTTTTGCGATTTCAAACTCATATTTGTGTCCATACGTAAATGAAATTAACATGCAGAGTTTAGAATCAAATACATGACTCTAACATGATCGATCCTAATTGAAGCAAAACAAGCTTTACATTCATTTCACCTTGGTCAGAATCATAGCATGATGGAAATCGGAGATTATCTTGTCAATGAAGTCAAGGTAAGTCATAGTAGGCGGTCCAATTTATTGGGAGCTCTCACGATTGTTGTCCGCTAAAACGAAGACCGTTGGAAGAGCTTCAAGTGAGTCTTGGCCACTTCAATCTTCACGGTCGCGAAATAGATTTGAACAGGGGCTTCTCCGGAGGCGGCGCTCGGGCAATGGCTACTTTGCCTTGGGCCTGGTGATGAGCTAGGAATGAGAAAGAAGTCTCTGAAAATCGATTCCTTGAGGGAAATTTCTGGTGAAATCTCCCTCAAACTCAATCCATGCGGAGCGCGATTCTCTACCGTGCGGACGACGATCGGCAACAAGGTTGCAGCGGTTGAAGGTGAAGACTAGTGGCCACGGAGAAGGAAGCAATTGAAGGTGATGACCAAGACCGTTTTCCAAGTGTTGTTTGGAATATTTGTTGGCAAGTGCTTAAAAGAGAAGTGTAATTGGTTGTAACCGAGTCGATATAGTGTAATGTTTGAATGAGGCTAGACTTGAAAATTCAAGAATCGATACTCGATTCGAACCCGATCTTGATGATGCTCAATTTTTTCGGACCGGGTTCGACTTGTGAAATGTTTTTACAAGCTGAAATTGACTCGGTTGATTCGACCTAATACCATAAATGAGTTTTTGTTGAAGCTTGATCCAGTCGTGAGCTCAAAGTCGATTGTCGTAAAGTTCGAACCAATGAGGCTCGACCTTGACTGAGTGTCGCCCTTCAACTCGTAAATGATTTAGGCGTGCTTGACTAGCTTGAATCTTTGGTACTTGAAGAAGCAACTAAAACCTGATTTGGAAGAAGCATGCGTGAAAATGCTGGTAAAGCGCATAATCATTTCAGTCACGACTGCTTCTCCCAAAGGTCAAGCCTGAGATGAGTTCTTCTCATCTTCCGACCATCACCCATCATCGCTGGTGGAGGCTGCCGCAAATAATTCGTCCGCCCCTTCTCGCGTGTCTTGCTCTTCCACATTTTGTTTTCTACATTTTACTTTCCTTATCTTCTAGAATAAAATCAGTTTCTTTTGATTTTCATTATTGACTTTTACCTTTTTCTAATAATGAAAAATTATCATCTTAGCATGCCGCCTCAACGTACCAAAAATTATTTAAGGAAGACCTGGTTGAGAACGGGTAGAGTTAAAGGAGTTGATTCGAAAAGATCCGGTTGCACTAGAACACAAATTAAGGGACTTAAAGTGAACTTAATCTTTCTAGATAATTTTCGTACTAGCAAGGGAGCACCGGTATGCTTAAATTTATTAACTGCAGTAAAAAAAAGAATAGGAAAATATGTTCGTAGAGTTCCAGCATTATAATATAATCTTTATATATTGAAAACAAATAAATTTCAATTTTCGTTGTAAATTTCTGTTATCGTACTTTGTGACATAACCTCTTTGAAAAATAAGGGTGTTTTCTAGTCTTTTTCTCCCCCTATACCTAAGTCCTTTACTCCTCTCTCACCTTTCTTTAAACAAAGATTTAGTTTTTTTTTCCCATATTTTTGGCTGGTCATTTTAATCTTTTTAATATTTTGTAATTTTTAGATGAACAACACTCACATACCATAGGCCTACTCCATAAGTTCAACAGTTTTTGGATAAGTGCACTAAAAGTTGTGAAACTTGAAAAAAAGTGTAATCAAATCATAAATTTGATTGTGCACGGTCTTTTGTACCAAATTATGAATTCCAACGTTCTCATTTATTAAGTATCCAGGCAATGTTTTTATTTTTATTATGATAGTATGATGTAACCAAAAAAATGAACTAGAAAAAGTAAGTCCTGACACAAATGTAACATAAAAATATCACTACAAATTCAGCAAGAATAATAATAAAAGAACGAGTAAAAGATTGAATGCGATAAAGTAAACCAATACGGGTCGGTAAAAAAAAAAAACATTGTTATTAAGTTGTAGGATAACAATCCCGTGAGCTAACTTAAAATCGAATCCAATTTTTTTAACAGTGTAAACTATTTAAATATAAATTATGCTAAATATAGCTCTAAAACTAAACGACTTAATCAAGGTCTCGGTTTCTTTTGAAATAATTATTTTGTAGGTAAATGTTTCTTCTTTTTCTATTTTCATCATGCAACCCAATTAAAGTATGCACGATCAGTTTTTTCAATTTTTTTTTTTCTATTTTTTAATTTTCACTCGGACCGGACCCCTTAGGCCCGAATAGGGCCGCACGGTGGTCTCACAATTGGGCCCTCATATTGAGCCCTATTTTCAATTAGAAAATACGCCTATCTTTCTGAAAATGAGATTCAACCCAAACCCATCTAAGCTAAGTCAAGCCCAAAATTAACCAAGCCCCCATCTCATTTAAGATTGTCACAAACCCAAATTCGAATATGAAACTCCCAAGCCCGACCTATAATGAAATCACCCTATGGCCCATATCCCATTCCTATTATTCCATATTTTTCTCTCTATTCTTGTTTGGGTCAATACCACAACAAATTTATCATTTATTAGTTTCTATTAAATTTTACAGTCAAATTATTGAGTGAAATCACATACAGCAGTTGATGGGTATACCATTTTGAGGTTTTACCATTCATTTGTTATATATGTATTAATTTGTAATTTTTTGTGGTATTATTCAATATTAACATAAATTAGTGAGAATAAATCTGTCAAAAATGAATCGATTTTGGGTTTTTATAATAAAAAATAATTTTTGGTAAATTATCACATATGTATCAATTTGGAATTTTTGGTGGTCAAAAAATTAATTGAGGGAAATTTTATCATAAGTGAAATAATTTGAGATTTTTCTTAACATTAACTTTTCTTGTTCTCTTTTATTCATTGATATTTGTCCCTCTTGCCCTTTTCCTCTTCAAGACAACCAAACTTCGAGCTACACAGAAAAACTTACCTGTCAAGAGCTGGCATTCTTAGCAAACGACTACAATCGGTCACCATCTTTGACCACCACGATAACCATTATAATCCATCTGTCGCGATCTAACATTGAGTGAACCACCTAGAGTGGGCTCTCCCAAGTCTTCAAGTTATTTAGAACAAATGAATTTTTTATCATGCAATCTAATCCCAAAAAAAAAAAAAAAAAATTGTAATCCTAATTTAGGGAACTATCCTATCTAATGCACATGCACAAGTTGATCTTTTGAGTGTTTTCAAAAGAAGCAATATTACTAAATATATGCATTATATCCAATCCACTCAAGATATTCATTGAAAATTCAAATAAAAGATTAAAGTAATTGAAAAAATAATCCTTTCATGGATAAAATTAACAATTATTGTAACCCTAAACATCACAAATCAAATTAATAATTACAATGATTTTAAAGCCAAAACATCATTGATGTGCAAAATTTTTTTTTTAAAAAGTGATCCAAAATCTTACGATCAAATTAGTAATTATAAAGTTTTTAACCAATAATATCTTATTGGATAATGCCTAAAGTCTCAATGAAAGCACTATTAGTATCAAATATTCCAATTTAAGCAATAATATCGAGATGAAATTTGGTTCAAGAAAATTACATTGTTTGGATTATTTGTTTCCAAAATGGGACCAGCGCCAAGGATTCGCGATCGGGGCTTGGCGTGATGGCACAAGGACGACTCGCTGTGGTGACCGCTTCGACTGAGGAACGGTTCTGGACTGTAGCTGCGATGTCGCCGACTGCAAGATGCGAATAGCAGCCGTTGCTAGCTATTTGCACGCTTGTTGGACCTGCGTCACAAAAGCGAGAGATGCTGGCCTCGTGGGGATTGATTCGCTTGGACTTCACTGGTCAACGTGAATGGCCTGCAAAGAGAAAGAAAGCGATCTTTCTATTCCTTTTTTTTTTAAATTGCTCTTTATGTGCCCCTCTCTCTTCGCTGGTGGACTTCGGGAGAACGGTAATTCGCCAGCACTGCGGGAGGCTTGGTGAAATAGCTCGTTGACGTGGCGGGAGCTCGACTCGGACAAGCAAATGGTAACTCGTCACGGATGAGACTCGGTGTGCGGGTCACAACGATGATCATAGCGGCAAGCTCGGTTGTCGTCAGCTCGGGCGATGGGTCACTGATAGCAGCGCTCGGGCCTACTGCGATTGTGGAGAGCCCGGGTGTGGCGGCGCTCGGGCTGGTCGTGATGTCAGGATGGGTTCTGGCGAGTGGTGGCGAAGGCGATGCAGGCACTGATTTGGACAGGTAGCAGCAGTGATTTGACGGAGGAACGGCAGCCGTGGATGGTGAAGGCAGGCGTCGGCTTCACGATCGAGCAGCTGGAGGCGCCAGTCGAGGGAGCCTAAAGAGATTTAGTAAAATGCATAGGCCAATTGGTAAAACTGTATTTGAAAAATGCCTTGCTAAACGTATATTTGGAAAGTCCCGACCACCCTTTCTTCTTGTCTTTTACTTCTCTGCACTGTTCAGAGAAGAAAAGACCCTTCTTTTCTAGCTCACGTCCTCTCTATGAACACTCATAACTGTGGCCGTGTATTAAATTGCGTGGCCTCACCCTGTGTCAGACCATCAAGAGTCTTTTATAGGTCAATGGTAGGATTTCTTTCGGGATGGACACCACCTATGTAGAACAGAGTTCTTCGGAAGCTTTCGTATTGTGTCCAACACTCCGACATGTATCCGACACGCACCGACACATCTCGACACGCTCCGACACGCAATCAACGAATGTTGAAAAATCCGACACGTGGTCAACTCTCTCCGACACGCTCCGACACGCGAGTCCAGAATTCCGACATGCACGGGATCAATTTTAAAAATTTCTAATGATCAAAATATAAATATACACAAAAAAAGTAATAAAATTGCTATAAATATACACGCACGGGGTCAATTTTTTTTTTTCAGTTTTTTTATAAGTCGAAGTAATAAAAATGCTATATATGATAAATAAATTTAAAAATATCATTTCAGCATTTTTCTTTAAACAATATTTTTTTCCTCTAAGTTTTGTGTATTATTGTAACAAATTAAAATAATGAATGATATTATTTAATATTTTTCATGTAAATTAATTCTAGGCTATTATTATTATTATTATTATTATTATTTATAAAAATATATTTAATATATAACGTGTCGGAACGTGTCGAAATTCTCTATTTTTAAAAAATGACGTGTCGGCGTGTCGTGTTGTATCGCGTGTCCATGTCGGTGCTACATATGACACCACCTGCTTTCCTTTTCTTGGAGATGCATATAATTTCCTTCTTTTCCCATTTTCTCTCTATAAGCACATCCCCTTTATACGAAAGGATTTCTTCCTTCATGCCAGTATGCCGCCTCTTTCAAAATAGGTTGCCAAAGCATGACATCGAGTCTATGCTTCCACGTGCAATATTCCATTTTATTTTTTTGATATTTCATCCAAAATCTTTCATTCTGTTGCGAAATATATCCCTCAGTGTGTATATTGCATGAATATGTGAAAGACTTACCAAATATATCAAATTGCCATTCCTCATAAGTTAATTTTTAATCATAAAAAAAATAATGGGTCTGGGCCAATTCCTTCTCTCTATGAGCTTAGTTCAACTTATTAAGTTAAAGTTCAGAATCATCAATTCAAACTCATTTTTCACTGATGCAATAATAATAAATGAATGAATGCTCCTAAAATTATTTGCTACTCAATTCAATTCTTTATTCTTTTTTTTAAGGGTTAAAAATTAATCTCTAATTTTTCTATGCAGTAAATGGATAATCGGGATGCCAAAATATAGGTGTCAACACCACCGTGACCCATACATGGACTCAAGCCTCGATCACGAATATCACCATAAATGAAGGTTGAGAACAATAACTCGCATTACATACTTATCACCGATCGCCATTGAAAAGAAGTATAATGATTCGGAAATGTATTTGACCATTGTAAAAACATTAGAACTCACGTTTAAATGACTTCAAAACCAATTAATATCGCTTTATCTATGTCAGCTTACTTTCGGATATAGAAAATGACGAAACTAATCTGCCTTGACACCTCATAGACATTTCAGTGAACAAATTGCAGTTAATGGAGCAGATTTTTGCGATTTCAAACTCTTATTTGTGACCATACGCAAATGAAATTAACATGTGAAATTAAGAATCAAATACATGACTCTAACATGACCAATCCTAATTGAAGCAAAACAAGCTTTACATTCACTTTACCTTGGACAGAATCATAGCATGATGGAGAATCGGAGATTATCTTGTCGATGAAGCCAAGGTAAGTCATAGTAGGTAATCCGATTTAACTATTAGGAGCTCTCACGATCGTCGCCGGCTAAAATGAAGACTGGTGAAAGAGCTTCAAGCGAGTTTTGGCCACTTCAATCTTCACGGTCGCGAAACAGAGTTGAACAGGGGTGTTTCCGGAGGCAGCGGTCGGGCGATGGCTACGTCGCCTTGGGCTTGGTGATCAGCTAGAAATGAGAAAGAATTCTCTAAAAATCGACTCCCTGAGGGAAATTTTGGGAAATTTTTGGTGAAATCTCCCTCAAACTCATTCCGTGCGGAGCGCGATTCTCTCTGCCATGCGAATGATGATCAGCAACAAGGTTGCAGCGGTGGAAGGTGAAGACTAGCGGCCACGGAGAAGGAAGCAATTAAGGTCAAATGGGCCTCGTTTAAATCCAAAATGGGCTCCTACTGGAAATAGAGGACTGAAGTTTTTGGTTCAAGTGAGCCCACGAGTTGATCGAAGTCTTATGGGTCAAATTCACGAGCAAACGGGTTTGGGTTTGAGTCGATGGGTTTGGATAAAGATGTCGGGCTAAAGAAGAAAATGGCCGAATGGGCTTCAAACATGATCTCTCTCTCTCTCTCTCTCTCTCTCTCTCTCTCTCTCTCTCTCTCTCTCTCTCTCATATTCTTTTTATTATTTATCATTTATATTTTTCTTATTTTTCCGATTTATTAATCCTATAAATGGATATATGATTTTGTAAACAAAATATTCCGCTGTTAACAATACTTGAGTGTCATATTTTTTTTTCTATCATTTGAATGTTATGTAGTTGGTTCTTTTATGTCAAGTTTATATTATCTTGTGGTTAATTTTTTTTTTGAGACATTTTCTTAATAAAATCAATAATTTCAGATCTGATTTTTTTCATTTACAAAAGTTTCCGGCAACGTTAATGTGACTATGCTGATGGTAGCGACCATGGTGGCTGAGCAACGGCATTCAAAATACGAGTTATTTGGGTGCACTAATTTTAGTACTTTCTCATTTGCTAATATTTATCATGTTTAATTTGCTTTATTAAATTGGTTAGGTCTTTTTTCAAGATGCTATTCAACGGCTAAAAATTGCAGCCTAGATTGGATTGGATATGGGTATACTTTTGGATTGAGATAGGTATGGGTTGGCAAGATTGATTTATCCAAACCCAATCTAACCCATCTATTTAATAGGTCTAATTTCGGCTACTGCTGCTTTTCATTCTCTTTATCTTTATGAAGGCTCTCTTTGCTACTTACACCTATCATCATCCCAAGAATTAACTAGCAAGTCAGTTTCAAAAACATATTTAGAGAAATCTAACTAGACGAATGAAATCTGTGGCATGTCCAATTTCATTTCTTGCTGTCGCTTCGCTGCTACTCTCAATTTGTTTTAGATCGCTTAAAAATTACATTCTTCATAGTAGTTAAATCATGTGCGATCACATGGAACTAGTTCGTGACACAAATGTATGATGAAGAGCATCATATAATGTTACAAAGTCAACATTTTCAAAGAACTTACTAAATGTTAATACGGCCAATCGAATTTGGCAGATTGTTTTTCATATATAACATGATTGTTGGCTTGAAAGCAACAACAATCACTAATCAGACCATTAAGCAAGTCAACCAGATCCAATTTCCCGCACCAAGCACACGAATTGATCAGGAGTGTGAAAACTAAATTTTCAAAAACAAAAAATTCCGTGTACAATCTTTGCTCCAGTTGGCGGGTACACGCTTGGAGAATTTTTTTTTTTTTTTTTTGGGTCAAATAAAATTTCCATTCATTACCAAAATAATACATGAAAGGATTCATGAGAAATCTTTAAGGTCACCATAACAAGGCAAGCCTGTAGATGTCCAAAACAAATCAAAAACCAGAATTCAAGGTACATCTTTAGACCATGGTTGGTAAAGATAATCACATGCTTGAAGAATGTTTATTTTATCCAAAATCGAAGAATGTTCCAGATTGAATCGCTTTCCCACAATAGACATAACATGTCTAGAAATTCTTAATTAAATCATTAAACTTACTCCAATCAAGCTTGACCACCAAAGTTCACGGAATAGTTTCTGGTTGACTCGACTATAGAATGCCAAATTGTCGAGATGCGGTGACTAATCATTCGCTCTATTCACCATTAGCATAGAAAAGAATTTCATAGACCGTGCTAGTGCATTAACTCACATCAATCAATATTATAAGAAAATAGTCTAATCAATCCTAAATTTATTATACTTATGGCAATTCAGCCTTAATCATTCCGATTTTTCCAATTTAATCCTAAATCTCTACACGAAATTCTAATGCAATCCTTTTGTTGAAAATCGCTAACTTGACGGTATGCCACGTAGAATTGTTGGTGATGACTAGATCGCCATGTCAACGATTTCAGGTGAAAATTAGCTTGAAGGAATGCATTAGAATTTCGCACAAAGATTTAATATTAAATTGATAAAATTGAAAAGTTTAAGTTTGGGATAATTTGTTGATTTTCTGCACAACAATTTTCTTTCTTTGTACGCACTGAGTAGTGTCATCTTGCACAAAGTCAGGAGTGTGCAAGATTCTCTTTGAAGAATGAACAGCAATGACCAAGATTGATTTTGCAAGGAGAGGCATAATCGAGTCTAGTTGAGTTGATATGGTCTAATTTTTGAACCAAACTCGAATTCAAAATGCAAGACTGGACACTAGATTTAAATTCGATCTCAACGAAGCTCAACTTATTTGGATGGAGTTTGGCTCATTTAATTATTTTATAAGTTTGAAATAACTTGGTTTGATTTGACTTGTTCATTATAAATGAGCTTCGTGGGAGCGTAATTCAAGTATGAGCACAAATTCGACTTTCCTGAAATCCAAACTGATGAGGACGATTTTGTCAAATGTATATTCGTTGGAGGACTAATGATGGTACTTTCTTTGTGGACTCGTGTAGGGAATAAGAGCAAAAGCGCATTTTGTGAACGTCGGCTTTTCTTTATTCGTTTGCCGATCTCTTGGTACCAGATTTGTCTTAATTTCAATCGCTGGCCAAACCAGGAAAAATCAAACTTCGATTGGCTGGGGATATGACCAGCTTTAGGAATTGGAATGTAAGCTAGTCAATTACGATAACAGAGTTAATAAGTGCCCAAATTCAAAGGGTGGTTAAAGGGTTAGAAAGATGGAGATATGGTGCTTGAAGAAGCGGTGAGGTTTTATGTTTGGTCCGTACTCGACTCATCACAACCCGCCCGAGCCAAGATTCAATATGACATGGATTCGGTTTTCATGTGAATGGACTCGTTTTATACTTGTCAACAATTATTTAAAAAAGAGGTGTAATTGAGTCCAGTTGAATCGATAAAGTTTGATGTTTTTTTGGTAAAGATCGATAAAGTTTGATGTTTGAATGGGACTTGACTCAAAAATTCAAGACTGGATACTCAATTCACACTCGATCTGGACGATGCTAAATTTTTCCGAATCGAGTTTGACATGTGAAATGTTCTTACAAGCTGAAAATGACTCGATTGATCCGGCTTGATTATCATAACTTAGTTTTTTGTCAAAGCTCGAGTTAGTCGTGAGCTTAAAATTGACTAAGTAAAATCCGAAACGATGAGGCTTGAACTTGACTCAGTCTTGCGCTAAATAATTTAGACGTGCTTGAGTAGCTTGAATCGTTGGTACGTGAAGAAGCAACTAAAACCTGATTTTGAAGAAGGATGTCAGAAATTAATGGTAAAGCGCATAATTGATTCAACCATCACCCATCGTCGCTGGTGGTGGCGATACCTCCACTTATTCTCGCCTCTGTTGCTCTCCTACTCTTCTCTTATGCATTTTACTTTCCTTGCTTTATAGAAAAAAAAATTAGTTTCTTTCAATTTCGACATTATTCGCTTTTACCTTTTCTTAATTATGTTTAAAAAAAAATGTAATCTTAGCATACCGCAACAGTATACTAAGAGTTATTCAAGGAGGACCTGATCGAGAATGGGATAGATTCCAAAAGATCCAATTGCACAAGATCATAGATTGGGGGACTGAAAGTGTAATTTTTCTAAATTATTCTACTAGCAAGGGAACACCTATATGCTGGGGCACGCAAAAACTCGACTATAGTAAAAGTGCTTAAAAATTTATAATGAGAATAGAAAAATATATTGGTAGAGTTCCCATATTATAATATAATCTTTATCTATTGAAAACAAATAAGTGCCAATTTCCGTTATATATTCGGGCATCATATTTTGTAACATGATTTTTTTTTTTTTGAAAAATAAGGGTGTCTCTAGTCTTTTCTTCCTAAACAATAAACATAAGTCCTTTACTCCTTTCTCAACTTTCTTTACTAAAAAATTTCATTTTTTTCCTATTTTTGGCTGGTCATTTTAATCTTTTTAACATTTTGTAACTTCTTGGTGAACAACACACACATACCATGGGCCTACTATATAAGTTCAATATTTTCTTTTTCGGCAGAAGTGTATAAGAAATTCTAAAACTTGTAAAAAAAAAAGCTATTACATCATAAAAATGTAAAAAAAGTACAATCGTATCCTAAAATTTGTGCAAAAAAAGTGTTACAAAGTACTTCCATTAATTAGGATGAGATCAACCTATTTTAAAGTTCAAACACTTGGTTATACTTTTGCTGTAAGATTTAGGACTTATAATACACTTAATCCTCAATATTACCTAGTTTTCTAATATAGCGGATAAATAATGTTGCAAAGAAAAATTCTCAAATCCGAACTAAGGAGTCTTCAACTAGTTTCAAATAGCATTTAGGCTTTAGGTTTAGACTTTACCTATTCAAGCATTCTGTCTTAATTTAAAACAATCTTCACTGAAGAATCATCTTCATTGCCAATTTTTCATTCCAAAACTCCGAGAAAAATGGCCATATGGTTCTGTCATATTTTGATTTCTACACTAGATGCAAATCTACTTTTTCTCCTGATTGGTAAGCAAGAGTTCTATTGATCAATAGACAAACCTTAATTTCAGTGGAAAGAACGAAAATACTCCTTTTCAAGTTTAATAACTGAATCCCAGTGGAAATCTTCATGAACGTGAATGTCTGAACAACACTTTATCCCAAAAATGATAGTAAGCAAGAGTTCTATCGATCAATAGACTAACCTTAATTTCAGTAGAAAGAACGAAAATACTCCTTTTCAAGTTTAATAACCGAATCCTAGCGGAAATCTTCATGAACATGAGTGTCTAAACAAAACTTTATCCCAAAAACGATAGTAAGCAAACCTCCATGATTGAACAAACACTAATGGGCCACAAACTACCCAAAAGCCAAAAACAAATCCAAGTGGTATGCCTAGGTAAAACCATTTCTTCTCACTATCATCATTGTTGCGATCATCACCAGCTTCTTCCGTTCTGTTCATGGTAATTGAGCAGCTTTTGTTGAGCGGAAGCCCACATAGTCCAAGGTTTCCCTTGAAAGAACTTTCAGAAAATGTGAGAAACTGTTTGCTAGCTGGGATGCTTCCTACAAGTTGATTGTCTGAGAGGTTCAGGAATGAAAGGAAATTGAGATTTGCAAGCTGAGTTGGTATGGTTCGATTGAGGTAGTTCCGTGATAGGTCCAATGACTCAAGTTGATGCAGATTCCCCAATACAGAAGGAATTGAACCTGAGATGGCATTGTGCGATAGATTGAGGAAATGAAGTGCATTGAGATTCCCAAGTGTGTCCGGTATTGGACCCTCCAATCTATTGCCAGAGAAGTCAATCGACATGAAAATAGTTAGAATCTTGACAAGTTCTAGCCGCTGACCTTTGACTGTTACAATCACTGTATCTTGATAATATACGCTAGTCCGTGGGACAATTCGATGCAGGTAATCAAAGTTTGCATTGGCCTTCATAGCTTCCCAAGATGCGAGGAGACTTGTAGATATTGTGCCGCTGAAATAGTTTGATGATAGGTCAACGATTTGAAGTTTCTGCCAAGTACCGGGACCATATGGACATCGAATTTCCCCATGCAATTTGTTAGATCGTAAAATAAGGACGCGGAGAGTTGACATAGCCTTGAAATGGCATGGAAATTTCCCGTCTATTTGATTGTCCCCAATGTTCACAACCTCCAATGTTGCGCAATTTGCCAATGATAACGGAATTTGCCCCTGCAACAAATTCCCACTAATATCCAATGTCTTCAGACCACATGTTGGCAGGATGTTTTGTGGAATATCACCACTTAACTTGTTATCTCTCAAATTCAATACCATGAGGGACGCCATCATTAAACAATCAGGAATAGTTCCACTCAGATGGTTATGTGACAAGTCAAGCTCTTCAAGATCAGCTTTGCAAATTGACTGCAGGATGGACCCATGGATATTATTCTTCGAAAGGGAGAAGAACGACGGGACTAATAATAGGGAGTCGCCAATGTCATCTGGAATTACATAGGTAACGTTGTTTCTCGATAAATCCAAGTAGTCAACCTGTAACAGCATGGGTAGCACATTTCCTCGGAGCATGTTTGAATGGAGGTCGACGACACTAGGAAAGCTAAGATTAAGATTGTGCAGTGGTGTTGCGGAATCTTCAAAGAAATTAGAGGAAAGATTGAGAACTTGAAGTTGTTCCAATGTCCATATCCATCTTGGTATTTCCCCTCGAATATTATTGTTGGAGAGGTCAAGGATTTCCAAATTGGACTGGTTAGCCAAAAACTGAGGCACGGTCCGCAATTGGCAAGAAGCCAACTCTAATGAATGGAATTTACGGAAAGAAGATGCAGCAACAGAAGCAGGCGCCATAGCGTTAATGGACAAGCCACTGTACGATAGAACAAGACTAGTGACATTTCCTAATGCCTGAAGCGCGTCGATATTCATCACGCCACTGAAATTATTGTAAGAAAGTGAGAGGTACCAAAGCTGTTGCAGTTTGAATATGGATGCTGGTATTGACCCTTGCAACTGGTTGCTTCCCAAATCAAGCATGCTTAGTTGATCCAAAGAGGCATTCGGATGTATGATAAGCTGACCATTAAATCTATTATGTGAAAGGGATATCCTCTCAAGTCGGGGAAGTGTAAACAGAGCTGGGGGAATGTCACCTTCCAATGAATTGCTTTCTAGGTCAAGAGATTCAAGATTCAGAAGGTCTTTCCAGCCAACGGAGGTGATACGACCCGTTAAAGCGTTATAATATAATTGTATTTCAATCAGATTTCTAGATGCACCAAGTGGTGGAATTGAACCAGTAAGACTATTAAAAGACAAGTCCAAATGAGTTAGCTTTGATAGGTTCTTCATCGAGCTTGGGATCGACCCACTCAAACTGCAACTCGACAGTATTAACTGCGACAATTTTCTTAGATTACCGATTGAATCGGGTATCCTCCCTGAGATATTGGTATCATACATGACCAGAGTCTCAAGAGAACTATCATCTAGAAAATCAGGCAAAGAAACCTGAAGGAGTACGTTAAATGATAGGATAAGAGTCTGAAGTGTCCGTACTTGGAGGATTTTTTGGGGAAATTCTCCTTGCAGGCCACAATAATGTAGGTTCAGTATTTTCAAGCTGGAGAAATTTGCTAAGAAACTAGGAACAATGGTGGACAAGTTGTTGCCTTCGAGTTGAATGACCGACAGATTAGCAAGACTCAGAAGAGAAGCGTCAATAGGACCAGACAGAGAACAGTAAGACATGCTCAGAACCTCAAGTTTTGGAACTGAAGAAGACAACGTCTTGCACCACTCACTTCCCTCAGCAGACACATCGACCTCATCAAGGTACAGCTCCCTCAACTCCCCCAAATCCCCGATTAGCGACCTTAAAGAGGGCTTTTCAAGTCTCAAATCGAAAAGGTAAGTGAGATCAAGAGTACGTAGCTTCCTCAGGGGAGATAGCTCTGAAGGAATCTGCCAGTTGAATCCGGCGTTGGACAAGTTGAGATTTTCCAAGTGGCTGAGATTCGCGAGGCCTGACGAAATTACCGTGAAGTTGAAGTTGTTGGAAGCCAAGTTCAGGCTTCGAAGGAACTCAAGCTTGAAGAGACTTGACAAACCGTTGATTCCGCCAGAGATCGACTCGTTGCTCAAATCGAGTCCCACAACAAGGCCGTCCTCGCACGTCACACCGCACCATGAATCAGCATTTCGGTCCCATTGTACTAGCTTGGAAGACTCGGAGGCATTGAAGATGAGGTTGTTTCTTAGCTCAAGCAAGAGCGATCTCTGGTTGATGCCAAGACATTGGGCTGAAGCTGAAGCCCTAGCTACGTCGAAGAAGATGGAGATCGTGGATATAGCAAGAAGAAGCCATGAAACGATCGAGCCGTTCATTGGAGGAGGTGTAAGAAGGGCGCGGGAAGAGGGAGCAGGGAAGAGGGAATCAACCGAAAAGAAGAGCACACTTGGGAGGGAGGAGTCGTCCTACTTTAAGTGCATTCTAGGGTCAATTTTGGGATATCATTAGTCGCCAAATTTGACTTATAACTCTTCCGAAAATTCCTAGTAAGTAAAAATCGGTGACATTGAGCAACAAAGTGACATTTTTTTTTTTAATCCTAATTTTCCAATCGAAACAAAAGACCACATTTATGTTTTATAGGAAAAAAGGAAAAATAAAAGAAATTTGCCTAAGATATTGAAATTATAACTTGACATCCCTTGAAAATGCTTTTGGCTCACCTTATTTAAGATCATAAAACAATCACATTATGTGATCATTGTTGTCTTTATACGTGAACATTAACCATGCAGAGACCGGTTAAACGCAAACAATATAGATATTATATCCAACTGTTTTATTAAATATGTAGACTCAATAAGATAAATACTTATATTTGAGTTTTATTTGAAAAATTGTATAAGATTGTGAAAGAAGCAAATCGATAAATAAATATAAATTCTAGAATCATATCAACTTTAGGATTTCAGCTTTCATATACAATATGATAGTTGACTGTATTGGATCAAGCAAACACATGAAAAACATTGAAGTTACTACAGTCACGCTCCAGACCAAAGTACACGTAATAGCTTTTAGTTGACTTGACTAGAGAGTGCAAAATTATGGTGGCGGTGGGGGTCCACCTCCTCCACCACCAAAAACATTAGACTTGCTCCGGTCAAGCCTCAGGCCAAAGTACACGCAATAGTTTTAAGTTAACTTGACTAGAGGTTGCAAAATTATGGTTGCGGTGGTGGTCCAGTCGGCCCCACCCCACCCCACCCCACCCCACACCCCCCTCTCGCCGGCAATGATTTTTAAAATCCCATTTTTGAAGAAAACCTGATTTTGCCTTTGGTGGATACAAAATATTAGTAGTAAGTTTGAAATATGCTAACAAACCCAATAGTATATCATCACTTTCTTTTTATTTATTCTATAAGTGACTACTTAAATGTTTTTAAGCGACCAACAAAATTAAAGTTCTATCATTCACGAACTCGGCAGTAAATTGCCACTTATTTTAGCTTCCACAGGTAAGTGCATGACTTTTTGTAGAATGTCAATTGCAATAACATTTCTACCATCCACAAAACCCAATAGTAGTTTTATTTTTTAGATGTTAGATTTTACTAGTAGACGCGCAAGTAACTGTTTGTTTCATTGTCCACAAATCTACTAGTAAAATTAGCACCTTTTTTTTTAACAAGAAGGTGCATAATTGTTTGTAAGTTACTAATGAAATAAATATTTTACCATCCACAAACTCAATTGTAAATATATAACGTAGGTGGTAAGCTATTAGAACATTGACAATTGTAAATCCCCAACACAGTTGCACAATCAAGTTAATTTACTTAATCAATCGGTAGCAAGTCAGATGATTACCACCGTTATTTAAAATTTATGGATGGTGTTTCAGGTCTCCTATTGAATAAAAACTAATATGTGTGGGTCAAGCGGACTGTTAGACACTTCTTCGTGATTCTTAGACGACTCATCATGACCAAAAAATGAGTACAGGCTTCCATGGCGTTTTCTTCGGTCCTACTATACAGGGCATTTTATGTGATAGCTACTTTGCAATCTTCTCTTTTTAAATATTTTCCGGGCTACAAAGAGGATAGCGTATTGCACAATTTTGGTCGTGAAACACAATACGGAACATTGTTCCATGCTGTTGACTTTGTGTAAGAGTTGGCCATTGTAAAACCCCGTTGGCAGCAAAAATTGACCAGTGACTTGCTTGGTCTGTACGTTTGTAACGTTCAATCACTTTTATTTATTTATTAAAGTGCCAGCTTTATTTGATTCATTGAAGTTAATGATTATTCTGTAATTTACTATCATTTATTTTCTTAAGCCACAAGCCTTTTAAAGTTACAAATTTTAAAAACAAAACTGCCAACCCTAATTTGAGCCGCTTAGCAACATTTATCTTATTTTTCCAATTTAACAACCATTTCAATAGTTTATGAAATTTAATTAAATATAATACAAGCATGATAAACTTACACATAAGTTGATTACTAAATAATTAAATAGAGGTTAGTAATTGAGTTAAATAAAGTTAATAATTTCATAAATTTTTCTATAAGTTTAAATTCCACTGATAAATTATGGTAATCACAAGAATAGTTGGTAAGGGTCTAATTGGTAATTGGCCAATTCTTCGTTTTTTTTGTCTTTTTGTTCCAAAAAAAAAAAAAAAATAGAAGTAAAAATTTGTTTGGTAATGTCAGTTAATTTTTCTATTCTCGGGAATAGATTAGTGGCCTGAGAATAGATCTACAACGGAATCAAGAAGTTGAAAAAAATTACTTCTTTGTTCCCAAGAATAATTCTAGAAACAAGCCATTTTTTTTTTCTTTTTTTCTTCTTCCTCCTCCAACTAGTTGCTGGGCTCGGCGATGGCTGGTGACCGGTTAGAGATGAGGTCCAACAATCTCACCAAAGCCTCGTTGGCCCTCGGCTATAGTTAGGCTTTTGCTATGGCGAGGCTCCCTCAAGGCTAGTGAGGTTGTCGGCTCTCTTCTTTGGTTGGTTGTTGGCCATCGTTAAGGCCTGGTGACCATTAAGAGGAGGAAGAAGAAGAGAAGAAAAAAGGAAAATCCTAGAAAATTATTAAAAAATTATAAGAAATTTTGCATCACAATTTTTTTTTGAGAATTGTACCATACACATTCTTGTTCTTTTTTTGTTCCAAGAAGAGAAATTTTATTTAGTTACCAAACATGTTTGAATATCCAAAAGTTCGTACAGGAAGAAAGTCAGAAACAACTATTTATGAGCAGAAATTGTTCCCACTAACAAAATAATTACGAAATGCACCCTAATTTTGAAAAGAGTTGATAATTTCTCTTATATTAAATTGAAAGGAAGAAAAAAAGGAAGAAAGGCAAAAAGGCAAAAGTAAAACGATGGAAAAGGGATGTTCTCTTAACTTAGAGGTATTAAGAGTAGTATAAAGGAAAATAAAAAAGAGGGAAAAATCTGAAAACATTTAAAATTAAAAGAAAGGAATGACAAAGCGAACTATAAGCACACTTAATTGTAAGCAAATTTAATTGATACATCGTGCACGCTGGAAAAGTACCATGGCCCCCCCACCTCCACTGGCCTATTACCATACTTTCTGGCCTATTACCATGCTTTCATTCCCTTATGCAACTTTGCTATATATAATAGAAATCCTTATCTAATTAATATGTCGTGCATGCTAGAAAAGTACCATGGACCCCACCTCCACTGGCTTATTACCATATTTTTATTCCTTTACGCAACTTTTTACTATGTATAATAGAAATGCGTGTTCGTTTGCTGAAGGAGCCATCAACGTATGATGAATGGCAAATCCTCATAATCGCCCCATGTTTTCTCTTCTAGTATCGCAGATTGATATATATTTAAAGGATTTCTTCCTTTATTATTATTATTATTATTTTTTTTGTTTCATTGTGAGTTTTGCTATGCTGAGAGTGGTTTGGCAAAGATTGTTTTTGGCAAAGAAGAGGACACTTGGGAGTGGAGGAGTCATCCTACTTTAAGTGCATTCTCGGGTCAAATTTGGGATATCATTATGCACCAAATTTGACTTATAACACTTTCAAACATTCTTAGTAAAAATTGGCGACATTGCGCAACAAAGTGACATTCTTTTTTATCCTAATTTTCCAATCGAAACAAAAGACCATATTTATGTTTTCTAGGAAAAAAGGAAAAATAAAAGAAATTTGCCTAAGATATTGAAATTAAAACTTGACATCCCTTGAAAATACTTTTGGCTCACCTTATTTAAGATCATAAAACCAATGACATCATATTAAATTGAAAGGAAGAGAAAGGCAAAAGTAAGACCATGAAAAATGGGCGTTATCTACCTACATGTGGGCAGTGCAGTTGGTTGAGATCTCTCCTTCAGCGAAAGAGGTCAAGGGTTCGAAATCTTGTATTGTTAGCAATTAAAGCGGCAGGCTTCGGCGGTGGGTTGCTGGGCCAGTTTCTCTCGATGTACAGTTGCTGTTGGGCCTCCGTGGAGGCCCGTGAGACCCCAAATCGGCGTAAGCCAACAAGGGTAGGCTCCGGCAGATCCTCGTTCACAAAAAAAGGGGGGGGGGGGGCGTTATCCTTACTTCGAGTGATATAAAGAGTAGTTCAAAGGAAAATAGAAAGAGGAAAAAATCCACAAAGGTTTTAAATTGAAAGAAAGAAACGAAAAAAGCGAACTAGTGTAGATGCAGGGAATTGATCCATCGTGCACGTCGGACGGTTACCATGGCCCACCTGTACCCGACCAACGGATAATTACCATACTTCACTCCTTCATGCAACTTTTACTATATTTAATAGAAATGCGTGTTGGTTGGCTAAAGGAGCAATCGACGCATGGCACATCCTGATAATTGCTTTGGAGTTTTTCTTTTGGTATTGTATACTGATACATTTGAAGGTTTTCTTCCTTCTTTTTTTGCTTCGTAGTGAGTTTTCCTATGCTAAGAGTGGCTTGATAGAGATTTTTTAGGCTTTTATTTTTTTTTTCTTTTTGGATTGAGCAGAGTTAGCTTCCAATAAGGCTCGAAATCAAGACCATAAAGAGAGGAGCAAACTCTCTTGCAATCTAAAAACAACACCTGATTGTTAGATTTTAAATGTAATCAAATTTTCAAAATCTTATCTTAATTGAAAGAGATCTCATTGAGTAATTCATAAATAAAAATCAACCCTCCAATGAGCACTGCATTGCTCTAGCAAATGAAAAGCTCTGTCTTCTCTTTTGGTTCAAGATTTTGACAAGATAACAAGAAAAATAGTTATTATAGCATTGACGAGTGCTAAAGAAACATTATAAAGTTGAAATCTCTTTTTTAGACAACCATGATGAAACTGAATGGAAATCCAACTTGAATTGTGGCATGCTAAACTAAGTCACCCCATGGTACTCAACTTTGGCTACTTGATGAAAAAGTGTTCGACTCAAGTGCTCACAGCTGCCTAGACACTTTTAAAGATGATGACTTTTTGTGGTTGCTCTCGAAGATGAAAATACTCAAACATCACATCTTTACTTAATAAATTATCTTTATAACGTGTTACGATCAATGGGTATATATACCTGAACAATATATACAAGAAATAAAGTAATCTAATGTAACAAGCAAATTAGTTATCTTAATCTAACAAGGAAATTCTAGGAGATAATTAAATGTCAAAGCAATATCCCTAACATCTAGTAATGTCTTTAATAAAATCTTTTGAAAAGAAATTCTCTAATATTCATAAATAAATAACCCGTAAAGATGACGACATGTGAGAGAGGCATCCAGAAAATTTCGTGCGAAATGGGCAATTTCAAGAACAGAGAAATGCAGGGGGGGAGGAGGAAAACAGGGGATGCATCGTCTTGGAAATAGGGAGCAGTCAAAGTAAACGTCTGCTGGGGGGGACGATTCTGTCTAGTATTAACGTAAGTTGTGGGACTGACGATGTTTCTTACTCTGTGGACTCATGAGTGTTGGGATTAGGAGCAGAAACGCATTTGTGCCCATTGGCTTTTCTTTATTCGTTTGCGGATTTCTTGGTGTCAATTTATGTTATGCTGGCCGGACCAAGAAAAATCAAACTTCAATGGAGAGGATATGACCAGCTTAGCGAATTGGTATATAAGCTACGTTTAGTGATGAAAATAGAGAAAGTTAAATGGTGCCCATATCCAAAGGGTGGTTTAGTAGTAGGACAATCGAGATATTGCAATTCTAGAAGCATTAGATTTTATGTGTTGTCTAGGGTTGATCGGGTCCAAGGTGGGTAGGGTCTAGACCTGGATCCTGTTCCCGACCCTGTTATAACTGGTTCTCTTATTTTGGACCCTGTACCCGACCCTATTTGCATTGGACTCTGTTCCCGACCCACCCTGTTTTTCCGGTCCGAGAACAGGGTTAACCCTGTTTATATTAGAACCTGTTTTGCATAAAAATTGCTGTACAACACTCAAGATAAAGCGTTTAACACTCATATGTAAGATGAAGCGTTTACAATCTCGATCAGCATAAGTTTCATTGGAACTCTTAAAAAGTCAAGTGAATACAAGTTTCAAGCCTTGGCAAAATCCACTACATGTTCCCTCCCAGCAACCAAAAATGCATAAGCTCATGCAGCATCATAGAAGTTCAGCCTCCCAATTTCGTGCTGGGAGCTATTTTTCCCACTTGATTTTGCACCATGCAAAGAAAGCATTAATTGACACAGACACATAATCTCCAGGTAGGCTTTGGATTGGCACGGTCAAGGCAAGAAGGAAATAAACTCAAAGGTTCCATGAAAAACAATAGAGTCCTCAATATCCAGATTCGCAACTAGTCCAAAAGCCTCTAATGATTAATACAAAAATGAAGTGTCAGGTGTGGAGTGTAATCATTTCTGCAAAGATGAAAGTATATATACCTTTATATCCCTTGGACTGTACCCGTTTTTGCATCCTTTCCACAGCCACAGCTGACAGATCAATGCATGTTATATCCGTAACCCCGTCTTCATAGAGATTTTCACATAGCTGCGAGTTTCCACAATCAAGCTCCAAAACCTTCATTACAAAGTTCCCTCATTAGAAAGACCCGCAATTAAATAAAATCCTCGAACCAATAACAGTAATTGGAATCCAAGAAAATCTAAAAAGAGGGTAAACATGCCCACAACAAAAATGGAAACAAGATCACTGGACAATTCAACATTCACCCATCTACTTCCACAGAAAATTCAGGACCAACACGAAAACTTAAGTAATTCTTATAAGATGGCCAAAATACAAACAAGCCCGCAACGCCAAACTAGTCACATCAGCATATCTATCAATGCCAGCACGCGAAATAAACCATAGAAGACCGCAACGCCAATTTCTTGAACTGAGCTTAGACAACACCAGGTCGAAGACCCGGATACGAGCATCGGGAATCAAAAAGGCATTGAAAGGACGCGGTGCTCACGAAAGAACCGGCCTTGACATTCTGCTGCATCAGATGGCGGAAATGAGAGTAGTCCTTGAACCACTCGTAGTGCTCCTCGCGAGAGAACCTCTTGTCCCTAAAGCAATATCGACGACAACAACGTGAGAACTGCAATGGACTGTAATCGGGTGCCCCCTTCGGCAAGCGGAGATGGCGAAACACGATTCTGGCTAGCGCACGTACCAGTAGGACGGATCGAGGTAATCTAGGGCCGTGAAGGGAGCAACATCTCTCTTCTCCACCTGGTTTGATCCCTCTGACGCCGGGCGTCAGCGAGGGGGCTAGGCCAGATCGCGAGCAGAGCAGGGGAGCGTCGTTCGGGCGGCGGTAGATCAGCAGCAGGGGAGCTCGGGATCGGCGGAGGGCTACTGTGGGTTGCTCGAACTCAAAGATGCGACAAGGTGGAACGGCGAGATCGAACGGAGGTGGCGAGATCTGCACTCGTCGGCGAGGCAACAACAGCAGGTGGAACGGCGAGATCGAATGGAGGCGACGTCGGCGCTCGGGTGCGAGATCGGCGGGGGTGGTGCGAGTGCGAGGGGTGCGACGAGAGCGGCGTCGGCTTCGCGATTTCGGGAGGTAAAAATAGAAAAGAAGTAGAAAGGAGAAACATATTAGGTTTTGCGTTTTGGGGGGGCTTCAAACCGGTTCTCCAACCGGTTCCCAAACCGGTCTTGTCGATCCGGTTCCTGAATGGGTAATCCCTCGGAACCGGTTCCCGGACCGGTTCAAACAGGGTCTGATTTTTGGGAACCGGTTCCCTAACTGGTTTCAACCGGAACTGGTTCCCAACCCTGTTTTCCGGGTGGGCCGATCTGGGAACCGGGTTGACCCGGACCGGTTGCACACCCCTAGTGTTGTCCATTCTTGTCACAGCCACTAAAGGCAAGATTGAATTGGAGATGGAATTGGTTATAATGTGAATGGGTCCATTTTTTCTTTTTTTTTCTTTTTTATTGGAGATAGTTTACGGACAAAAGATTGCTAAAAATATCACAAGTTCTTTATTAAAATAAGGGTTGATAACACAAAAACTCATAACTGGTACACCTGTGACAAATTTATCTTAAACTAATTTTTTGATCTCCAAAAATCTCAAGCCCAAATTAGTACACCAATGACAAATTTATCCTACATTAGTTTCCATTAAATTTTACCATTAAATTTCTAAGCTTAACAAGTGTACTAATTTAGAGTTTTACTTTCTATTTGTCACGAGATGTCTACCGGTTAAGAGTTTTTCATAACATTAATTCAATTTTACAGAAAGTAATGGAGGATAAATTTGTTATAGGTATACTAATTTGGGTTTTTTTTTTTTGTAATCAAAAAATTAAATTGGGATGAATTTATCACAATTGTACCAGTTAGATGTTTTTTATGGTCAAAAAATTAGTTTTGGTTAATTTTATCACAATTGTAATAGTTTGAGATTTTTTCGTGATATTAGCCCTTAGAAGAAAGTACCTTTTGGATCACTTGTTAAAGCTTGATGAGTAATTGAAAACGAAAATTTTCTATCAATTGATAGTTGTTCTTTTATTAATGTGTGCTTGTGTCTACTTAAGTGTTCCTACTAATTTAGTGATCTTTACTAGTGTGCAAATGATTATTATTAATAGACTCAATTTAATTATATCGTAATTGTACTGGAGATCTGCACTAGGAACATATCTGTTGGGGCTTAATTCCGTGGTAGTTGCAAGGCAATATTTATTGTCCAAATTTTCTTTGCTTATCCACACTAAGTAATTTCATCTTGCACAAACTCACGACCATATGCAGGATTCCCTTTGAACGAATGTCCAATGATTACCGAGATTGATTTCTAAGAGGTTTTGGGAATATTTTTCAGCCGGTACATAAAAGAGGTTTAATCCATCGGGTTGATATTCATATTTGAACAATACTATCGTCATGGCCTGTGATTTTTCTGTACTCACATATCCTTGTGAGTAGAGCTTTGAGTTATCAGGTGAATAGTGAGTGATGAAAAGGGATGAATTTAATTAGTTTGTGGGAGTGGCGTCAAGATGATTAATGCTAAAAAATCTAGGAAAATAGAACGAATATATTTCCACGAAGCTTTGAAAGCGAGGTTGGCTTCCTGTGCATAAACTGGTCAGGAGCTTATGCTACCCTCCTAATGAGGCCATGGTAGGCCGAAACCAATTGTTGTGCCTAAAGTAATTTGTTATCTCACTCGTTGGATTAGACACTTGAGTTAAATTGGGCGTGGTACGATCCGATATGAGAAAGTTATTCGCCGTATTGTTCTCTAAAATAACTATAAAAGGAAGGTTGGCATGGTGTTATCTGCTCATCGGGCGCCGCACAGGCTTCTCTACGGTCAAGGAACTAGAGGCGTGTGACACTGGAACACTTCATTCAAACTCGATCACGTCAAAACTCAGCCCTTCCAGATTAAGTTTGACTCATGAATTTCTTTTATAAACTTGAAATGACTTGGTTTGATTCAACTCGATTATCATAAATGATTTTTTGTTGGAGCTTGATTCAAACTTGAGCTCAAATTTGACTTTCGTAAAATCAAAACCAATGAGGCTTCGACTTGACTTAGTCTCGCACTTGAACTCATGATGTTAAAAAACATACATCTTCATTGCAGTTAGATCGATCATGTGCTACCACATGGAGCTAATCCATGATAGATGAAGATCATCATATTAACACTAGAATTTAACATTTCCAGAAAATTTACAAAATGTTATCACAGCCAATCGAAATTAGCATACCTTAGTTTTCATATATCATGATTGTTGACTTGAAAGCGGCCATAATCGCTAGTCAGACCAATGATGCAGTGAACCAGTTGACAAGGTCCAACTTCAAGCCCATGAATTGAGCTTCATTCGAACGTAAAGAATGTTCTTAGAGCTGGTAAGACTGCACCTTTAGTCCAGTTTTACGGGCTCATGCGTGAAGAATCTTTGTTAAATCCGTGAAGAATGTTTCTGATTGAAGGACTTTCTGACAATAGAAATTATGGAAAGGAAAGGCAATTGAAATTACTTCAATAATGCATCACAACCAAAGTACACGCATTAGCTTTCAATTGACTTTGACTAGAAAATGCAACAATGTCGTTTCAATGGAGCTCCCGGTTCGGTGTTCTATAAAATTCCGTTGATGGATAAAATGGAATTTTTCCTATGGAAGGTAATTAAGTAACGTCGACAATAAATTCTAAATACTGATGATGCTATGTAAAAGTGATCAATAACTAGTTATTTCGGTTAGCAATTTAAATTAGCGATGAATTAACAATTTTATCATTGTCAAACTCAACTATATATTATCACTTGTTTTTAGATTTTACAAATGGATGCATAAGTAAATGTTACCAATAAAGTAACAATTTTAATGTTCTTAGAGCTAGGAAAATTGTACCTTTAGTCCAGTTTGGCGAGCACACACATGAACAATCTTTATTTTATCCGAACGTAAAGAATGTTTCTGATTGAAGGACCTTCCGACAATAGACAACTATAGAGAGGAAAGACAATTAAATTGACTCCAATAAAGCATCACAACCAAAGTACACGCATTAGCTTTCAGTTGACTTTGACTTGAGAATGCAACCTTGTAGCTTCAGTGGAGCTCCCCAGTTCGGTGTTCTATAAAATTCCGTTGATGAATTAAACGGAATTTTTTCTATAAAAGGTAAGTACATAACGTCGATAATAAATTTAAAATACTGACGAGGATATATAAAAAGTGATCGATAGCTAGTTAATTCGGTTAGCAATTTGAAATTAGCGATGAAACAACAATATTATCGTTGACAAATTCAACTGTATATTACCACTTGTTTTCAGATTTTACAAATGGATGCGCAAGTAAATGTTACCAATGAAGTAACAGTTTTATTATCCACAAATATGATAGTAGACTAACACTTATTTTTATACTTTACAAGTGAATGTATAACTATTTTTAAGTTACCGATGAAATAACAATCTTACTATCTACAAACCCAATAATAGAAAACCATTTATCATGTTGTGATTAAATTTTGAGTAGTAAATGCATAACTGGAACATTTACAGTTATAAGTCACTAATATTGTGGCAAATATTGTCGTATCATTAACTTCTTACTCCCCATGCACCACTCTCTTAAGTTGACTTGACTTACGAATGCAAATTCATCATTCCCCGCTTTCTACGGCACAAGTTCCCTTCTAGAGAGCAGATATTCATATCTCCCATTTTATATCTACAAGATGTATTGTGATCAGGACCCGATTTTTCTGTTTAATGTTTACTATTGGGAAAATAAGGAAATCAAAGATGGAGCTCTCGGACTCGGTTTTCCTATTACATTTGGACTAATCTTCGCAAATTAAGGAAAATGAAGACATCAGCCGAGGAGATCACTAGTAAAACAAAGGTGATCCGTGTTTCTTGGTCATTACGTTTGCATTCTCACACATATGTCAGATTTTTCTCCTTTCAAACTAAGGTCAAGCCCTTATTGTGCCCATCAAATTTACGATTGATTGTCGAACGGTTTCTCTAATTATCCTGTCTCATGATTTAGAGCTAATCTCATGTACGTTTCAGCCTTTGAAATATATAAGCAACATGTTGGGATTTCGAGCAGCGGTGCACTACTATTGTTACCATTCTGAGATCGCCTCCACTGACGCAATCCTCATGAGGTTGCGAGATTCTTCAATGACCTCCCTAAGGGTGTCAGGTTCGATATTGGCGCGAGCTACATGACCGAGTAATTTAGGCGAGTGGCCGTATACCACTGGAACAATTGGCACATGAAATGGACAGAATCGGGCGCGAGTACTTTGGCAACCCTTGGTCCAGCTACTACTACTTACGTTCTCTTTGTTTTTAACGTCATTAAAGCCTTCTTTGCCGCTTACATATTTTATCATTCCAAGAATTAACCTACCTCAACAACTCAGTTTCCAAAACATAATTTAGAAAAATCTTCTTAGACCAATAAAATTTGAAACATGCTCGGTTTCATTTTTTGATATCGCTTCAACTGCTATTCGTAATTGGCTAGATTGCTTAAAACTTGCATTTTCTTTGCTGTGCTGCCACATGGAACTAGTCCATGATAGACAAAGAGCATCATGTTAACTTTGGGATTTGATATTTTTAGAAAACTTACAAAATGTCATTCCAGCTAATCGAAATTAGCAAACCATATTGTTCACACAACATGATAATTGACTTGAAAGCGGCAGTAACCACTAGTCAAACCAACGAACCAGTCAACCAAATGAACCAGTCAACCAGGTTCAACTTTAAGCCCTTGAAATGGGTTGGAATTCGAAAACCTATCAGGATTGAAATTTTCAAACCCAAAATTTCTGTGCACCTTCTAGGAGTCGGAGCTGGGAAGACGACAGCTTTGGTCCAATTTGGTAGGCACATGTGTAAAAAAAATCTTTATTTTGTCTGAGGTTGAAGAACTTTTCTGATTGAAGGACTTTCCGACAATAGACAATAATGGAGAGGAAAAACAATTGCACTTATTCCAATAAAGCATGACGACCAAACTACATGCAATAGCTTTCAGTTTACTTCACTAGAGAATACAAATTGTTGTTTAAGTGAGGTCCCCGGTTCGGTGATTTATAAAATTCCATTCACGAATAGAACGGGCACATGCGTAAAGAATTTTTGTTTTATCCAAACGTAAAGAATGTTTCTAATTGACGGGCTTTCCGACAGTAAACAATTATGAAAAGGAAAGGCAACTGAACTTACTCCAATAAAACATAACAACCAAACTTCACGCAATAACTAGAGAATGCTAAATTGTCGTTTAAGTGAGCTCACTAATTCATCATTTATAAAATGCAGTCAATCAGGTCCAACTTCAAGCCCATGGACTGAGCAGGAATTTGAAAACCTTTCGGAATTGGAATTTTCAAACCGAAAATTTCCTTGCACCTTCTTAGGAAAAAATTGGGAAAGCCTTTGGTCCAGTTTGGTGGCGGGTATGCAGCGGTTACACATCTTAGAAAATCATGGAGAGGAAAAACATTGAACTTGCTAACTACAATGAAGCATAATGACCAGTAGTTTTCAATTGACTTGACTAGGAATGCAAAATTGTCCTTTCAGTGGAGCACCTCGGATTTATAAAATTCTATTGACGAATAAAATGGAATTTTTTTTCTATGAATTGTGACTGTGTAATGTTGATAACAAATTTGAAATATCGATGATTAGTAAAACATGATCAATAATTTGTTGATTTGCCTAATGTAATTAGCGATGGAATGACAATTTTACCATTGACAGACTCTAGTATATTTCCAGATTCTTTGTAGATTTTATAAATGGACACGTAAATATATGTTGCCAATGAAATAACAATTTTATCGTCCACAAATCTAATAATTGATTGACACAAACTTTTATAATTTACAAGTGGGTGCATAATTGCTAAGTCACCAATTAACTAACAATCTTACTATCCACAAACTCAATATTAGAAAACCATTTATTGTGCTAAGATCTAGTTTTGAGTAGTAAATATATAATTAGAAAATTTACAATTATAATTCACTAATATCGTTGCAAAATATCATCAATATACATTGTTATTTGAAATTTCATGAATTACAAATTTACTATTGAAAGGAAGATTATTTTGTTTGGACTAAACGAAGTGTTAAACACTTATTTGTGATTATTTAATGACTCATCATCGTCAAGAAACAAGAAAACAGCCACAAGCTCAGAGAGCAAAGGAATGATGTAAAAAAAATTGCTTTTATTCCACAGGAAATTCAAAATTTAGAATATATTTTTATTTTTTCAAGATATAAACTTTTGTGTCGCTTATGAAAACCTTTCGAAATATTTCCATCACAGATGAAAATTGGTAGGTATTAATTTTTAGTCGATCATGAAAATATTTTTTATTGATTAACTTTTTAAAGCGATATAACCAGTTATTTTCCGAATAATACATTTCGAATTTTGAATTTATCTTTAAAAAAAATGCATCTTGAATTTTAAACAATATTACAGGCTCCGATGACATTTTCCTTTTGTGCTACTTTACATGGCATTGTTTGTGATAGTTACTTTGCAATTTTCTCTTGTTTTTGGGCTCCAAAGAGGAAAAGTTTTTGGACAAGTTTGGCCTTTCATGAATCAAAATACGGAAGACCATCGGCAATGCTCATGAGTGCAGTTGAAAACATGGCCGAAACAGCATTTAATCGTCACCGGCAAGCCCATCCCCCTCGTTACTCTCTCTCTCTCTCTCTCTCTCTCTCTCTCTCTCTCAGAGTCGAGGTAGTGCTCGCGGCCGTGAGAACTCCTATGGCACGAGTCTGAAGCTCAGGGTGGCTGCAGAGCCCTCTGGGATAGAGCTCACATCCATTGAAGCTCTGCATGAACAGCTCGTGGGCATCCATGGCTGCGGCCATAGGACCCAATCTGGTCCGCTGGCTGGGGTTGTCCAACCTCGATCTAGACCAGATTCCAGGCAGTGACCATCGCTGGGCTCATACTTAGGGTTTGAGTGACGCTCACGAACGACTCTTCAAGAGACAATCTTAGGCAATGATAAGAGGAAGACGATTCTCATTATTCAACCATTTTCAATATTTTCATTGGCACTGAACAGTTTTTTCATCCCTTAAAACTCTGGTTTACTTTCCAACATATTTTGGCCAACAACATTTTAGTTTTTAATTTGTTATTTTTTTTATTAATTTTAACAACAAATTAAAGCGCCAAAGCATCATCTCGCCATGGAAAAAGATAATGATGGTCACTTTTCGTCCCTCCATTAACTCCGTCATATTTTCAGGACATTTGGTGAGATCATTTTATCCCCGGAAATGCGTACATTATCTTTCTTGGGATTTAGCCAGAGACACTTAAATTAGAAGTAAGAGATTTGATGTGCTTAAGAGAAATTATTTTTATAAACAACTATTACTTTTCTTTTAAAAGTTACCAGACCAGAGAGTACAAATCCGACTTCCAAGCCTTCAACAATCTCGGGAAGGAAAATATCGGCCAGGTTCAACAATAGAAATTGATCAACTGAACATCGATAGATTAGTATGAGACCAATGGTTCAGTTGAAATTTACTATTATATTGCATGACTTACAGCTGAAAATAGCCCATCACAAGCATCTTTTGCTAAGGATTATTAACTCGCTCTCTTATCTCCATACACAAAACAATAGCAAGCTCTATCTACTAACTACAAACAGGTGACAGGAGGATGATGAGTGAATTTGTCACCTTTCCTCAGCCTAAAAAGCCAAAAACCACAGCTCCTGTACATAACCCTCAGCTGTTGCCGAAAACTGCCGAGAGACTCCAGCCACTAATCCAAAAGGAAATCTAGCTCGTTGGGTAGAGTAACTCTTTTTCGCAGTAGGGACTCGATCGTCGGACATTTCCTCTTTCTTCCGCCTCTGGGCCTAGATTGAAATTGCTCATCTAACTCCTCAAAATCACCCTAAACCCAAGGAGCCAAATTGCTAGGAATGAGAATCATCCAACTCTCATGTGGTAAAAAGCTGGATTTCAACAGCAGTAAAATTGAATTTCAATATTTGAGAACGAGAGAATGGGGCTCATTGAAGTGTAAACATGGCAACCAGTTTTCCCGTGATGGTCTCTCACGTGCTTATATGCAAACTTTTTGCCACAATCCTTATGGCCGCAAACAAATGGCCTCACCCCAAGATGAACAAGCCTTCACATGCTGACGTAAATTTGATTTCTGTCAACAAGAAAATAATCAGCTAATGTACACTCAGCAGGCACATGATAAATGAGCTCACGTTTCAAAGTTCCGAAAGATTATAATCCATAACCAGCCAGAATCTACTTAGTAGGTGACTACATCTTACTGTTGAAAAAATGTGGAGACAACCCTCAACTTCACATCTGAATGCTTCTGAATCAGCCGAATTTTTCTTCTCATGCGTGAGGAGATGCCGTTGGATATTCTTGCTCAACTGCTTAGTCCCACATATGTTGCAATTGACTAATTGCTGAGCCGACCGCATGTGGTCCTTCAGATAATCAACATTGCTGAAGTATTTCATGCACTCACAACAGAAAGCCTCCTCAGTCTCTAGTTTGACTGCAGCAGTTGAAATCACATTATTATTGAATAGCATGTTAAACAGTTCATAGATATCATTCGGCTTCACCAAGATACCTTCATAATTAAGTGACTCACCATGATAATCCTCATGCTTTCGCAACTTCGTTGCAAACTTGAAAACCTTTCCACACCCAACCTCCGGACAAACATGCTGCTTCAGACTCTTACATTCACTAGACGTTGATGGTTCCTCATCATTGTGAATTCCATTCAAGTGCCTCTTCATGTTCCCTTGATATGCAAATGACTTATCGCAACCATCAACAGGACAGCTGAAAATCTTGCCTTTATGCTGAAGAAAGTGATGAGCCAAATGGTCTTTTCTCCTATAGCTGGCAGAGCAATCCTCTATAGAACACTTGAAAGGCGTCTGCAAATGAATTTAGCATATTGACAAATAGATACAAAGCATACCAAATCTCTAGACATCAATAGGAGAAGAAAAAAAAGGAGAATGATGCTTCAAACCTCAAGATAGAACATGCGTGACCGAGGCTGACTTGATGGATCTTCTCAGGTGGTCCCCCGACCTGATACTAGTCCAATCAAGATACAAGATTGCAGCCTCTTGCATTTTGGAGTTCTTTTCAATGGGATCCAATGCTTCATGCCATTATCATATCATAATCAGATGAGCCAATATACTTTATCCTGCAAGGTCTTGATTTCAGTATAGGCAAACTTGCAGTAGACAAATGGAAAGGAACAAAACAGCTTCATTTTTCAACCAAAATCAAAACTTTTTTTATCATAAAATATCTACCTGTGAGACTAGAACACACTAAAAGATTGATGCTTTTTCAATGGTGCTTCCATTTTATGATGTTCCACAAGATTACAGCACTATATTTATGGGTAATCACCATTTGACGGCCCAGAAAATCATGTACATCCCCAACAATAATATCCGAATTGCTGTTTCTGACGCCTCATTAGAAGTTACAAATGTGAAAATTTTGGTGGCAAAGACCACAACCGAGCATTGCGCATCGAACCAATCTGCTCAACAAGACCGGTGCGACCGTGATCAGAACCTGTCCATTTTACAAACTGTACCTCACAGTCGACCACCTCCATGACAGGTGTAATCTAATCGAAACTTGACTAAAATTTTCAAAGAACTTGCTTTCATGTTGCAGCATCAACAACAAAACAGAGAACTCAACATACCTCGAGCGAATGGCCCTGCATATGCTGCCTCAAGTACGCGGGTTTCTTAAACGTGGCGCCGCATTCTTCGCTGGTATTATTAGCCTTCGCTCCCTCCTTCCCCTCGACCCCTAGAACCATCGCCGCTTCCACCTCATCCTGATAAAGACCGAAGCAACACGAAAACCACTTCACATCGGTCCCCATCGCGGTGTACATTCGAACCCGAGCATATTCCACAAATGCAAAACCAGCAATTGCCGATTACTAGTCAAATCGTAGCGCCAGAACTCGCGGCCCAAAACGAACCGAGCTGCATGGGAACCATCGGAAGGCAATGAAGGGAAGAGAACTCACGTCGTGGCGCGACTGGATGTGAGAAGTGACGAGGGACTTCCTGGACCTGCAGATCCCGCAGTGCTCGCGGTAGTAAAGCCACCAACTGGAAGAGACGCTTGGATCGGTGTTGTTCTGGGCCTAACTTGACTGGGTTCAAAGCTATGATCAGTTTGGGCCCAAATTAGGCCCGGCCCGGTAAGCTTTCCATCGAACGAAATTAGATCTGCGAACAGGAAGCTGCTTACTTCGCGATTGTTGCGCACATTATTAAATACGAGCATGAATATGTATAGAGAGCGACCGTGAGGTTTCGTCGCAGAGATTGCTGAGGTAGATTTTCGTACATTGCCTTTTTTATATTTTCTCAATCCTACGTGGCGATGACATGGCAAAAACGTGGAACACAAAGCTAAAACGATATTGTTTTGGATTAATTTGTACTTTTTTAATTAAAATTTTTAATTAAATCACATAAAAAAGTATTTAAAAAACACAAAAAAAGAAGAGCTAAGGGCAAGGGGGAAAGCTCTTGTCAGTGCCACCCCCATTGTCGAAAAGGGTCGGCGGGGGCTCGAAAAGGGCTAGCGGGGGTCACCGGAGCCTAGTCTAGGGCCAACAACCCTCATTGATCACAAGTACGAGCCATGGCGCGGGCCCTCGCTGAGCCCTCATCGACCTTTTTCGGTGATGGGGGCAGTAGTGACAAGGGCGGCAAGCCCATGCCTTTGGCTTTTTTTTTTTTTATACCTTTTTTTGTGTTTTTTAAATAAATATTTTTATTTTATTTAATTAACACTATGGTTAAAAAAATTAGAAATTAATCCACATCATCATCATGTACGAATAGAAAATATTTAAAAAAACCATGTTAGCATTTTTCACTGGTCTAAATAGATGGAGTTGATTGAAAGACTTGATTTTACCAATTTAATAAGTTTTATAACTTAATTATATTTTTTGTAAGTTTTAAAACTCAATTGCATTTTCGTGACAAATTTTATAATTTTCCCTACATATATCCCATGCCCCCATCCCAAGGGTCGGTAGCATAAGTTGACGGGCAGGTGATTTACTTGTCTATCACACTTTATTAACTTACAACCATTTTCATAGAAGGATCATCATTTTTTTTTCAAATTATTGACTATTCCAAAAAAAAAAAAAAAATACCAATATTTCTTAAGCTACCAATGTGTCAAAGTTACAACTTTTATACGAGACTACCAACCTTAATTTTAGTTACTCACCAACGGTTGCATTATTTTTTCCATTGTTCTCAACTAGGGGTACTGAGTTAACCTGTAGTTAAGAACAGTGCCGTAAAGCATGCTAACTCAACAGTGGGTATTTCACCTACCCCTACTCACCCTAAGTGCGGGAAACTACTATACCTACCCACCCGGTGGTAGTTAGAATCAAAGTGCTGACATAGTGTCTACTTTCACCACTGTGAGACCTCTAAATTCCATGTCTATCTTTTTCTTCCCGATAAAAAGGAAATACGGAGGACGGCGTGGGGTCTCCCACCCATAGCAGTTCTCCCGCATGTTTCCTCCTTAAGCCTTTTAAAGACTTGCTCAGGTCCGATTTTACCAACCCTTTCAATGAGTCAAAATATTAGCATAATAAACTTACCATGTAAGAGTCAATAATCTATAGAAGAGTCAGTTGCTTCATACTTTGGTAGATTATCATAATAAATGCTAATCAATAAATAATCAAATAAAGGTTGGTAACTGAATTTAAATGAAGCTAATAATTACATATAAAAGTTTGTAATTTAAGTTCTACCGATAAATAATAGTAATTGTCAGTAATTGGTAATTTAAAAAAGAATTGATAGTGTCTTATAAGAATTGGTAAATTGAACCCATTCCTGAGCTCCCAAATTAATAATCATAAGTTGTTAAAACAATGTGAAATAATGCAAAAAAACAAAAAAGTTGGTAAGTGGGCTCCAATACAACTTGGTAGTTCAAACAA
Source organism: Eucalyptus pumila (assembly GCA_016097595.1). NCBI lineage: Eukaryota > Viridiplantae > Streptophyta > Magnoliopsida > Myrtales > Myrtaceae > Eucalyptus > Eucalyptus pumila. The sequence continues at coordinate 10,860,264 of CM027846.1, forward strand.
TTTTGTGATAAGTTCTTCATATTTTCTAACCATCGCCAATTATCGCTGGTGGGGGCTGCTGCCACCAAGTCCACCACCCATTCTCGTGTATCTCAGGATCTCACTTTTGTTTTCTACATTTTGCTTCCTTTTTGTTGTTATAAAATATAATTAATTTGTTTTGATTTTAACATTATTGACTTGTACTTTTTTGATAACAAGAAAAATATCATCTTAGCATACCACATCTAACATACTAGGAGTTGTCGAATAAGAATTGGGTAGAGTTAGAGGAGTTGATATCAATCTATATATATATATATTTTGAAGGATCCAATTGCACAAGCAACATAAGTGTAAATATTCTATATGCGGATCATTAAACAAAACGTCTTTTTAAAGGTGATGGAGAATTATGAAGAGAACAAACAAAGAAAAATACTATTTCTTGAGTTTAATAACTGAATCTTAGCTGAAATCTTCATGGACATAAGTGTCTGAGCAGTACTTTATTCCAAAATCGATAATAAGCAAACCTCCAAGATTTGATTGACGCTAACGGATCACAAAATATCCAGAAGCCAACCACGAATCCAAGCGATATGCTCATGTAAAACCACTTCTCGCTATCATCGCTGTCATTGCCTTCGAAGGAATCTGAGGGATCTATTCCCTTGCTATCGGGATCTGAGCATTTTGTGGGTAGCGGAAGTCCACACAATCTGCTATTGCCTTTGAAGGAATCTTCTGAGAAGGTGAGAAATTGTTGGACTGCCGGGATGCTACCTTCAAGCTTATTGTATGAGAGGTTCAGGAAGGAAAGAAAATTAAGATCTGAAAGCTGTGGGGGAATCGTCCCATTGAGGTCATTCTGTGAAAGGTCCAATGACTCAAGCTGTTGCAAGTGTTCTAGGGATGAAGGAATTGGCCCTGAGAATCCATTCTTTGATAAGTTGAGGAAATAAAGCGCTTTCAGATCCTCAAGAGTATCAAGTATTGGACCCTCGAAATTGTTGCATGAGAAGTCGATTGAAGTGAAAAGAGTCAAGATCTTCACCAGCTCCAATTGCATACCCTTGATGGTGATGCTTACCGAGTCCTGATAATAGAGTCCAGAAAAGATAAGGAATGGATACTGGATATGATTCATGTCTACATTAGCCTTCATAGCCTCCCAAGTTGTGAGGTATTGAAAGGGCAGAGCGCCACTGAAATTGTTGGAAGATATGTCCACAATTTGAAGCATCTTCCAAGTGCCATTAATCTCCGGACATCCAACCCCTCCATGGAAGTTGTTGGATCGTAACACGAGTACACGTAGACTTGCAATGCTCTTCAATTGACATGGATACACGTCATCAATCTGGTTTGTTTCCGATGTCTAAAACCTCCAGAGTCGTGCAATTTGCCAATGACTCTGAGAACTGCCCTTGTAATCGATTAGTGCTGAGATCCAAATTCTTCAAACCGCATGTTTCAGGGAAATTGATAATGCTACCATCCAAGGCATTATTTCGCAGATTTAATATCTTGAGAGACTCCATCACCAAGCAGTCAGGAATATTTCCCGTCAAATAATTATGAGATAGGTCGAGCACCTCGAGATAATCAGCTCCGCAAATTGATTTTGGGATAGACCCCTGGAAATTGTTATTGGACAGGGAGAAGAATATTGTCACAAGAAGACTCGTACCACTAGCAGGTGGAATGTCTAAAGTGAAGTTGTTACTCGAGAAGTCCATGTGTATGGCAAACGGCGGTAGTGGTAACGTTTGTCCACGGAGCCTGTTCTTATGAAGGTCAAGAACTGTCAGAGAAGAAGTAAGATTAGACAGCGGTGTTTCGATATCGTCTAGTAAATTATGCGAAAGATTAAGATACACAAGATCTTGAAGCTCCCATATCCATTTTGGTATCTTGCCCTGAATTTCATTGTCAGAGAGGTCTAGATATACCAATCTGTGCTCAGCCAAGAACTCAGGTAAGGTGCTCAACTGGCAAGAAGCCAACTTTAAAGTTGTAATGTTAAGGAATGAAGATGCCTGAGAAGCAGTATTTGTGGGATCAATGGAAAAACGATTGTAGGAAAGATCCAAATGAGAAAGATTTCTCAGCTGCTGAACCAAACTAACGTGGAACGAGCCACTGAAATTATTAGAAGAAAGTGAGAGGTATTTGAGCCCTCCGAGTTTCCATATAGACATTGGTAGCTCTCCTCCTATATTGTTGTTGCTCAAATCAAGTGTATCCAGTTTGTACGATGGAGCATTAAAGGATCCCTTCACTTGACCAGAAAATTGGTTGTTGGAAAGTTGAAGCTTCTGGATCGATGGAAGGGTGAACAGAGATGAAGGAATATTTCCTTCAAGTAAATTGAATCGTAGGTCGAGATTAAGAAGACTCAATAGGGATGCCCATTGGGTTGAATTAATTAGATCAGTTAGCTTATTGTGGGACAAAGTAATTTGTGTCAGATTCTTGGACTTGCTGAGTGATGAAATTGAACCGGTAAAATTGTTTAGTGAGAAGTCCAAGTAAGATAGTCGCAAGAGATTGGTGAAAAGGCTTGGGATATTTCCATCAAAGCTGCAATTCACCAATTCTATTCTTGACAGATTTATGAGATTACCAATTGAATATGGGAGCCTCCCAAAAATATTCGTGTAACTGAGAACCAGTTCCTGAAGAGAACCATTTTCTGGAAATTCCGGCAAAGAACTCTGTAGAAGTTGGTTGTATGACAGGTCAAGGGTCTGTAAGTGTTTGTAACTGGAAGATTTTTTGAGGAAATTGTCCCTGCAGGCCACAATTACTAAGCTCCAGAGTGGTTAAATTGTAGAAGTGGGCAAAGAACTCTGGGACAGTGGTAGATAGTTTATTGCCGCCCAGTTTAATCACTGACAGAGAACAAAGATTCAGGAGGGAAGAGCAAGACTCAATGGGACCTGATAAATAACAATCCTTCATGCTCAACACTTGAAGTTTCGGCAGTGAAGAAGATAGGGTGTTGCACAATTCATTGCCTGTAGCAGACACGTTCACTCCATCGAGGTACAACTCTCTCAACTCGCTAAGATTCCCAACAAGCATCTTTAGATTCGGATTCTCAAGTTTCAGTGAAGTGAGCCCAAGAAGATAAAGCTGAGATACATCAAGAGTAACTAACCTCGTCAAACGTGATATTCCAATTGGAACCTGTCCTGTGAATCTGGCATTCGAAAGATTCAGGGAGATCAAATTGGTAAGATTACCAAACCCAGATGGAATCTCCAAAGCCTGGAAGCGGTTGAAAGCCAAATTCAGCCTTTGAAGATAATTGAGTCTAAAAAGACTTGATGAGTCGTTAAGTCCACCAGTGATACTCTCGTTGCCCAGATCGAGTCCCATAACTTGGCCACCTTCGCAGGTCACGCCATCGCAAGAATCATTGGTCTGATTCCATCCGACCAATTTCGTGGACAAAGAAGTACTGAAGTTGAGGCTATTCTTCAATTCCAGCAGCAGTGATTTCTGATCACCGAGACACTGCCCCGAAACCAAAACCGTGCCTATGCTGAAGGGGTTGGTATGCGCGAGGATTAAGACCAGCCATAGGAGGAGCAAAATCCTCATTATTTTTCAAGCAGATTAGGAAACACTCATGTGGTTGAGAGAATCAGCTGTTCTGAGTTCAAGAAATTGAAAGCCTCTGAATATTCAAAATGCATCTGTGATGTCCTATTTTGTGTAAATAAGTAGATTCAGGAACAGAAAATGAATGATTTACTTATATTTGAATGCGACTTCAATACTGTATTACAGAGTTTGTGGCGGATTTGTGTTCTTATTGGAAAGCAGATGAACGTGAACTTCTAAGTATGGGAGTTCAACAGTGCTGTGTTTGGTCTAAATCTTATCACATGGCACGACTAATTTTTTGGTCCCCATGCGCGGCTACCTAAAGTTGACTTGACTGTTGATAAAGAAAAGCCAAGAAAGAACAAACAAGAGCATCTCTTCCCCTTGTATATCATTCCTTGCTTTCTACAGTTCAAGTCCCCTTCTAGAGAACAGATATTCATTTCGCTCCCATTTATTGAATAACAGTTTCTCTGATTTCCTGTCTCATGATTCAGGGCTAAACTCCTAAAGTACATTTTCGCCTTTGAAATATATAACCAATATGTTGGGATTTCGAGCAAGTGGTAAACTGCTACTGTTAGTGTTCCAAGCTCATCTCCACTAACACGAACCTCATGAGGTTGCGAGATTCTTCAATGATCTCCCTAAGGATGTCAGGTTCAATATTGACTTGAGCTACTTGACCGAGCAATTCGGGCAAGTGGCCAGTGAAATGGACATGGGTCCAGCTCTAGTACTTTGGCAACCCTTGGTCCGGCTACTGCTGCTTTCATTCTCTTTGTTTTTACTGTCATTAAGGCTTTCTTCACTACTTACTTATATTATCATACCAAGAATTAACCTTCCTCAACAACTTAGTTTCAGAAACATAATTAGAGAAATGTTATCAGAACAATGAAAAATGTGACATGCCAGTTTCATTTTTTGGTATCACTTCGACTGCTACTTGTAATAGATTTTAGATTGCTTAAAACTTACATCTACGTTAGAGTTAGATCATGTGCTACTAGGTGGAACTAGTCCATGACAGACGAAGAGCATCATATTAACGTTGGGATTTAACATTTCCAGAGAACTTACAAAATGTTATTTCAGCCAACCAAAATTAGCGGACCATATTTGTCATCCAACATGATTGTTGACTTGAAAACGGCAGTACTCACTAGTCAGACCAATGATGAAGTGAACCAGTGAACCGGGTCCAACTTCAAGCACATGGACAAAGCAAGAATTTGAAAACCTTTTGGGATTGAAATTTTCAAACCCTAAATTGCCATGCACCTTCTTAGGAAAAGCGGGGAAGACCTTTGATCCAGTTTGGTGGCGAGTACACAGCTCGAAGAATCTACATTTTATTCAAACTTGAAGAACTGTCCTCACTAGGCAATTATGGAGAGGAAAAACATTTAACTTACTAACTTACCACAATCAAGCATAACGACCAGTAGTTTTCAGTTGACTAGGAATGCAAAATTGTCATTTCAGTGGAACTCCTTGATCTAGTGATTTATAAATTTCCATTGACAAATAAAATGGAATTATTTTTTTTGGGTTAATACCCTAAAAAACCCTAAACCGGTACACATATGATCAATTTACCTCAAATTAATTTTTTGATCAAGAAAAACCTCAAATCGGTATACCTATAACAAATTTACTCCAAATGACCACAAAAAACCCTAAACCGGTACACATATGATCAATTTACCTCAAATTAATTTTTGATCAAGAAAAACCTCAAGTCGGTATACCTATAACAAATTTACTCCAAATGACCACAAAAAACCTTAAACCGGTACACTTATGACAAATTTACTCAAAATTAATTTGTTCGACAATCAAAAACCTCACATTGGTATATTTGTGATAAATATATCATCCGTTAAAGTGGATTAATATCACAAAAATGGTACAACTATGACAAACAAATAATAAAATCTCTACCTGGAGTACAGTGGTGATGGGTCCTGCAGTTGCTCTCCCAGGGTTTGCTCGCCAGCTGTCGGCTTACGGGATTCCCTGGGTTACCATAAAAATAAAAAATAAAAAATAAAATCTCAAACTGGTATACCAGTCAACTGTTATATGTCATCTAATTCAGCAATGTGACAGTAAAATTTAACATAAACTAATAGATGGTAAATTGATCACAAGTGTACCAATTTAAGATTTTTGGTGTCAAAAAATTAGTTTGGGCCAATTTGTCAAAAATGTGCCAGTTTTTGGTTTTTCAGAATATTAACTCTTTTTTTTTTTTTTTTTTTTTTTTTGGTGAACGGTAATTACATAATGCCGATAATAAATTCAAAATACCGATGATAAGTAAAAAGAGACCAATAATTTGTTGATTAGCCATTTCTAATTAGCAATGAAATGACAATTTTGCCATTGACAAACTTAACAGTACATTTCCACTTGTTTTTAGATTTTACAAATGGACGCATAAGTATATGTTGCCAATAAAATAACAATTTTATCCTCCACAAATCCAATAGTTGATTGACACTAACTTTGATATTTTACATGTGTATGCAAAATTGTGAAGTCACCAATGAAATAGCAATCTTACTATCCATAAACTCAATATTAGAAAATCATTAATTGTGATTTAGTTTTGAGTAGTAAATATATAGCTAGAACATTTACGGTTATAATTCACTAATATTGTTGCAAAATATCATCAATATACACCATTCTTTGAAATTTCATGAATGGTATTATAAATAGAACGTTAAACACTTCTTTGTGATTATTAAATGACTCATTATCGTCAAGAAACAAGAAAACAGCCACCCTTCCCTAGTCTCAACATGGCAAGTATCCTCTTGGAAGGGTAGCCGCAAGCTCGGAGAGCAAAGGATTGATTTTAAAGAAGCATTTGTTCCACAGAAAATTCAAAATTCAGAATACATTTTTCCAACAAATAATTTTTTTTTGTCGCTTACAAAAATGAATGAATGAAAAATATTTCCATTATAGACAAAAAAAGTTTGGCGTACATTATTTTTAATCATGATAAAATTTTCTGTTGATTAACTTTTCTAAACGACATAACCAATTATTTCAAATCTTGAAATTATCTTAAAACAAACGCATCTTGAATTTCAAACGATATTACAGGCTCTGATGATATTTTCCTTTTGTGCTACTTTTTTTTTTTTTTTGAGGGCATTGTTTGTGATAGTTACTTTACAATTCTCTCTTGTTTTCTAGGCTACAAAGAGGAAAACGTTTCTAGACGAGTTTGGCATTGCGTGAATCAAAATACGGAACACGTTAGCAAAAACTTGGCTCCAACCGCTCTCAATCGTCATCGACAAGCCCATTCCCCCCTGGCGCGTGCACACCCTCTCTCTCTCTCTCTCTCGATCGAGGTAGTGCTTGCGGCCGTGGGAGCTCCTATGGCACGAGCCTGAAGCTCAAGGTGGCTCCTGAGCCCTCCGAAACAGAGCTCCCATCCATTGAAGCTCTGCACGAACAGCTTGTGTGCGTCCAGGGCTGTGGCCCTAGGACCCGATCGGGTCCAATGGTTGGGATCGTCCAACCTCAATTTGGACTAGATTCGAGGCAGTAACCATCGCTGGGCTCACACATGGGGATTACGACTCTTCAAGGGACAATTTGAGGAAAAACAGTTTCAGTATTTTCATCGGCACTTATTAGTTTTTGGGAGAAGTACATTATCAATGTCATAAGTTGTGTACGACGCTCATTTTGGTGTCAAAAGTTTCTGTCGGATCACTTAAGTGCCAAACCGGAAAAAAAACCATCACTTAAGTGCCTCCGGAGAAAAATTCAGGCCAAAAAATGACACGACTTTTTTAATTAAAAATTTAATACGATTGGGCAGTTTTTTTTTATAGAAAATCAGTCCATGTGGACTTTCTTGGCTGCTGTCCAACAAAGAAGAAAGAAAACATCTGGTCATCCCCTCTCTGCGAAGAAGAAAGAAAACATCCGCTCTCTGCAACAATGGTGTCCGCTCTCTGCAACAATGGTGTCCACCCTCTCCTTCACCAGAACGCCTCTAATCCCTCTTGCTTGAAAAACCCATCTAGTCATCCCCTCTCTCCAAGTTCAACCTCTACCCCTCCTCCATCGTTGCCACTAGTTGTCACCACCAGATCTGGTCGAGCACCTTCACCAGGACGCCTCTAATCTCTCTTGCTTGAAAAACCCATCTGGTCATCCCCTCTCTCCAAGTTCGACCTCTGCCCCTCCTCCATCATTGCCACTAGTTGTTACCACTAGATCCGGTCAAGCAATACTAATGCTTGCGAACCACTCGTCCATGGATGAGTGTTGATGTCACTCGCAAGCCACTCGTATTTTCTCAGCGAGCTTGGCTGAGAGGCCATGTTTTCATGTCTTCAATTTTTTCTTTTTAAGAGCTCACCGGAATATTATCGATGTGCAATGATCTTCTACTCTTCATGTCAATCTAACTTTCATTTGCTGCCAACAATAATCGATTCCAAAAGAGTGCGAGGCATGCTTTGTTTTACTCTACTTTGCAACCAAAAGATATGAAGTGATGAAATCGTTCTTGAAATCTATTCGTTCACTTTAATTCCCACCGATGGTGATAACTGAACTTTCTGTCCTTGATCTAGTCACAGATTGCAACTTCATCATCGTCCATAAACAGACAGCATTTGACTCCCTGTTTTGTTCTGTTGAGACTAAAGTTGAAGTTGAGGTTTGATCTTCTTTGTTCTCCAGAAGGGGTGGGACAAGCACTTATGACGGCAGAGGTCGAGATGACCAAGTGGAGCAGCTTCTTTGTGGCTTGTCGCCGGCAAGTTGCCAAAGCATGGCAGATCAAGTTGGGAGGATTCATTCAATGGTCGCTTAGGGTTTGAAATTGGGGATTTCTTTCAATTTGGCAAATTAGGGTTCTTATTTGGGGGCAAATGCAACTAGACAACGTTGTTTCTTGCTTTAGATGCTAACTGGACTCTCCGGCGAGCCACATCAGCATAAGAAATTAATAAAAAAAGGCCATGTCGGACTTCCGGCCGATCAGATCGGCGTTAACTACAATGGTCGTTTTTCAAAATTTTTGGCACTTAATTGATCCAACGGAAACTTTTGTCACTAAAGTGAGTACCGTACACAACTTATGGCATTGATAGTGTACTTCTCCCTTAGTTTTTTTATCCCTTAAAACTCTGGTTTACTTTCCAACAATTTTTGGCCAACAATATTTTAGTTTTTAATTTGTTATTTTTTTATTAATTTTCAAAATTAAATAAAGCTCCAACGTCTGCCGCAAAGAATAATTTACATGGTAAAAGAAATGATGGTCACTTTCGTCCCTGGAGTAAAACTCCATGATTTTTTTGGGACATTTGGTTAGGTCAGTTTTATACCCTAGAAATGTGTACATGATCTTTCTTGGGATTTGGCCTGAAATTTAAATTAGAAGTAAGAAATTTTATGTACTTAAGAGAAATGATTTTTATAGACAATTATTACTTTTCTTTTAAGCATTACCAAAGGAGATGGTGGAAATTCGACTTCCAAGCCTTCAACAATCTCGAAAAGGAAAATATTGACAGGGACTTCTCAATTGTTCAACGATAAAAATGGATCAGGTGATCAGCGATAGATCATAATGAAACCAGTGGATTCTCAATTGGATTTTACCATATTGCATAATGTACAGCTAATAATAGCTCATTACAAGTACCTTTTGCTAAGTATTAACTCGCTCTCTTATCTTCGTACACAAAACAATATCAAACTCTTTCAACTATTTAAATACAAACAAGTGACAGGAGGATGATGAGTGAACTTGTCACCTTTGCTCGGACCTATGAGGCAAAAAACCATAGCTCCTATACAATATCCTTGGCTGCTGCCGAGCGCCCCCAAAATACTTCAGCCACTAATCCGAAAGGAAATCTAGCTCATTATGTAGAGTGACTCTTTTTTGCAGTAGGGACTCAATCATTGGACATTTTCTCTTTCTCCCGCCTCTAGGCCTAAATTGAAATTGCTCATCTTACTCCTCAAAATCACCTTTGAAGCCAAGGAGCCAAATTGATATGTATTAGGATAATCCAAATCTCATGTAGTAAAAAGCCGGATTTCAAAGGAGAAGTAAAATTGAATTTCAATATTTGAGAGAATGAGAGAATAGGGCTCACTGGAGTGTAAACATGTCAACCAGTTTTCTCATGATGGTCTCTCACGTGCTTATACACAAACTTCTTGCCACAATCCTTATGGTCGCATGCAAATGGCCTCACCTCAAGATGAACAGCCTTCACATGCTGAAGTAAATTTGATTTCTATCAACAAGAAAAAAACATCAGCTAATGTACACTCAGCAGCCCCACAATGCATGCCCTCAAGCTTCAATGTTCCAAACAATTATATTCCATGCCTAGCCAGAATCTACTTAGTAGGTGACTGCATCTTACTGTTGAAAAAATGCAGAGACAACCCTCAACATCACATTTGAATGCCTCTAAATCAGCCGAATTTTTCTTCTCATGCGTGTGGAGATGCTGTTGGATATTCTTCTTCAACTGCTTAGTCCCACATGTGTCCCAATTGACTAATTGGTGAGCCGACCACATGGGCTCGTTCAGATAGTCAACATTGCTTAAGTATCAAAATAGTAAGCCTCCACAGTCTCCAGTTTGACTGCAGCAGTTGACATGACGTTATAATCGAATAGCACGTTAAATAGCTCATAGATATCATTTGGCTTCACCAAGACACCTTTATAATTGACTTCCCATGAGAATCCGCATGCTTTCGCAACTCTGATGCAAACTTGAAAACCTTTCCACACCCAACCTCCAGACAAACATGCTGCTTCAGACTCTTACATTCACCAGATATCAATGGTTACTCATCATTTTGAGTTTCATTCAAGTGCCTCTACATGTTCCCTTGATATGCAAATGATTTACGGCAACCATCAACAGGACAGCTGAAAATCTCGCCTCTATGCTGAAGAAAGTGACGAGCCAAATGGTCTTTTCTCCTATAGCTGACAGGGCAATCCTCTATAGAACACTTGAAAGGCCTCTGCAAATGAATTTAGCATATTGACACATAGATACAAAGCATACCAAATCTCTAGACATGAATAGAAAAAAAACAAATGATGCTCCAAACCTCAAATAGGAAATGCGTGACTGAGGCTGACTTGATGGATCTTCTCAGGTGGTCCCCCAACCTGATACTAGTCCAATCAAGATACAAGATTGCAGCCTCTTGCATTTTGAGTTCTTTTTAGTGGGATCCAATGCTTCACGCCATTATCATATCATGATCAGATGAGCCAACATACTTTACCCTGCAAGGTCTTGATTTCAGTATAGGTAAACTCGCAACAGACAAATGGAAAAGAACAAAACAGCTTCATTTTTCAAACAAAATCAGAACTTTTTTTTTTTTTTTTTTTTTATATCATGGAAACCCATCTGTGATACTAGACCACACTAAAAGATTGATGCTTTTTCAACGGTGCTTCCATTTTATGACATTCCACAAGATTACAGCACTATATTTATAGGTAATCACAATTCCACGGCCCAGAAAATCATGTACATCCCCAACGATAATATCCGAATTGCTGTTTTCGATACCTAATTAGAAGTTACAAATGTTAAAACTTTGATAGCAAAGACCACAATCGAGCATTGTCCATCAAAACTATCTGCTCAACAAGACCGGTGCGACTGTGATCAGAACCTCTCCCCTTTACAAACTGTACCCCACCGTCGACCACCTCCCTGACAGGTGTAATCTAATTGCAACTTTACTAAAAGTTTCTAAGAAGTTGCATTGTCAATAACAAAACATAGAGCCCAATATACCTCGAGCGAATGGCCCTGCATATGCTGCGTCAAGTACGTGGGTTTCTTAAACGCGGCGCCACATTCTTCGCAAGTATTAGCCTTCGCTCCCTCCTTCCCCTCAACCCCTTTAGCCATTGCCGCTTGCACCTCATCCTGATAACCAACGCGGAAACCACTTCACATCAATGCCCATCGCGGCGGACATTCAAAAGCGAGCAAATTCCTTAAACGCAAAACCAGCAATTGCCGATCGAACTAGTCAAATCGTAGCACCAGAACTCGCGGCCCGAAACGAACCAAGCTGCTTGCGAAGCGTCGGAAGGCGACGAAGCGAGGAGAACTGACGTGGTGGTGCGATTGGATGTGACAAGTGACGGGGGACTTGTCGGAGCTGCAGATCCCGCGGTACTCGCAGTAGTAACGCCACCAACTGGAAGAGGCGCTTGGATCGGTGTTGTTCTGGGCCTAACTTGACTGGGTTCAAAGCTATGATCAGTTTGGGCCCAAATTAGGCCCGGCCCCATAAGCTCTCCATCGAACGAAATAAGATCTGCGAACAGGAAGCTGCTTACTTCGCGATTGTTGCGTACATTATTAGATACGAGCATGAAGATGTATAGAGAGTTACCGTGAGGTTTCGTTGCAGAGATTGCTGAGGTATTGTGATGGACATGACGTTGATGACGGTTTGGAAGCACGAGGTAACAAGTTATGGCGGATGTGTATATGGTAAGTTAGTAATTGTCTAAGATTTTTCTTTGCATAGGCATAGAAGCACATTCACATCTTACCACGAGCTAGAGGTCTGGTCAGATGTGCATGAAGTACACCTTGAACTGTTGAGGAGAAGAAGTTCTTGCATGGAGATTCTCAATTAGTTTTCTGTCTTGGATATCACTCGGGATGCTGCAACCTTCTTATCAGGGGCTATTAGTTGGTGCACATGTCTTGGCATTTGATGCAGGCACTTACACCCTAGGATGCGCATGCACCTCAACACCTACAGAAATGGCAATGCACCTTATGTCCAGTTCCTTATTCTCCAAATTTTACAATACAAGCTCCGCTATCATATGCCCAACTAACAAAATTTAAGGAGCGCAATTGCAATGACAAAGCTTTTTTTTTTTTTTTTTTTTTTGCTGAAGGTATGTGGTGTACTGGCAGAACTTTCTGCCAAAATACCAAAATCAATTGTTGGAAGATATGCATCGGATGGGATCTCGAAGATATGCTTGGAATCGTGCTCAATTACGATTGTGCATAAATTAGTTAGGAATTGATATCAATCGATTACACAAACCTTTTTTTGCCCTTATTGTATCACTTATGTATTATATTTACAGCACCTTGTACAATGAGAATATACAATGACATACAAATTTTCCCAGAATTCTCTTGTCTTTCCTCGACATTTTTGTTTTCTTTCATGGTATCAGAGCTTCGGCTTCTAACCTTTCCTCGCTTTCGCTCCTGATTGCCCACCAAAGGAGATCTAACCCACATAACAAATCTGCCATTTGGTATAGGAATCATTCTCGAGGAAGAAGATAAGAGCTTCTGTTTCTTCTACCTTCAATGGTTGACAACCAGTCCACCGCAGAGACTTCACCGCCATCGCAGATCGAAAGCTCACCTGCAACAATGCAACAACAACCACTCCAGGCCCAGCCCGTACAGTGGAGACCCACACAGGCTCAGTTTGGTTTGGGGCAATCCATTGTGGGCCAACCTTTCCAATGGGTACCTTACCCATGGTATCTTGGGTCAAGCCTAAATTCATCATCGCCTGTTTATGTGGGCCACCAGGGAGCCCACGTCCAGTCCGAGGGGAGCCCACCAGCCTTGAGTGGGGCAAGCCCGACCCTCGGATTGGAGCAGACGAGTGGGTCGGGAGAACCGGGTATGGGAACAAATCCTTACCAGGGAATTTCAAATGCGGGTTATCAATTCGGATCGGGTGAACCGGGTTAAGGGACAAATCCTTACCTGAACATTGCACCCGGATTCCTGCCGTTCCCAGTCACTGCCGTCACCGGGTGACCGGAGCCGAGTGACCCCCTATATGTCTCGACGGCCGTTGGCCCTGAATTGAGGTTGATCAACCTGCAGTTAATCGGACCGGAGAATTACTCCAGGTGGTCCCGAGACTTTTGGCGTGCCCTTGTGACGAAGGACAAAGATGGATTTCTCGACGGGGCAGTTTCGATTCCTGCTAATGAACGACTAGCCCGATTCTAGAGGAAATGCAACCAGCTCGTACGGACGTGGATTGGCAATTGCATTTCTCTAGAGGTCACGGCTAGCCTTCCACCAACAGAAGACTCGAAGATCATGTGGTAAAACATCAAACAGAAGTACGGAAAATTAGATCGGGCACGAATTTTTTCCCTTTTGTAGGAACTCAGCGAACTATAACAGGGGAACATGACCGTCACCGCCTGCTACAATAAGTTGTCATCCTTATGGAATGACCTCGAAGCCGCAGAAGAAAAGCTCGAGGGTCCGGAGGAGACACTCGCGCAATACCGTTCCATAAAAGAAAGGGAAAAGGCAACCTGATTTCTCTTAATTTTGAACGAATCATACCTGAATTTTCGTTCATAGATCTTGGCCATGGAACCCGTGCCGCCACTTGGGTGAATTTTTCAACTCGCCGTTTAGGAAGAGAATCAACGACTTGCATCCTTGGAGCTGACGAAGGGAGGAGGAAGTTTCGCTCTAGTGAGCCGTAGTGAAAGGCGAGATCCACCGCGAGACCCAGGAGCAAAAACCCTAGCGCTAGGGTTCCGGATCAAGGAAACACACACCCTTAAAACGGAAGGGATGGCGGTCCAGATCATCTGCGACAATCGGACAGCTAAAAGGGATCGAATGGTGGAGATGAGACGAATGGAAAAGGATCCGATGGTGGAATTTTTTCGGTGTACGCAAAAAAAATTTCAAAAGGAAAAAGTAAATTATATTGAGAATTTTGTAGACGCCCACACCATACGATAGAGAATTGTTGGAAATTACATGGCAAGCCTGGAGAAAAAAGGGAAAAGGAAGGAATTTTCTGCAGCTAATCAAGTTAGCGGTTTCAATATTGATCGATTCATAACATATGAGTAGTATCAACAACTGATGCGGGCTTTGCAGAAATTGGACACCTCTAACAAGGGAGGCAATTTCTCAAGTATTTCTTGCTGTCTAGTTAATAATATCTCAAGGCAAAGTTGGATAATTGATTATGGGGCAAGTGATCACATAGTTTGTGAGAAGGCATTTTTTTTACTAAAATGCATGAGAAACTGGATTTTCCCATTTCTCTGCAGTTACCTAATAGGAATATCACTTATGTTACAATTACAGGGAAAGTCTAGCTTAGTCCCCAAATCACACTGCAAAATGTCCTTTATGTCCCAGAATTTCGATTCAATCTTGTCTCTGTGTCCAAAGCCTATAAAGAAAATTCCTGTCGTGTATTGTTTGATTCTGACACTTGCTTCTTTCAGGCCCTTTCAACTGGCAGAGTGATGAGCATTGGTAGTCTCTCTGAAGGATTGTTCCTTTGGACAAATTTTCCAAGTAATCTTGATTTGTCGTCCATATTTTTTTTTAAATAAAATGTCATTGTGTAACACGACTACCAATGATAAAGAATTTCTTATGCATTCAAGATTGGGTCATAGTGCTTCATTCCCTTACTCTAAATGCCAAATATGCCCTCTTGCAAAGCAGTCTCGTATTCCTTTTCCCACTAGCCAAAACCGTGCAAATGATATTTTTTCCTTGATTCACATCAATGTCTGGGGTCCTTACCATACATTACATCATGATGGGTCACGATATTTCTTAACAATTGTGGATGACTATTCTCGTGCCACACGGGTGTTCTTGATGCAATCAAAGGGACAAGTTTTCTCCAATTTGAAAACTTTTATTGCCTTGTCCAAGAATCAATTTGGAAAATCTATTTAGCGAATCAGGATAGACAATGGGAAAGAATTCTTCAGCAATGATTGCAATTCCCTTCTTTCCTCCAATGGGATTCTCCATGAAAGTTCATGTATATACACTCCACAACATAATGGGGTAGTGGAGCGCAAACATCACTATCTTTTGGAAGTTGCACGTGCATTGAGGTTTCAAGCATCTATTCTAGAAAATTATTGGGGTGAATGCATCATCACTGCGGCCTATCTCATCAATCGTATGCCCACTCGGGTACTCAACGGAAAAACTCCATTTGAGATGCTCTTCAAGAAGAAACCAGAACTGCAACATTTGAGGATATTCGGGTGCTTGTGTTATGCAACAGTATTAAACCCCCGCAACAAAATGGGCCTCTAGGCTAGGCGCTATGTCTTCATGGGCTATCCAAATTTGCAGAAAGGATATCGTGTCCTGGATTAGACGATCAGGGATTTCTTCATTAGCAGAGACGTCATCTTTCATGAGGACGTGTTTCCATTTCATGAACATGATTCTTCAAAGGAAACACCAGACATCTCACGCCATCCAGATCACTCCATATGTACAGAAGACTCAACTAGTGGATTTCTTCTGACAAGACCTCTAGTAATGATTCAAAATTCTTGTGAGAATTTCACACAAGAAATTGCTGTAGATCTAGTGCATGAGAATTTCTCATCAACAGAAGATTAGATTGAGATTGAAGAAAGAGCATCTCCATCCCATGTTCCAACACAGGTGGATCCTCAAGCATCTTCATCTCCTG
This sequence comes from Eucalyptus pumila, assembly GCA_016097595.1. Classification (NCBI taxonomy): domain Eukaryota; kingdom Viridiplantae; phylum Streptophyta; class Magnoliopsida; order Myrtales; family Myrtaceae; genus Eucalyptus; species Eucalyptus pumila. The sequence continues at coordinate 10,876,407 of CM027846.1, forward strand.
TTCCAGCACAAGTGGATCATCCTTGACGATCTGGTCGTTCTACACGTCCACCAGCTTGGACAAAGGATTATGTTTGTGCAGCCCTCAACTCACCATGTATTCATTACCCAATATCATCTTATGTTTCGTTTCATAGACTTTCGCTGGAACATCGATGTTGTGTTAGTTGAATATCGGAGGACAAAGAACCATCTAGCTATGAAGAAGCAGCTGCTGACCCAAAATGGTAAGAAGCTATGGGAGCAGAATTGCAGGCGTTAATTGCAAATTAGACCTAGGATTTAGTCAAATTGTCTCCGAACAGAAAGCCTATTGGATGCAAATGGGTCTACAAAATCATATACCGAGCTGGTGGTTCTGTTGAGCGTTACAAAGCTCGGTTGGTGGCTAAAGGATTTACTCAACGGGAAGGTTTTGATTACCATGAGACTTTTTCCCTAGTGGCCAAAGATGTAATTGTAAGATCTTTTCTATTTGTTGCTGCTATTAATGATTGGCCCTTACATCAAATGGATGTGCATAATGCTTTTCTCTATGGAGATTTAGATGAGGAAATATACATGGGCATCCCTAAGGGTTTATGGAGACAGGGGAAGAATAGAGTATGTCGTCTCTGCAAATCCCTCTATGGTCTTAAATAGGCTTCCAAGCAATGGTACACCAAATTTGCCGATGCTCTTACATCTGCAGGATTCAAACAATCAAGACATGATTATGCCTTATTCACATGGACCCAAGGTATGTCATCGATCTACCTGATGATTTATGTTGACGATATTCTTATCATGGGCAATGATAGAAGTGTAATAGAAAGATTCAAGAAGTACCTGCATTCCACTTTTCATATGAAGGGCTTGGGAGCACCGAAATATTTCCTTGGAATTGAGATTGCTCGGTTTGATCAAGGGATTTCTCTTAGTCAACGGAAATTTGTGCTGGAAATCATATCTGAAGCAGGTTTATGAGGATGCAAACCCTCAGTTATTCTGATTGAGCAAAACACAAAATTGACCACCAAAGACTATGATGCAGGAATATCAGAGAATCATGATCCCGTTCTCAATTATCCTTCAAGTTATCAGAAGCTCGTTGGGAAACTCATATATTTAACAATGACCAAACCTGATATTTCATATGCAGTGCAAACCCTTAGTCAATTTATGCACAGTCCAAAGTTGTCTCACATGAATGCTGCCTTAAAAGTCGTGAAGTGCTTAAAAGGGTGTCCAGGGCTAGGGATTCTCCTATCCAAAAAATCAAACATGGAAATGTCGGCATATTGTAATGCAGACTATGCGACTTGTCCTATAAGCCGAAGATCTATTATAGGTTTTTGCATTAAGCTTGGAGAATCACTTCTTTCTTGGAAGACCAAGAAGCAGGCAACCGTATCTTTATCTTCAGCTGAAGTAGAATATCGAGCCATGGCAAAGACTACCTGTGAGATAGTATGGATACGAGGATTACTTCGAGATCTTGGGATTAATTTGAAGGGTCTGACAAAATTGTTTTGTGACAATGATGCGGCACTCAAACTTGCAGTGAATCCCATAGTGCATGAGAGAACAAAGTATATAGAAGTGGACTGTCACTTCACTCGTGAAAAAATTCAACAAGGGATGATCAAAACAAGAGGGATTGGAACAGAAGAGCAACCTGCCGACATTTTTACCAAGCCTCTATGTCAAAGACAACATGCATATCTATTAAGCAAGCTTGGCGTCTTGGAGATCTACCAGCCACCAACTTGAGGGGGAGTGTTGGAAGATATGCATCGGATGGGATCTCGAAGATATGCTCGGAATCGTGCTCGATTACGATTGTGCATAAATTAGTTAGGAATTGATATCAATCGATTACACAAACCTTTTTTTTCCTTTATTGTATCACTTCTGTATTATATTTACAGCACCTTGTACAATGAGAATATACAATGAAATACAAATTTTCCCAGAATTCTCGTCTTTCCTTGACATTTTTGTTTTCTTTCATCAGTACTTAAAAATTTGGACTTAGCTTTTGTTGGGGAGGTATTGAGTAAAATTCTGCTACCTCTTATTACTTTCTGCTTCAATATTGCGGTAATCTCCTTTGGCTGCAAATACCATTTTGGTAGAAAGCCTTTTGATAGTGATGTTGCCAGTGCTTATCTCAAAATGTCAATGCAAGTCCGATGAGTATTGTTGCCTCTGGCTTTCGTCACTTAGATAAGAATTCTTTGGCCTTGCTGTAACTCTTTTCATAATGGAACATTGAGCGACCAAACTCGCCAAATAGGTTGCAGTCAATCGATTAAAGAGCAAATTTTTGCGATTTCAAACTCGTATTTGTGACCATAAGCAAACAAAATTAACATGTGAAGTTCAAAATCAAATACATGACTCTAACATGACCGATCCTAAGTGAAGCAAAGCGAACTTTACATTCACTTCACCTTCGCCAGAATCATAACATGATGGAGAATCGGAGACTACCTTGTCAATGAAGCAAAGGTAAGTCACAGTAGGCAATCCAATTAACTATTGGGAGCTCTCATGATTGTCGGCGGCTAGAATGGAGATTGGTGGAAGAGCTTCAAGCGAGTTTTGGCCACTTAAATTTTCATGGCTGCGAAATAGAGTGGAACAAGGGCTTCTCCCGAGGCGGTCCAGCAATGAGTGAGAAACGAGAAAGAAAGTCTCTAGAAATCGATTCCCTAAGGGAAATTTTTGGTGAAATCTCCCTCAAAATTGCTCTCCGGAATGTTTCAAACTCAATCCATGCGGAGCACGACTCTCTCTACTGTGTGAGCAACCATCGGCGACAAGATTGTAGTGGTTGAAGGCTAGGAAGTATCGATACTCTCTGAAAGCTTTTGTATCGTGTTGGACACTCTAACATGTGTCTAACATGCTCCAACACAATTTTACATGTTTTGACATGCGGTCAACACATATTGTGATCAACTCTCCCAACACGTGAGTTCAGAATTTTGACATGCGATTCCAACATGCATGTGGTCAATTTTGAAAATTTTCAATAAATGAGGGTCAAAATGTAAATATGTAAAAAAATGAAAAATCATAGAGAAAAAGACTTCTTGTTATATTTGATGGTGAAATGTGTTTTTTTTTTCTCAACTAATCGTTAAATGTTAAATTTAATAGTGGAATGTTGATTTTTTTCCCTACCAACTTTTATGAATTGTTTCAATGGAATATAGTTGAATTTGTCAAATTGAAATAATGAATAATATTAACAAATGCTAGATTAATATTTTTAGTGCAAAATCATTCTAAGCTATTTTTTAATTATTTATTTGTTTTTGAATTTGAATTACATTAATTTGATTGAAATAGTCATAAAAATGATAATTTATCATATATACAAAGTATCCCAACATGTCGGAATTATCTATTTTTTAAAAAATGACGTGTCAGTTTGTCGTGTCATGTCCTATTGTGTGTTGAATGTTTGTGTCGGTGCTACTTTAAGTTGAAGGTGATGACTGGCGGCAAAGGAGAAGGAAGCAATTTAAGTCAAATGGGCCTCATTTAAATCCAAAACGGGCTCCTATTGGAAAACGAGGACTGCAATTTTATGGGTCCAGTGAGCCTAGGCATTGATAGAAGTCTTATGGGTAAATTCATGAGCAAATGAGTTTGGGTTTGAGTTGATGGGTTCGGATCAAGCTATCAGGCCAAATTTAAATTCAATGGCCGGATGGGCTTCAAAAATGATTGATCTCTCTCTCTTTTCTCACTCTTTTATTATTTATTATTTATATTTTATATTTTTCCAATTTATTTATCCTATTTATGCATATACGATTTTATGGACAAAAAAATTATTGTGTCAATATTACTTGAGTGCTATAATTTCTTTTTTGATTATCTAGTGTCATATAACTTTTCAATTGATCACTTTAAGTGCTATAACTTTTTAAAAACGTTTTCCATAAGTGTCATGCTAAGTCAGATTTCAAGCACTTAGGTGAATATTTTGAAAAGTCATGGCACTTAAGTAATCAATTGAAAATCATGACATTCAAGTGAACACTTTTGCATTCAAGTGGCCGGAAAAAAAGTTTTGGCACATTAGTAAGTATCATACGAAAGTTATGGCATTTGTAGATTAGCTATTGTTTTAATAATTCGCAAGTGGGCACATAACTATATGAAAATTACCAATGAAATATCTCTATCATTAATAGCAATAAATTAGGAAAAAGATATTACAAGTGTCATAATTTTATATGGCGCTCACTTAAGTATCATAATTTTTTTTTGATCAATTAAGCGCTATAACTTATATACAATGCTCACTTAAGTGTCATAAGTTTTTCTTTTCCCAACTACCTAAGTGTTATGGACATTTTCAATTGATCACTTGAGTGTATTAAGTTTTTGAAATTATTCACCATAAAGTTACCAATGAAATATCTCTACCATATTATGTAACATAATTGGTAAGTTATCAGACCAATAATAGTAATAAATTAGGAAAAAGATACCACAAGTGTCATAATTTTTTTACAGTGCTCACTTAAGTGTCATAATTTTTTTTTGATCACTTAAGTACTATAATTTATATACGATGCTCACTTAAGGGTCATAAGTTTTTTTTTTTTTTTTTTTCCAATTGCCTAATTTTTATGTACATTTTCAATTGATCACTTGAGTGTATTATATTTTTGAAATTATTCACCATAAAGTGCCATGCCACATATGATTTCTAGCACTTAGGTGAATTTTTTTTAAAAAAAATTGATACTCAAGTGATCAAATGAGAGTTATGGTACGCAAGGGAATTTTTTCTAAAAGTTATGACATTCAAGTAGTAAAATAAAGTAAAATATGACACTCAAGTGAACACCATATGAAAATTATGATATTTGCAATACCCTTATCCTATAATAAATGTTAACATTGTTGCAAAATCAAGTCAATATACATGAGCAAATGGTAGGAAGTTGTGCAATGATATGCTTTCAAATCGGCGTGCGAGCAATATTGTGTTGGAAAGTACACTTGAAGATGATTGTTTTGGTGCCTGAAACCTACTCTTTTGAGTTCGTATCGACCTTGAAACGAGCGAGATAAGTTACCAAATCTGCCACGTTGGATTAGAGAATAAACGAACTGTTTGTGAAGAGGAGTCTAATCTTGGCGTCTAATCCTCCAATCCCGATGTCCATACTCAAGGTTGTGAAGTTCTCGGTAGATTCCAGCGAGCCTCAAGCTCACTAACCTTGAAAAGGTTCACCGATCTACTACACCGGCGAGCTCAAGGCTTGTTTGTGGCGATGACTGGTGACTTTCGATAAAAAATGAAAAAAAAAAGAAAAATAATAAAAACATTTGAAATTTTTAAAATGAAAAAAAAAAAAGAAAGAAGAGGGGCTAGCAAGGTTACATGAGAGTGTTAAATAAGAGAGAGTGATTGAGGAAATGTTTTCCCCTACTTGAAAAGCAGAAAACATTTTTCCCTTTTTAGAAGGTTTTGTTTCATTGATGAAGGTTTTTTTTCATTGATGAAAAATGTCATGCCCCGAACCTCGAGCACGCGCACATCCTCTACAGTTGATAGAAATGCGACTTCCCAGGACATGTCGCCGACCCATTCATTTTTATTACGTATGCGGAAGCGAAACAAATCCCCTGACAACATTTAACTTGGATAGAAAAGCAAGCAATCAATCACAACTAAACACTTCATTATAAACACATAGGTTATACAACACTGGATTGTCTACAAAATATATAGGCTCAACAACTAGGGAACTGTCCTATGACCAACTTGTCAGACACCTTCGCCAATCCTTCGGTCTCCACCTCCACAATTGTCCATGGCTTCGAGTCCTCCACGACCGCCATCTAAGGACCTGAAAATATTATCCCACAACCGGGATGAGACAATGTCTCAGCGAGTCCTACTCTCTAAGACCCGATTAGGAAGAAAATACGCCTCAGGGCGCTCTAGCCACACAAATAGGATAGAGGACTTACCTCGCCTCAGTCCATTCCTGCACGTTAGTACATTTCAATAATCAATCAATCAATCGATCCAAAAGATGATACAACCAAACCATCAATTCATTCACTCAATTAATTCACTCAGATCGAAAATCGATTAATCGACTAAGTCGATTACATGTAGATAAAACCACTCTCTGGTCATCCCAAGAATTCCAACTCAAATCTTACTCCCGGCTCAATTAGCCAAATCTATTCAATCCTCAGCTATAATTCTCGATCCAAAGGACACGACCTATCTTTAGGTGACAAATTACGGCCCAATGGGCGTGACCTTTAATAGGTGGCGGATTATGGCCTTATCATGCGCGACCCTTATCGGGTGACAATTTACGGCCCAATGGGCGTGACCTCTGACAGGTGGCAATTTACGGCTCAACGGGCGCGACCTTTAATAGGTGGCGGATTACGGCCTTATCAGGCGTGACCCTTATAGGGTGGCAATTTACGGCCCAACGGGCGCGACCTTTGATAGGTGGCAATTTACGGCCCCAGTGGGCACGACCGATTTCCAATTCGGTGGTATATCACGATCCAACAGGGCACAGCTGAGCTTCGATGATTTTCTAGATCCACTCACAACCTTTCATGATCAAAAACCAATCGAATGCCAACATTAAATAGATTGGGATGAATCCCCACATAAACATCCATTCACTCAATCCAATTAATCAATCGATTCAAACTGGTCCTACAAATCAATTACGGTGCCAAAAACCAACACCGGGTATTTTCAAGTTAAATACCAAAACTTCTCCAATTTCATTCAATTCCACACTTTAGAGTAATTAACCATAATCATTAATTTACACAATTTCTCAATTAAACATATAATTGGCACAAACCGACCACACTGCTGCGATCAGTGCGAAATTTTAACGACCGACCATCCTGGCAAAATTTTCGAAATTATTAAATAATTAAATTTAATTCCGAAAATTAAATAATTAAATATTAAATTATGATAATATAATTTAATAAAATATTATTTATAAATTCGAAATAATTAATTAATTAAAAATGATTAATTAGGGCTTAAACAAGATTACACTAATTTAATCATACAATTAGCCATAATTAAACACTCATGAAACTAATCATACAACTAATCTAATTTACATTAAAATAATCTAATCTAGCCACCTAAACCTAATTAGACTAATCTAAACACCCCTTAGCGTCATTAACTTACTAAGTAAGGATTAGAGGATAAACTCACTGGATTAACGTTCCAGCGAGTCCATGGCGAAGGCGACGCCAAGGCGGGCGATAAACCTCAAGGCGGTGACACCAACCAAGGCTGGAAAGACACCTAAAACGGGCCTCGAAGTCTCCAAAACCTTGCTGGTTGCTGCTTCTGTTCCAAGGATTGAACCAGAGAAGAAGAAGGGCTGAACAGCGAGGAAACAGTCCGATCGGAGCTCCGGCAAGCGGGTGGTTGGCAACCGGTGGCTCTCGGGGCTCTTTGGGGTCTTGCTGGAGGTTGGGATGGGCGGAGGAAGGACCGGAATGGGAGAAAAATGGCCGAAAACGCGAAACAGTGCAGGCTGCAGGCGGACCGACGGACCGGCGACCGGTTCCTTCCCGGCGGCGCCCAGGCCGGCCGGCGGCTCCGTTCGGCGTGAAACCAGGACCATTTGGACGGTTTGGATGTGCTGAAGATAATGGTGGGTTTTTCGTGAGTTGATTCGCACGGGAAGACTACTTTTGACTCGATTCTTCACTGAAGGGTCAGCTGGAGCAGAAACTGGAACGAGGAGAAAACAGGGGAGGAAAACGGCCGACGATGGCCTTCTGAGCGTGCGACGATGGAGGGGCTGGTGAGCTCGGTTTCCTCTGGTTCTCTTGAGCTTTTCCTAAGCCTCAACCATGGAGAAAGCCATGAATGAAGGAAGAAGATGGTCTGCTGAAGAGGGGGCCCTTTGGTGAGTCTTCAAGCCTTCTACACTTGTCAAAATTTCATTTGCTTTGCCCCCACATGACCTCACATGACATCAGCCCATTCTCTCTCCTCAAGCTTCCACTACAAGCTTGTTAACAGGTGCAATTTGTCCCTTGGCCCTTGGCATACGAATTTTGAGTATTTGTACATCAAATTCAATCAATTCTCACTCAATTCCATCCAATTGAAGCTCAATTAAATCAACCCATGTGTCATCAACCTTCCTATGACTTTTCCCCATCAAGTGATCCAACTTGCATCCCAAAAATTCGATTAAAAACGGCTATCTGACAATCTCGAACAAAAATGGCCTTACTTTGCTTTTCTGCCAAAAATCTCGGTTTGTAAAAAAATCTTCTGGAGATGAGTCGACATTCCTAAAATGAATTGTGACTTGACAGAACTTCCAATTTCTGTAATCGGGTTCAATTTCACGGTTAATTTCAATTTGGCGCGACTTTAGCGTGTCCTAATTATCGGGTGGCTTTTAGGAATTTTCTGTGCAATTGACCTGTGGTTGATTATTTTCAAGCCACAAAGTGCATCTTCGACACATTGGCAACTCTCGGTTGTCGTAGAAATCTCAAGGTTTTAAATACAAACACAGGGTACCAAAACGACAGAGAAATCGGTCTAGTGCCGATCAACAAGAATTGTGCAATTAAGTGGAATCACCCACACTGAATTACATGGTTCTGTTGAATCGACCTATCTCTAGTCTCTAATCGGTCTATGCCATAATGACCCTTGTAGATTAGTACAGTCGAGCAGTAGTTTCCTGGTCGAATTCTCAAGTCTATTGCATTTAGATTCCTTAACGGCTTCACCTAATAGACTAGTTATCTCGTAAGTGGCCAATTCAGAGAAGAAAGCTATAGGCACAAAGATGAAATGCCCAACTTATTCAATTGAAAACAGAATTGGAAAATCAGGATGTTACAAAAAATGCTTTCCCTTACTAGTTCATTTTCTATGAAATGACCTCAGAAAATTCAGAAATTATTTTCCTAGAAGTTGTTTTTTGCGAAATGAATGAAGCCTTAGATTTATCTGTTTTTGCATGAGTTTGCCCTTGTTTGAATTATATGGACTATCTTTTTGCATGTTAACATTGAATCGGATTGGATTGGTGATTCCTTTGCTTGTTCTTCATGGTCGGTCCCCTTGGTGCTCTTAGTCACGCCCCCACCTTGTTTAATTGCATTGGTTTAATGTTGTCTCGTATTGATAGTCCTTATTTTAATTTCCTGGCATATTGGTTAGGGCTAGTCTCACTTGGAAAATTTTTGATCATCTGTTTTGCTAAGATTCATGGAAAATAGACTTGAGCTTCGACCTTTATCGATGACTTCGCTTATGTTTAAAAGACCGAATCTTTCAAGGAAAGATCGACCTTTTCTGCGTTTTATCCATGCATATAGGATACAGTTGTCTAGTTCACGTAGACTAGCGAGAAAAATCATAAATATTGCATCTTTAATTGTCATGTGGTTTGGACCAAACAAATAATAGTCATGTGGCGTATAGGATATTCATGATCACCTAGGTGGTTGCATATCTATAATAAAAAGGAAATATTAAAATAAGGACATCCTAGAAGCATGCTCGGTGACTTTGCATCTTCGATTATATAAGTTTTTATTAACTCATGTTCATCTAAATAAATAGGGCAATTTTGGCCATATAGGGGTACTCTCGACAGGTAGGGCAATTTTAGGATTTAACTAGCGTTTGTATAAATTAGACAAAAGGAAAAGACAAAAACGATTATATTAGAATTGCGTCTTAATCTCATTTAGGCAAGTTCTGCATCATAACCTTTGATAGTTCACGATATTTGACTCGTGCATAATAGCTCAGGCAAGTTCGGCACTTAGACTGGGCATCTCATGTTTGTTTGAATCTAGCGCACGCTTACTTTTATAGTTCACGAGGGTCCTGTGCTGTAACGTAATAACGAGGCTTTGTTAATTTTGCCCGATACTGTTCAGGTTCTTTATTTTTCTAGTACTTTATTTGTTTTATCTTTGTTATCGCTTGATTTAAATATTGCTTGAATACCCATTCATGATCACCTTTTTTTCACATGATTAGAGGAAATAGGGAAAGTAAAATCGAGGGGATTGCTTGCAAATCTTTTACAAAGAGAAATGGTATTGGCAATGGAATTAGATTTATTTAGTATAAATGAGTCCTCAAACTCACAAATCTGGTTTGCAAAAGTAAAGCTAGCTCTCACGTCTCACTCGGGCTTGTAACCAGCCCATAATTGATCAATGACAGCTCCAAAGCAAATTAAATTAAGTGATAAAATTAGAAATCAAGTTATGACCGGTAGGTTTTGGGAATATTCGTGCTAGACATAGGCACCACCTCAGAAGAGGAACCATTAGCGCTTGCTTAGCAACCCGTCAACATCCCTCATATATCTCAACCTCGGGAGGGTTGCGACATTACTTATGAAAGTTTATCACTTAAGTTCTTTCACTAAATGATGGTAATTGTTGGAATAGTTGGTAATTTTAACAGAATCGATAAGTTTGTATTAAAAATATCGGTAAATTTCACCCATTGGCGAGAAATAAATATTCATAAGCCATCAAAACCATACGAAATACTAAAATAAATGTTAGTGAGTAGACTCCAATGAGAGTTGGTAGCTCAATCAACCTTTTGATAACTTATTCGCATTTTTTTAACCATCACCAATCATTGCTGGCGGTGGCTGTTTGCCACCGAGTCCTCCACCCCTCCTCGCATCTTTCTCTTCTCCCTCCCTTCTGTTCTATATTTTACTTTCCTTTTTAATAATTAGTTTCTTCAGATTTTCACATTATGGAATTTAACCTTTTTCTGATACTAAAGTGTTGGGAATAACGGATCCCCGAAAACCGGATTCGACACTTAATCGAACTCCTAAAACGAATGCGGAAGCGAAGCCCGGGAAAAATCACGTATCACCGATTCTAAAGCACACCACGGAATCGAGCGTACCTTGTTAGCCACAGATTAAACACCAATGCTGAAGATCGAGGAAGAAATTCTGACCCTGTTCAATCCGATGACGTCGATTGGCCTTGAAGGGAAGATGGCGTCGCCTTGAGCGCTCGTTTTCTTTTTGGAGGGAGAGAGGGAGAGGAAACGTACGTACGCTATTCCAATAGGTGTCTTCTCTCTCTCTCTCCTCCCTTTTATACCTTCCTCCATCCACGGGTCCTTATCCTGTGGGCCGGGCCTTCAGGCCCAACATGGGCGGACGGGCCTTAAGCCCATCACTAATAAAACCATCATCTCCCACTCGCACATGGTGGGCTGAATAGGATTCTCTTTACCTCTCTTCAACATTTATACCGGTGAATAATCCGTGCGACCAGCATACTTTGAGAGCTCGTTGCTATACATCTGTTAGGAATATATAGCAGCTCATAATGGGCATCACATCCTGAGTAGATTTAGTATGCAGTACCCTAGATCGATCGATCACATTTATATCTCTCTTGATCTCTTTCAAACAATGGTATATATATTGTATTCACAATTATGATTATCCCAAAGACAGTCATAATTGGTTAACCGGTGAATACAAAACGACAATGTGATTCTCCAAATTCGATCTTCCTCTTTCCTTCAAACTCTCAATTTCAGTTCAGCTTGCTTTTCTAGAAATGTCCCATTAGATCGAATCAAACTCATGACCATTGGCAACATCCTAAGATAGCAAACACTAAATAGAAATCTTGAGAATAAGTAAGAGTCATGAGGGGACTAAAAATTGAGGAACTCTTTTCCTCAAGAGTCTCACACGACATAAAAGTTGAGATCAAACTTTTGTCACTCTTATTGGTCGACTCATGCATACGTAGTATGAAATACGTATTACGGTATTAACTCATTTCCCATGGAGCGTATGTCTACACCTTTCAATACCGTACAGATGATAGTTCAAACATACCCAATGTCTAACTTGAGTTCACGTATCTACTCATTCACAAAATTCATCAGGACTCACATCTGGCATCTTAGACAGATAAAGTAAAATATGTGGGGTATTTTACTTTCGGACATAGTAAGTATTATGTCCTCATCTTAACACCCAGTTAAGGTGACATACGTGTTTTAAGCTTGAGCTCTCGATTATCACCTAGTTAATAAGCTTAAAAACAGTCGCATCTCTATTTATCACATAGCAAATAGAGGCGATTACCCGTGTGAGTGGGCTAATATTTTATCTGTCCGACATACTTCTTAACTTAAAGTAATGCACTGAGCATTAAGATGCATAAAGATCAAACAAAGATTCATAGGCATTAATAATGAAAACACAAATTCATCAAATGTGAACACTTCAGGGAGATTACAATTCAGTACATCAGACTCTACGCAATCTTAGAGATTTCATATGGCCACAAAACACATCTCTAGGTATTGGCTTTGTCATAGGATCTGCTACCATTCTATGCGTAGATATGTACTGTAAGTTCACATCTTTTCGTGCAATCATATCTTTGACAAGATTATACTTGGTATCTATATGTTTGGTCTTGCCATAATATTTTGGATCTTTGGTGTACGCTTTCACTGCTTGGTTATCACAGTTAACCAATAATTAATCTGCAGCACTTCCAATAACACCTAAATGATCCAATAATCTCTTAAGCCAAACATCTTCTTACACTACTGCTGATAATGCCACGAACTCAGTATCAATCGTGGACAATGCTATACACTTTTGTTTCTTACTGCTCCAACATATGGTGCCATTATTTGGTAAGAAAACAAACCCATAGATAGATTTCCTTTCATCTAAATCTCCTTCATAATCAACATCAGAATAGCCTTAGAGTCGCAAATCATTTCCATAATAACTCAGCGTATAATCAGCAGTTCCCTTTAGATACCTCAGTATTCTTTTAACGGCCTTCCAATGTGCTGGACCTCGATTGGATTGGTATCTACTCACCATTCCAACTGCAAAACATATGCCAGGTCTTGTACACATCATAGCGTACATCAAGCACCCAACAGCACTAGCATAAGGAACATATTTCATTTGTTCTTTCTCTTGTGGAGTCCTTGGACATAGTCTATGGCTCAATCCTTCACCTTTTGCAATAGGAGTGTCTATGGGTTTACATTCTTGCATACGAAATCGTTCAAGAACCTTATTTATATATGATTCTTGCGAAAGAGACAACGATCTCTTCGAACGATCTCTTGAAATCTTAACTCCAAGAGTGTATGTAGCCTTACCCATATCCTTCATCTCAAAGTTGGAAGACAACCAACTCTTGACAGTATTAACAAACTCCATATTGCTTCCGGCAATCAGTATATCATCAACATATAATGATATGATCACAAATTGATCATTGGATCTTTTTGATATATACACAATGATCCTCATCAATCATTGTAAAATCATATGCCATTATGGCATTATGAAAACGTATATACCATTGTGTCGATGACTGCTTAAGCCCGTACATCGATCTCAAAAGTCGACATACCTTTTCCTCTTGGCCTTTCACTATGAAACCAGCAAGTTGTTCCATGTATATTTCTTCCTCTAATTCTACATTGAGGAAAGCAGTCTTTACATCCATTTGATGTAATTCAAGATCCATACTAGTTACTATTGCCAGAATAATGCGAATCGAATAAATCTCATTACGGGAGAAAATGTATCTTCATAATCAATTCCTTCCTGTTGATTATACCCCTTCGCCACAAGGCGAGCCTTATGCCTTTCTATCGAGCCATCAGCCTTTCACTTTATTTTGAGAACCCACTTGTTCCCAATAGCTTTGTGTCCTTTTAGAAGATCAACCAGTTCCCAGACTTGGTTTGATTTCATTGACTCCATTTCCTCTTTCATCGCATGAATCCATTTTTCCTTATTAGGGCAATTCAGAGCCTCATTAATATTTCTTGGCTCATCCTCATCTTGTGGAGCAATATAAAAGTTTCCCCTTCAATGTCAAAAACGTCGACGGGGAAAAACTTTGGCGACTTGTTCACCGTATGGGAGATTGTACACTTAGCACATCATTCCCCATTATGCTCCCACTAGGATTAGATAATGATGATGTCGTCTCATCATGTGGTTGTAATTGAGAATGAGTTGAATTCAATTCATCACTTCTCATATTACTCCCACTTGGATGAACTCCACTAATATCATTATCTTAATCCAAGGTTTCAAATAGGAAGTAATCTTCTCCTATTTCGCCCTTCTTAGGAAATTCATCCACTAAGAATGTGACATCCCGTGATTCAAATTCAGTTATACTCCCACTTTCCTGCTCACCTATGAACACATACCCTTTCGAGTGTTCGGAGTATCTCATTAAAATACTCTTCTTTCCTTTTGGGACCCAATTTCCCAAACTTGTGAGAGGACTCATGAGTATAGGCAGCACAATCCCATGGCTTAAGAAAATTTAAGTCCGGTTTTCTACCTGTCCATAACTCATATGGAGTGGAAATAACTGATTTGGAAGGCACTGGGTTAAGTATATAGGCAGTAATTAACAACGCATCACTCCGAAAAGTGATAGGTAAGTTAGCATGCGCCATTATGGACCTAACCATTTCCAGTAGGGTTTTGTTTCTTCTCTCTGCAACACCATTTTGTTGAGGAGTATATGGAATAGTCAACTGTCTTTCTATTCCTTTTTCATCACATAATTTTCTGAACTCATCAGATATTCTCGACCTAGATCGGATCTTAATACTTTTATTTTCTTGTCTAATTGATTTTCTGCCAGGTTCATAAACCTTCTGAAACAACTTATGTTTCAAATTTATGAGAAATCAAATAGACATATCTGAATCGAGTATAATCATTTATAAAAGTGATGAAATAAACAGCCCCTTGCCTTCTTCTCACATTCATTAAACCACAGACGTCAGAATGGATTAAATGCAGAGGAAATTCAGCTCTTTTACCTTTTCCAAATGGTTTCCTTGTCGTTTTCCCTACTAGGCAATGCTCACATATAGGCAAATCGACTTTTTCAATGTTGCCCAACAAGCCCTCTTTGGCTAGTCTATTCATATGTTGTTGGCCAATATGACCAAGCCTAGCATGCCACATAATCACATCATTATCATATAAATTAGAAGACGTGAAACAAGGGAATAACAAATATTGACATCACCACAGTCAACATTTAGTATAATAAAATAATCCAGAAAGTGACCACAATCATAATAGTTTGTATCCAAATACAAATCTACACCGCTATTACGGAAGTTCACACTAAAACCAAGCTTAACCAACATCAAAACAGACACTAAATTTCGACGAATCTTCGGAGCTTATAGAACATCATGTAGGAACTAGTTGCGTCCACCACGCATGTTCAAATTGGCAGATGCCAATCCCTTTAACTTTAGCTCTGGAGTTATTTCCTACATAGATTCACTTAGTTCCAGTTGGTATTCGTCGGAATTCCACGAAGGATTCTCTATCCTTTGCTACATGGTCTGTCGCTCCTGAATCTACAGTCCACAAAGGATTGGATTCAGCCAATAATACAGAACTTGACACATAAGCAAAGTTCTCAAATGTACAAGAGGTGTTTACCTTCTTTGGCTCACGACAGTCGCGAGCATAGTGACCTCTCTTGTCACAATTGTAACATCTCACCCTTGACATTTTCTTCACTTGAGGACGTTTTCCTCTCTTGTGTTGGTTAACTCTTGATTTCTTGCAATAAGGACTTGATCCTTTGCATACCCACATATTGAACGAATCAATATGCTTGCACTTAGAGCACAAAGCCCTTTCTGAGTTAGAACCAGCATTGAAAATATCTATTTTTCGGCTCAAATGCCGTTAGGTGGTCCTCAGCTAGCTCAAGGTGGCGCATGGCATCCTCAAGATATTCCATAACATGGTCAAGAGCTTCTAGTGCTTTTTGCTTTTCCAGCACATATTGAATCTTCATATTCAATATTTCACAATTGTTGCCGTTCATATTAGCAATCACGTTCTTAGTTGCTGAAACCATCAGTCTGAACACATCAGACATACATGCACGAATAATTAATGCCTATCATTTATGCATCCACTTTGCACAGACCCATCATATCAATGAATAATTTTAAGTAAGGTTTCAGAATCAAAAGGTCACTATGTTTCCAATCATCCTCCAAAAATCCTAACTCAAAATTATTATTAATATAATTGTCATATGCAAAATAAATTCTATGAAGTTACAAAAACTTCTATAACTACCCACGGCTAACTACCCACAGCAATCAGCAATAATAGAAAGCAACAGATAACTGACATCCAATAAAACAATAATGCTTTCACATAATACAACTATACATTACACTAAGCAATATATACAGAGAAACATCAACATGGAAAGAGATATTTACATCCATAAAACATCTCATAATTAATCTAAGAAATAAATAGGGAATGTCCCTTCTAATCTATCAGTCAAAACATCTGAGAAAACTGAAGGCACATTTGCCAACCATGGAAAAACTTTTGGAGAGCTTTCATGTCGCAACCAAGGCACATTTACTCTACGCCATGTGGCGCTCAATCTAAGGGTTGAAGTTTTGGCCAACTCAATCCTATAGTATTCTCTTACAAAAGCTTCCACTAGCCTTCTATAACCCGGGACCACGTTGACCTCCCATAGCCGATCTAACACTGCTTGCCATTCAGGTGGAAGAGTGTTCATAAAAGCCGGCACCTTCTCAAAATCCGGCATAAGATAACCATTCCAGATGATTTCTTGTATCATCTGATTGACCCTGACCACATGTGATACTAAATCACCGTCATGCCACCGATAATCAGCTAACTCTGTCATCAGCCTTTTAAGTCTTGCACTTCCCTCGTCCGTTCTTGGGATTGCAGGTATCCATGCATAACGCATCATAGTTCCTGCAACAAATGCAGAACTAAAAATGGATTACTTATAATCCATAATGAATGTAAGGGAAAATACATAATTTTCCATGATTCATGCAACAAATACACAATCAAATATGGATTACCTATAACCCACATAGGCATAAATGAAAAAGAAACAAATTCCTTTTTTTTTTTTTCGGGGTCAACGGTCAACGGTCGGTCAACGGTCAACAGGTCAACGGGCGCGCGGGTCGTCGGACCGGTTGGACCGGTTGGGCCGGTCGGGCCGAACCGACTGCACGTGCCGCGCGCGTGCCAGGCGTCCGCGGGTCGGGTCGGGTCGGGTCGCGGGTCGGGTCGGGTGGCCGGCCGGTGACCGTCGGCCAACGGTCGTCGGTGATGACGTCACCGAGACGTCATCCCGGCGGTTACCGTGACGTCACGGTGACGTCAGCACGCGCCGGTTCGCCGGCCGCCAGCGCGCACGTGCCGGTTTGCCACCGGCGTGTGTGGCGCATGCGCTGGCCGATGCCAGCGCTTCGGGCGCGTGGTGCCCACGCGCAGAGCCTTCTGGCCGCGCGTGTGGGCGCGACGGCGTCGCCCGGCGGCGCATGACATGTCGTCGGAATCGTCTCGACGAGCCCTTTCACCCTATACCTTCAGAAATCGATTTCAAGTTACGGAAACTCGAAAAATTGGACGAACAGTGCTCGGGTGTCGGGATTTCTCGCCCCGATCCGTGTTGGCCGAATAATTTCGCGAAAATTCAATCGAAAATCATCCATTAAACATCAAAGGGATCGGGAAAACATGAACTAGGGCTTTGATACTAATGTTGGGAATAACGGATCCCCGAAAATCGGATTCGACACTTAATCGAACTCCTAAAACGAATGCGGAAGCGAAGCCCGGGAAAAATCACGTATCACCGATCCTAAAGCACACCACGGAATCGAGCGTACCTTGTTAGCCACAGATTAAACACCAATGCTGAAGATCGAGGAAGAAATTCTGACCTCGTTCAATCCGATGACGTCGATTGGCCTTGAAGGGAAGACGGCGTCGCCTTGAGCGCTCGTTTTCTTTTTGGAGGGAGAGAGGGAGAGGAAACGTACTTACGTTATTCCAACAGGTGTCTTCTCTCTCTCTCTCCTCCCTTTTATACCTTCCCCCATCCACGGGCCCTTATCCTGTGGGCCGGGCCTTCAGGCCCAACATGGGCGGACAGGCCTTAAGCCCATCACTAATAAAACCATCATAAAGAAATTAGCATGCCACGTTTAACATACTGAGAGTTATTTAAGGAGTTGATTGAGAATAGGGTAGAGTTAGAGGAGTTGATTAAAAAAAATAAAAAATAGAAGGATCCAATTGAAGGTCTAGGTCGCAGACCTACTTTTGGTGGTGATTTCCACCCAAGACGCGGGCCTACTTTTTTTCTTGATGGGTAAACAAGAGTTCTATTAATCGGTATACAAAACCGTCTTTTAAGTGGTGATGAAGAATTATGAAGAGAAGAAAGAAAGAAAATACTCCCTTTCAAGTTCAATAACTAAACCTTAGTGAAAATCTTCATGGATGTAAGTGTTTGAACAACACTTTATCCCAGAATCGATAATACGCAAACTTCCATGATCTAATAAACACTATCGGACCACAAAATGCCCAAAAGCCAACCACGAATCCAAGTGGCATGCCCATGTAAAACCAGTTCTTCTCGCTATCATCATTGTCATTGTCATCGCCTGTGTCACTTTGAGCTGGAACACTACCTGCTTCTTCTGTCTCATTGGTTGAAGTTGAGCAACTTTTGTTGACTTGGAGCCCACACAATCCAAGGTTTCCTTCAAAGGAACTTTTGGAAAACGTGAGAAATTGTCCCGTTGTCGGGATGCTTCCCTCAAGTTGATTGTTTGAGATGTTCAGGAATGAAAGGAAATCAAGATTCACAAGCTGAGCTGGTATGGTTCCATTAAGGTAGTTCCCTGATAAGTCCAACGACTCAAGCTGATTCAGAGTCCCTAAAACAGGAGGAATTGAACCCGAAATGGCATTATGCGATAGGTTAAGGAAATAAAGTGCTTTGAGATCTCCAAATGTGTCTGGTATTGGACCGTCCAATCTATTGTTTGAGAAGTCGATCGACGTGAAAATAGTCAGGATCTTGACAAGTTCTAGCTTCTGACCTTTCACAGTTACACTCATTGTATCTTGATAATACATCTCATTATCTAGGAAATGTTGATACTTCAGGTGATCGAAGTCTACATTGGCTTTCATAGCCTCCCAAGATGCAAGGAGACTAGCAGGCATAGTGCCGTTGAAATTGTTTGAAGACAAGTCAATGATTTGAAGCATTTGCCAGGTGTAGGGACTATGCGGACATTCAATTTCCCCGTGCAATTTGTTGGATCGTAAAACAAGGACATGGAGATTTGATAAAGCCTTCAAATGGCATGGAAATGTTCCGTCTATTTGATTGTTCCCAATGTTCACAATCTCCAATGTTGTGCAATTTACTAATGACAACGGAATCTGCCCATCCAACAAATTCTCACTAATATCCAATGTCTTTAGAAAACACATTGGCAAGATGATCGGCGGAATATTGCCACTCAATTGGTTATTTCTCAGATTCAACACACTGAGGGACCACATCATTAAACATTCAGGGATAATTCCGTCTAGATGGTTATGTGATAAGTCAAGCACTTCAAGATAATGAGCTGAGCAAATTGACTCCGAGATGGACCCATGGAAATTATTCTTCGAGAGGGAGAAGAACATCAACCTGGATTTTGGTCTGTCATCCGGAAGATCAACATAATAGTATGAACCATCTGACAACAGCAATGATGGCATATTCCCTCGCAGCTTGTTTGAATGGAGGTCGACGACAGACAGGGTAATATTGAGCAGAGGTGTTTCCAAATCTTCAAAGAAATTAGAGGAGAGATTGAGACGCGAAAGATTTTCCAGCGTCCATATCCATGGCGGTATCTCCCCTTGAATATAATTTTCGGAGAGGTCGAGGGAGACCAATTTGGACTGGTTAGCCAAAAATCGAGGTAATGTCCGCAACTGGCACGAAGCCAACTTTAACGTATTAAATTCAGGGAAAGAGGATGCAGCAGTAGAATCAGACGCCATAGTATTAATGAACAAGCCATTGTAAGATAGATCAATATAAGTTAAATTTCCAGATCCCTGAAGTACATTGATATTCATTGAGCCACTGAAATTATTGGAAGAAAGTGAGAGGTATGTAAGCCCTTGCAATTCAAATATGGATGCTGGTATTGACCCTCGTAACCGATTGCTACCCAAATCAAGCGTGCCCAGTTGATACAAAGAGACATTCGGATATATGATAAGCTCACCATTAAATCTATTGTTTGAAAGTAGTATCGTTTTAAGTCGGGGAAGTGTAAACAAAGTTGGGGGAATGTCACCTTCCAATGAATTGTGATGCAGGTCCAGAATTTCTAGATTCAGAAGGTCTTCCCAGCCAATGGAGACGATCTGACCCGCTAAAGCATTTTCAGCTAATATTATGTGTGTCAAATTTCTGGAAGCACCGAATGGCGGAACGGAACCAGTAAGATTATTAGAAGACAAGTCCAAATAAGTCAGCTTTGACAGGTTCTCCACGGAGCCGGGGATCGATCCACTCAATCCGCAATCAGATAGATCTAATCTTGACAATTTGTTGAGATTACCGATGGAATCTGGAAGCCTCCCTGAAATATATGTTTCCCCCAGGACCAGAGTCTCAAGAGAACTATCCTCTGGAAAATCGGGTAAAGAAACCTGGAGAAGTTGGTTCAATGATAAGTCGAGGGTCTGAAGTGTTCGTACCTGGAAGACTTCTCGAGGAAATTCTCCCATCAATTGACATTGCCGTAGGCTCAATGTTTTCAAGCTGGAGAAATTCGCTAAGAAGCTAGGAACTGTGGTGAACGAGTTGTCATCGAGTTGGATGACCGACAGATTAGCAAGACTCATAAGAGAAATTTTAATAGGACCATACAGATCACAGTCCGACATGCTCAACACCTCAAGTTTCGGAACTGAAGAAGACAACATGTCGCACCATTCACTTGCCTCAGCAAACACTTCAACCCCATCAAGGTATAGCTCTCTCAACTCTCCCATGTCCCCAATCAGCGATCTCAAAGAGGGCTCGTCAAGTCTCAGGCGACCAGTAAAAGGGTCATCATTACCAGTGATATCAAGAGTACGCAGCTTGGTCAGGCGCGATAGTTCCACTGGAATCTGACCAGCAAATCCAGCATAGGACAAGTTAAGATGTACCAAATGGCTAAGATTCGCGAGGCCCGATGGAATCTTTTTGGAGTTGAAGTCATTAAAAGCCAAGTTTAGGCTCTGAAGAAACTGGAGCCCGAAGAGACTCGAGGAACTGTTGATTCCTCCAGAGATCGACTCGTCGCTCAAATCAAGACTGACGACAAGGCCGTCCTCGCACGTCACGCCGCTCCATGAACCAGCAGTTCGATCCCATCGTACCAGCTTGGAAGACTTGGAGGGAACGAAGACGAGGCTGTTTCTTAGCTCAAGCAAGAGCGATCTTTGGTCGACGCTAAGACATTGGGCTGAAGCTGAAGCCCTAGCATCGTTGGAGCAGATGGAGATCGTGGATATGGCAAGAAAAAGCCATGCGAAGATCGAACCATTCATTGGAAGAGGTTGAAGAAGAGCGCTGGACGAGGGAGCAGGGAAAGGGGGTCAGCAGAAACGAATTCGACAGTCGGGAGGGGAGGAGTCGTGAGTGCAATCTAGTGTCAATATCCTGCACGGCTATAAAATATTCTATATCTTATAGAATCATCAAACGGCAAGCGCAAGCAAAATACGCAGTGACCTATTTAGAAGTATCGTGGAGATCTTCATAAGATATAAAAACAATAAGACCTATTCCATCTTTTCTTGTCTTTATCTTTAGAAGAGGCAAAGAAATATGAAAAATAAAATGTCAAGATGGATCGTTATTTGTCACAAACTTTAATTTCCCAGTTGATCTAATTCTTACTATCTAAGGATTGTCTCAGTCAAACAATTGGAAGACTACCTGTTCCATTGTTGACTAGGGTTTATTGAAAAGAAAGAATTTCTTTTTTTTATTACAATTTTATAAAGCCAAGTTTCCATCGAAATGGTATTGGATACCAAGGACTTAAAGACTCACCTGAGTCTATATGGAAAGTATCGTCAGCCCTATCCACAACCACTAATTCAATCTTCCATCCAGCTATCTAATCTAATTCAAGACCCAGTAATTAAACACTACATTAGTAGTGGAAGGGAACCAATAAATCTTCATATGAGAGCCTTTCCACCACTATAATCTATCCTTGAATCCTAGAGGTAAGGATTTAGGCTTCATTTGGCAGTCAGGATAAAATTCGGAATAGGATATGATTTATCCTATCCTACGTTTGGTGCTCACTCAGGACAATAAAGTTAGATATAAGGGGGATATAGATAGGATAAAATTATCCCATGGGGAGGTAGGATAAAGGTGGATAGGATTTCTAATATCTATAATAGGAAAATTATTTTTCTCGAATAACAAACTTATTAAATTAACAAAATTGAAATTATATTTCAATATAAATAATATTTGAATTCTAATTTAAGAAATAAAAAATAAAAAAATATTTTTAATTAATATATTAAATATATATTTTAGGTATTTTTGTATTTTAGGTATGTTAGTACAGTTTACTATTTGATAAAAATTTATTAAAGAATGATGAAAGGGGATAAAATAAATAATAAAGAAAATAATATAAAAAAGAGGAAAAAAATTAAGAAATAGTGTTACGAGATATTTTCACAATCTCTCGTTTATGAACATTTAGGTTCATTTATAATGATATGCCGTTTATATCAAAAAAATGTACATGATATGATGTGAACATATCAGACTTTAATACTATGATTCACCAAACAATGGATGGGATATAAAAAAATCTCAGAATTTCATATCATATCCTATCCAATCCTATCCCGATTAGAAAGCCGAACGATCAAACGTAGCCTTAGAGCATTAGTCATCCAATTTGTGACCAAAATGACATTCCCTTTTGTCAAATTTTTTTAATTCAAACAAAAGACCATATTTATGTTTTCTAGAAAAAAAAAGAAAAAAAAAGGAAATCTACCTAAGATGTTGTGATTAGAACTTGACATTGTTAGGGAAATCTCTTATAATGTTTTGAATATGACAAAATAATCAAAAGCTACTATCATGTTTCATGATTGACTAACTAGTTGAAAGATGCACAAACTTCTATGTAGATGATAGTTTAATAGAATGTCTAAAGGATATTATCAAGGATTATACTTGGAAAAAACAGAAGATAAAAACTGGAGTTTGGTATCATCGGACTTTAGACTCTTCGTTGAAGTTGAACTTATTTAAACTGTTGTATGACTACATTTAGACTCTATCTACAATTGCTTGAGTATCATGGCTAAAGCTGAAGATAGTTACTTCATGGATATCATCAATGTTGAAGCTGTAAATCATCAAATGGATATCATTAGATTGTGATATCTTATTTTGACTATATGTTCAAACGTAGACTCTAAGGCTGAATTTGTTCAGACGCAAACTCTAAGAATGAATATATTTAGACATAGACTCTAGTTATTGTCATTTGGATATTGCATCTGAAGTTTTGAATATTTATGTTGATGACACCATTATTATATTTCATGGACATCATTAGAGTAATATGAAGATATCAGCAAAGCCTGCACTCGAGTATTGTCAAGATGCTTGGCATCTTCAAACTCCATGAGAAATCTATCCAGACTTTTGCAATATTTAGATAGTGACAGTTCATTTGATCAAGCAGTCTCTTTAGACTTAGAGACCTGTTCAACATCAGAGACCTATTCAGACTCTGTTCCGAATATCATCAGAGTCAGAGACCCATTCATATGCAAACTCCAATTCTTATAACTATATAGCTAGTGATTTGGCTTAGATTTCACTTATAGAAAATAATGATTGATCTTCAATCTTAAAGATTGTTTTGCAATTGTATTCATCACTGCAAGACATTGGGATTGATTAACAATCCTTTCAAAGACAAGTGATCCTCCTTATTCAAAGAACTCCACTTATAGAAATTGAAGATTTTTTTGAATTGGCAAACCAATCAATGGGGATTCAGATCTTATCTCTCAACGGCTACTCAATCTTCATTATGTAATCTCATCTAATAGGCTAATTTGAGAGTGATCCTCAGAAAACTATCCAACAGTTAGTTTTTGTTGACGCCTCAAATTTTAATTAAGTCTATCTTATTAATTAAGTTTTTATTTTATTTATCTTGTCTTTTTTCGGAATAATAAACAAATAAAAGCAAACAAAAAACAAAAACAAAACAAAAGCATAAAGAAAGCAGGAAAGCCCTCACATGGGCCCGCGAGGCCCATTTCTGCGTCAGCCCAGCTCAGCCGGGTCTTCTTCTTCCTCGCGCAGTTGCAGCGCATGCAAAGAGGGCGCGACCCCGGAGCGGAGGGGAGGAGCAGCAATGACGCACATGGAGTAGGGGGCGGTTGGCATCGGATAAGAACGTGGGAGGGGCAGCTGGCGTCGGATGGGACGCCGGTTCGGCCGGCAAAGACCGCTTGGCGCACGGGGACTGGTGGTCGAAGCTCCGTCGACCGGTTGCCCCCTCGCCTATAAATAGGCCCCCGTTTCCGACAGCGAAGGGCACGCCGAGAACAATCGAAGGTTGCAAAACTTCGAGCTTCCTGCTGAGAGACTTCAGAAGGGGAGCCGAGGCCGAGCAAACCCAGATCCGAAGGCTCACGGCCGCAGAGGGAGCTAGATCGAGTCGCGGCCCTTGGACACCCCCCGAGAGACTTCGGGGGCCGAGGGCTCGCGGCCTCAGATCTGAGCCTCGCCGGAGGGAGAGTAGAGAGAGAGAGATAGGCACGGAGAGAGAGAGACGCAGGAGGGGAAGGAATTCGCATGGGTCTCGCCGTCGCCGTCTTTGCCCTCGTCGCATCGTCACCGAGCAGGTATCGCGCTGTCCCCGTCACCGTCGCCATCTCCCTCTGCATAGTCCAGTCATTTCCGCCGTCGCCGCCGTCTTCGCCGTCGTCAACGCAGCTCCTCGGCGCATGGTCGCAAACCCTAGGGTTTGCGATTTTCCAGTCGCGAGCGGATCCGGACCGGAAAATCGGGTAGGGTTCGCGGTACGTGGGCGGCGGGAGTCGGGTCGGGTGTTCGGTCGGATCCGGGTAGGGTTTACGGGGAGTCGGGTCGCGGAGCGGGCTGTCGGGCCGGGTCGTCGGGCCGGGCTAGATCCCTCCCAAAACGATGGGCCACGATGCCGTTTCAGTAAATAAAAAAAAAAAGAAAAAGACGAAAAAAAATCCGAGTCGGGCCAGCGTTGCGGGCCCGTCCTCGTTCGGATCGTTGGCCCGGGTCGGACCCAACCCGCGGATCCGACCCGGGTCAGTTTTTATATTATTTTAATATAAAATAATATTTTAAATAAATAAATAAATAAATAATATTTTATTTTTCGAAAAATAAAAAAAATCAGAAAATGTTTTATTTAAAAAAATGTTAAAAAATGTTTTATTTTAAAAAATCGAGAAAAATCAAAAAATAATTTATTTTCCAAAAATATTAAAAAATATTTAAAAAATATTTTATTTTCCGAAAAATCAAAAAATCAAAAAAATTTCATATTTTCCAAAAAAAAATGCCAAAAATCCAAAAAAAAGCCAAAAATTCATGAAAAAGCCAAAAAATTCAGAAAAAGCCAAAAGACTTGTATTTTTCCAAAAAAAAAACCAAAAAACCCCAAAAAATCCCTTTTATGTCCAAAAAATTTAGAAAATGACTCAAAAAATGTTTTTCCTCCCAAAAATGCATGGAAAATCCTCGAACATCAAAAAAACCTCAGGGTTTAAACAAGATTAGGTACCGAAAGGGCATTAGTGATTAACTAGTGTAATCAAGTCCACAATCCTAATTTCTCCGATTGCGCAGAGTGAGTATTTCTCCCGATACTTCACTTGGGTTTCTAATCAACCCACCCCAAATTGATTAGTGGTGACTCCAATTTAAAAATTGATTTACAGGTTAAAAACTCAGACCATTAAGTCGTGAATTGGTGGACTTGGGAGAGTCCGGGCTTAATAAATTCAGCCGAGCCATTAGCCTCCTTAGGCGCTCGTACCCGATTGCGGGCGCGAGAAAAAGAGGTCGCGACAGCTTGGCGACTCCATTTTGGGGAATCATTTTTGAGGACTTAGGCCATTTCATCTTTGTTTAAATGCTTTGCTAACTTTAGGTTTTTTTCTTTTGTGCAGGGTAATAGCTTAAAGTTTTTATTCTGTTAAAATAAAATGTTTTGTGATTATAAACTGTTGTGTATCCTTAAATGTTTTAGCACTACACATGGCACACACAACCCGGCCGCGGGACCTGGGCCACCATAGGATTTCTAGGATGGTGTTAAGAAAGATACGACCTCGAACGTGAGACTGCGATGTAGAGGTTGCCTTTCTTTTCCCCGAATTTCTTAGTCGAGGTTAGGAGGGTATGCGCTAACGCGAGACCGCGACGGCGTATACCTTTTTAATTTCATCAAGCCTTCGAGTTAGAAATCGAGCCGCACGTCCCATGCGCATGTCTTTGTGCTTGCTATTTTATTTAAAAGCAAAGTGATTTCTTTACTTTTACTCAGTCTTTTTATTTGGCCCATGGCAATTTAGGATAAGCATTTCAAGTCTCAGTTTATATGCGATGGGGAAAGACGATATCCAGTTCATTCCTACTCCCAAGGCAAAGCTCTTCAGATGGTGGGGTCAATTAGATCAGTTTGCCCAAGAGCGCATGAAGGCCAAAGTCGGTCATCTCCTATCATTGATCCAAATCACTGTTCGTCCTGAAGTCATACAAGCCATGGCACATTTTTGGTGCCCGAAGACAATTACTTTTATATTCGGTAGGTTTGAGCTAACCCCAACCTTGGAAGAATATAGCATCATCACTGGAATGCCTCTTGAGAAAAAGCTTGTCAAACCATCGACGGCGCCCTCCGTGGCGCGGGTTGGCGCGACTTTTAGGAACGAAATCCATGTCATGAGGCAAATTCTTGAAAACAACCATAATGTATGCCCTTTAGAATTCGTGAATGCATGTTTTCAAAACCAGCCTATGACCCGAAAAAGTGAGATTTTCCTCCTGGCTTTTTTCGGGCTCATCATTTTCCCCCATCAAAGAAATGCCATAAGTCCTAAGATGGCATGGATAGTTGATCAAATCTTGAGAGGGGGGAATTATGTCAACATGATTTTAACTGAAACATTCTTGTCCTTTAATCGTTTTAAAGACAACTCGGAGAAAATCATGCGAGCCTCTCCTGAAATTTTACAAGTCTGGTTCTTTTCTCACCTAAGCGAATTTCGAGACTTCATGCGATCGTCCGAAACAAATGCTTTCGAAAATCCGTTACAAAAATTTATGGTTTTAGGACCATACATTCCCAATCAAAGCTGTTTAAATTGGGTTGACCTCCTAAGAAACCTAGCTCCTGAGGCATTCCAATGGTGTGCTGGTTGGTTCCATGAAAAGAGAGCTCGCTTTGCTTTCATATGCACCCGCCCAATTCCATTGCTCGGCCTCACCGGCGCCATTCCCTATTACCCGTATCGGGTAGCACGACAATATGGAGCCCTTCAGGAGATCCCACCGCCTTTCAAGAGGATGATCCTCCAGTTCTTTTCAACACAAGCCGTGACTATGCAATCGAAATTTCTATTGCTGAGGAAACCTGGGACAAGTGCCATCACAAAAGGATCGTGGTACCTGAAGGGCTTGAGGGAGAAGAAAAAGCCCACCACGCCTCCATGTCCTACATCCACAACCATCGTATCCCAACAAAATGGAAGCCATTAGTCCCTCACTCAATCAGAGAGAGCAACCCGCACGAGCAAGCAGAGCTCATGGAGAGGGATTTGGGAATGGACTGGATGCACACCTCAGAGCCAGCCCAAGGAAGTAGACGTCCTCGTAAGAGCAAGGCTCCCTGTCGCATATAAATTGGCAATCATGTGCCCCTTAGTGCAAATAGTGTGAAAGTTTTCTCCCATTGTTTAGGGATTTTTGTTTAATATCTAATATTTCATTATGTCATTTCAATTGCAAGTTTTAAATGTTAGGAGTTGGCAGTCTACAAATCCTCTTTTGATAAATAAAAAGCAGTTAGACCATTGCCATGGGTCAATCTTTGTTTACTTTCGTGCTCATTCATTGTTTTCGCCGCGAGCAGGTAATTATGAATCGCCGGCCACCAATCACCCGCGAATGGCCTCATGCAATAGGGCCCGATCAGAATGATGTACAAAATCGCCTTATTAACATTGAAGACGGCGTAGGACAGATGTCCATTGTCCTTCAACAACTCTCAAGACAAATGAAATCCACTCAAGCTGAGCCCAACTCTATAGTTGCCTCAAACATCGTCATGACACCTGCAAATTTGCCAGAAAATAGCCAGTACCATAGACAGTTTGAAAAGATCATGAAAAAGTTAAGCCACTGCGGGAGCGAATCCATGGACTGTCCAATTACGCCGGCATTGAGATTCTTGAAGAGCTCAAAGCACCTGAATGCGAAAGGTACGCTGATACCTCCTGCCCAGAGACCTATTTGCAGGCCTACCTGGTCCGAAGGATGATTCAATCGTACCAATCGAGCTTAACCGCCCTTGCCTTGCGATGGTACATTGTCAGGAAGATTAGTCCCCTTAAAACCTGGAGGGAACTAATTCATGTTTTTCACCAAGAATATGATATTGACATCAGCCCTGACATAGCCTTGCCCTACGAAGAACTGATGATCACGGAGCACGAGGAACCGTTAGTCGCTGAGATAGAGCATGTCAATGAAGCCTTGCATGATAAATGGGCAGCTGAACAACACCCTGTTGCCGGAAATTCCCACTAGGAAAGGCAAGGAGCCTTTGTACGAGATCAAGGACACAGAGCCTGTTCAAGACCGGGGCATGACCGGACAACTCCCCAAGCTTACTCCAAGAGCTAGGATCCAAAGAATACCAACCCCTATCAACCTGGAAAGTGAATCAAACAGTGAAACTCTAATGTCTCTCACTTCCTTTGACAGAATCGAGCTGGCAAAACGAAGGGCCCTACTCAAAAGATCTGGACCATGGGCCAAGAAAAGAAAGCCTAAGCAGATCAATTTAGCATCTGCCAATGAGCCACCGCACCAAAGCTTCGAGCATTCCCAAGAATACAACTTTGAAAGCTACCATCATCTAGAGTACAACCCTGAAGACTTCTCAGCCCTAGAATACAATCTCAAGGACTTCCAGCGTTATTTCGATAATGAAACTGACGATTCATCGTATAACTGTTTCCTACTCTCATCCGGGGATGAAGGCCCGTCCGAAGAGGAAGCATATGTCTTTATCCGCTACGATCCTAACGAAGTACTAAGCTCGTCCTCTGACCATGAGGATAGTTTTAATACTTCATCCTCATTTGGAAATTTTAATCCAGAAGAAAGTAATGGGGTAATTTCGGTAGAGTCCAATTTCCCTGAAACAGAAGAATTCACCACTATAGCGAATATGCAGTGGGAAAACCAGTGGCCTAACCAAGACATACCAGGCTCGTCTTGCCCTCGTAGGATCCTGACCTCTGGAGAGATGTGGATACCTAATCTCCGCAAGTATAACGGCACGACTTGCCCCGTGGCCCACTTGTAGTACCTCCATGCTGAAATGAGTCGGTACTATGGCCCGATGTCATTCACAACTCAGGCCTTCCAAGAGAGTCTTACGGGATCTGCATTACAATGGTTCATCACAGCAGATATCTACCTCATGAGAGATTGGAATGAGCCGTCTTCCCCGCATTCGCTTCGTATCAAAGCCAGATTGGAACTGAAGTGCCTTGTCAGAACTTAGTTCACTTCAGAAGAAGACCAATGGAGGATTTCCGAGCATATGCAAGGAGGTGGGAGGCTTTTATGATGCAAACTTACCCTCGGTGGCCGAAGAAGAAATGATAAAGCTATTCATAGGGGCTTTACCTCGCAAGCATCGTTGTTGGTTGTATGGGTTGCATTTCCATAGCTTCAATGAAGTGGTCCTCTCATGTGAATACTTCGAGTCTATTGGAGGCGAGGAACTCAAAGGCGCTTGATTTCAGAACCAACACTATCAAAGCACTCCTTTACATAGGAGTTTTCATGGGTTTTACTTGTTTTTATAATTTCATGTTTCTTATCTTATCTAGCGTGCTACGGTTGTATTTTTCATTCCAAGTACTCTATTGTACAGTTATAATATTTTGTTTTAAGAACATGAGGCGGTACTCCAAACCAGCCCGGTGATGCTATCCAACCATGAAAAAAAAAATATCATCCAAGGAGAATACTGAGGGCTGGGCTTCCTCATGCCTTTTCTCCCCCAAAGACGTATTTTGAAAAAAATATTTCATCACCCAAAAGCTTTTGTTAAAACAAGATGATAAATTTAATCATGTTTGTCTTTCTGACTCACTCACTTCATGTCTCAGAAGATCATTCCCGTCCCCTTTGACTTAGTGTGACAGGGGGCATTTGAAGCAAGCGCATCAGGTGAACTCGCCAAATTCAAAGACACCATGCCAAGAAAACAGAGGCAAATAGAAAGAATCATCCTACACCAAAAGAGGGTAAGTATTATTCTCTAAATATAATTTAGAAATGATGTCCTTTCTCTTCTATTTACAGGAAACGAAAAATAGGACGTAATAGATACAGGCATACGGTTGGAATCAAGCCATTCCCAAGAGCTCTGTACACTCCACCTTGCTCCTGCCCAACTCTTTCATAAGCCAGAGCAATATCCTTTCCCCACAATGTGCCCGAGCAACCAGATGCTATGGTTTCATCAATGGGACTTCCAGCTTCGACAAGCCCAGAAGCACAAGGAGGGGATCTTTTCTCTTTGAATTGGCTACTGTCAACAGGGAAGAAATCCAGACAGTTGAAGCGGTCTCTAGCCCGTATTCAAAAATGAGGACCTAGAAACCTGACTACCTATTCGGACGCATGCTCTCGCAAGAAGTAATTGCCATCAGAGAATTAGAGGTTTTGATTGTCCATCTCAGATTCCATAAAAGCTTGAGGTATATGACTTTTGCCCAATGATGCTATAGTTAAAGACGTAAGGAGAAATTCCACGGAAAGGAAAGCGTTGAAGATGAACCAACGACCAGCAATCATGCATACATGGTCACAAGTGAGGAAGGCCAATCGAAAGAAATGTTAAACTATGCCAAGACGAAAAGACTATCATCGACATTCAAACATCATCAGGAGTCAGCAAATACAAACTTTGGAGAAGAGTAATTTGGTATCGTTTCCAATACTCCCCCTTCTTTGAATTCACTTTTGACATATTCCTCCTATTGGTAGGAAGCACCAGGATTCAAGAGCCAAATTTGATGGTTAGACAAATCAATATTGGCCAAGCTAGTACATGGGAATGACCTACATCAAATTCACCTGACTCCGTATAAAGAAGGACATGTCATCTAGGAGCCAATTCAGAGAATAATTGACTTAAGCAAGGGACATAGGACTTCGTGTCCCCATCTCACTTCAGGTTCACCCAATCGTCTGCAAACCGGTGAAGGGTAAAGTTGTATCGATTCCAGTTATTCGACTCTTGAAAGAGTTCATGACTAACACATTCCCTCTTGTTTGTTGCAGGATCACCTGACTGTCAAAAGCAAGGATGACGAATCAATGAGAAGCATGTCTTGTTTGTTGCAGGATCACCTGACTGTCAAAAACAAAGATAACAAATCAATGAGAGGCATGACAAACTCTCCTAAGCAAAATGGCGTCTCAAGGGCAAAAGCAGAGATGCCCGATCAGATCCCCAACCCCGGCTGATCATTCATGTGTCATATCCCTAATCAATAGGGACAACCATCGACATCCATTTGCAAATAACCCTTCTGATGTTCAAAATTTAACATATTTGGAAACACCATTATGTTAGCCCCTAAAGTTGTCAATAGGGTCTTTTTTTAGTCAAAACCATTCACTTGTTTTGAAGAGTTCAAACTCTATCATATTCAAAATGTTGCATGTCGTTTCTAGATGAATTCTGCATGATGATTTTGCCTGTCTAAGTCACTGATTCCACTAAGGATTATTAAAATAGACAGCTAAGTGAAGAATACAAGATTAATTGAGCATGCTGGATGAGGTGCGTTAGAATGATGAAAGGCAAGCCATATCCTACACACAGTTCCCTATCTATACCCTTGTAAGATGAGCGCAGAAGATTCCATGGCTGCAGGGTAAAGAGTTCTCTCGCGAATGGTACGATAACCAAAACAGTGAGAGACACTCCACTGCTCACTTTGAGCCCTATATACCGACCAAATTCCTGTCTTACCCCCGTCAAAGAACCACCCCACACTAGGGCAAGTTGAAGGCAAGTCAGCATCACGAGGTGAGAAAAGGGATAGAAATTCTCTTGCTTGCACTTGCATCAATCTTTGAGTGTCTTTAGTACATATGAACACTCGCGTTAATTTAAGTGCCCTAGAGTCATGAAGAGCAAGTCTTTCTTTACGCACTTGTGTCCATTGTACAACTCAATTGAGTCTATAAATTCACCCTCACATGGAGGCAAAGCAGAAGCTACTGCCGTTTGAGCAGCATAATCAGAAGCGTCGGAAAAAGATGAAGACTCAATAGTCTAACAAAGGCGTTTGCTTGAACCTATCAAGATCAGCTCTCAAGCAACAAGAACAAAATAAGGGCATAAAAAAAGCAGTGTACCTGGTAAAAGCAAGGTCCATGCCCATAAATGAAAAGCTGGGATAAAAAATAGGGGCATGAAAAAAGCAGTGTGCCTAGTAAAAGCAAGGCCAATGCCCCCCAGTCGAAAATACAGCCAAGAAAAAGTTGCTGTTGTGGTCCATAGAACCTCTATCTAACAGTGAAAAGAAAGACCGGTGACAAATGCCGAGACAGTCACGAACTCTCACCCCCTTACATGTGAGCCAAGTTTACGTTACATTCCCATTGTAAAAGTCTCTTCAGACTAGGGGCACTTCAATTAACGTAGGATTTCATATGTGCATAAGCATCGCTCGAAGGAGTACGAGCAAGATTACTCTATCTCTTTTTGCAGGATTCTTGACTGATAAGCTTGGAGGTGATCGTACGACACTTCGTTCATGAGCCTTGACCTCGACGGTCCCATTTGATGAGCCGATTGACCAAGTCTTCATCACAATTCAACAAAGACCTCTCACATTGGTAAAGTCGTACCACTTACGAGAATACTCGGACCCCCGTTGACATGATGACAGTGAGATAGTGTGGTCCTTATGAATCCTGCATCAATGGTCAGGATAGCCTTTTCCATGAGAGTGAGCGAAAAGTCCTTTCAGACTGAAAGTCCCTCATCTGGCATGCTCAAGACATCTACATTCTAAATGAAGGTTGTCTTTCAAAATCTTCCTCGGTGGAAATCAGATGATGCAAAATTGATAAAATTATCATGCATGAATCCTATTTAAACTCATGAATTTACAGCATATACAATCATGTGTGCATATTGTACAAATAACAGACATACTCGCAGAGATTAGAGGTATTGCTAGGTAAGCATATCCCTATCCCCATTTGTCTTAAAGTACCTACCACTGTCCAAGTACTCTCTTCTTAACACTCGACTTATTCGAATCGTCCCTTGAGTTTGGTTGCTTGTGATTGACCAAATATCCCTTTATCGTTGAATACCTACTGCTGTCTAGGTATCCCTCTTGTCTTTGAGTACCAGCCACCGTTCGGATACTCCCTTTTCCTGACACCCGACTTGTTCGAGTTGTCCCCAGAGTATTGATACTTGTGACTGACCAAGTATCTCTTGGAATACCTACTGCTGTCTAGGTATCCCCATATCGTCAAGTACCCACCGTTGTCCAGGTATGCTTTCTAGCACTTGGATCAGCCCGAGTGGTCCTAGATCATATCATTAAATACTTGTGTTCATCCAAGTATTCCAGTACTTTGTACACATGCGGCTACCCAGGTATTCCACCTCTTTTAAGTGCCTGTGGCAATCTAGGTAAGCCTCATACCACATTCAAGTTTATAAATACCAGGAGGTGAGAGACCTTCATGAATATCCAAGGTACGTCTTCGATATTCCCCTTTACCAGGAGGTGAGAGACCTTCATGAATATGCGAGGCACGTCCTCAATATTCCCAATTACCAGGAGGTGAGAGACCTTCATGAATATCCAAGGTACGTCCTCGATATTCCCCTTTACCAGGAGGTGAGAGACCTTCATGAATATGCGAGGCATGTCCTTGATATTCCCCTTTACCAGGAGGTGAGAGACCTTCATGAATATGCGAGGCACGTCCTCAATATTCCTAATTACTAGGAGGTGAGAGACCTTCATGAATATCCAAGGTACGTCCTCGATATTCCCCTTTACCAGGAGGTGAGAGACCTTCATGAATATGCGAGGCATGTCCTCGATATTCCCAATTACCAAGAGGTGAGAGACCTTCATGAATATCCAAGGTACGTCCTCGATATTCCCCTTTACTAGGAGGTGAGAGACCTTCATGAATATGCGAGGCATGTCCTCGATATTCCCAATTACCAAGAGGTAAGAGACCTTCATGAATATCCCAGGTATGTCCTCGATATTCCCCTTTACTAGGAGGTGAGAGACCTTTATGAATATCCAAGGTACATCCTTGATGTCCCCAATTACCAGGAGGTGAGAAACCTTCACGAATATCTCAGGTACGCCCTCAATATTCTCATTACCAGGAGGTGAGAGACCTTCACGAATATTTCAGGTACGCCCTCGATATTCCCAATTACCAGGAGGTGAGAGACCTTCATGAATATCCAAGGTACGTCCTCGATATTCCCACTACCAGGAGGTGAGAAACCTTCACGTAAATGCACGACCCATCCTCGATATTTCCACACGAATATCTCAGGTATGCCTTGATTCTTCCTTCAGAGTTTATACCGTGATCGTCTGTGTACCCTTCGATACTTGTGATCATCCGTATCCCCAAAGAGTTTGTACTGTGATCGTCCAGTACCCTTCGATACTTGTGATCATCCAGGTATCCCCCAAGAGTTTGTACCTGCGATCGTCCAGGTACCCCTTCGATACTTGTGATCATCCAGGTATCCCCCAAGAGTTTGTACCTGTGATCATCCAAGTATCCCCCAAGAGTTTGTACCTGTTGATCGTCCAGGTACCCCTTCGATACTTGTGATCATCCAAGTATCCCCCAAGAGTTTGTACTTGTGATCATCCGAGTACTATCTCCCAACAAACAGATGCCCTGAGAAAGGTCGGTGCGTCTCTCGTCAAGGCGACCGAAGAAAGGTTCGAGTCCTAGACAAAACAACTTATTGCTCTAACAGGCGACCGAAGAAAGGTTCGGGTCCTGGAAAAGCAATTCCCCGTCAAGGCGACCGAAGAAAGATTCGGGTCCTAGACAAACCAACTTATTGCTCTAATAGGCGACCGAAGAAAGGTTCGGGTCCTGGAAAAGCAATTCCTCGTCAAGGCAACCGAAGAAAGGTTCGGGTCCTAGACAAACCAACTTATTGCTCTAATAGGCGACCGAAGAAAGGTTCGGACCCTGGAAAAGCAATTCCCCGTCAAGGCGACCGAAGAAAGGTTCGAGTCCTAGACAAACAACTTATTGCTCTAACAGCGACCGAAGAAAGGTTCGGGTCCCGAAAAGCAATTCCCGTCAAGGCGACCGAAGAAAGGTTCGGGTCCTGGACAAACCAATTTATTGCTCTAACAGGCGACCGAAGAAAGGTTTGGGTCCTGGGAAGGCAATTCCCCGTCAAGGCGATCGAAGAAAGGTTTGGGTCCTAGACAAAACAACTTATTGCTCTAACAGGCGACTGAAGAATGGTTCGGGTCCTGGAAAAGCAATTCCCCGTCAAGGCGATCGAAGAAAGGTTCGGGTCCTGGACAAAACAACTTATTGCTCTAACAGGCGACCGAAGAAAGGTTCGAGTCCTGGAAAAGCAATTCCCCGTCAAGGCGATCAAGAAAGATTCGGGTCCTAGACAAACCAACTTATTGCTCTAACAAAGCGATCAAGAAAGGTTCGGGTCCCGGAAAAGCAATTCCCCATAAAGGCGATCAAGAAAGGTTCGGGTCCTAGACAAACAACTTATTGCTCCAATAGGCGACCGAAGAATGGTTCGGGTCCTGGAGAAGCAATCTCCTCATGCAACAGGTAAGATGACGCCTTGATACTTGCCAAAACTCGGGGTTCACACCCTATCTCACTCACTCTCGGTAAGTAACTACAGGTATCTTCTTATCTGTCTTAGTATATGCAATGTTATATTGCTCTTTTTCCGCATAGAATAATAGGTCCCAAATAAAATATAATATGTTACGCATGCATGAATAAAATTGAGACATCAGTCTGTCTTTGAATGCAACCTCTGCGAGCTCACCTTCAAAGAGGGGTAGCTGTTGACGCCTCAAATTTTAATTAAGTCTATCTTATTAATTAATTTTTTATTTTATTTATCTTGTCTTTTTTCGGAATAATAAACAAATAAAAGCAAACAAAAAACAAAAACAAAACAAAAGCATAAAGAAAGCAGGAAAGCCCTCACATGGGCCCGCGAGGCCCATTTCCGTCGCCCCAGCCCAGCCCGAGTCTTCTTCTTCCTCGCGTTAGCGCACGCACGCGCAGAGGGCGCAACGCCGGAGCGGAGGGGAGGAGCAGCAATGACGCACATGGAGCAGGGGCGGTTGGCACGGATAAGAACGTGGGAGGGACAGCTGGCGTCGGATGGGACGCCGGTTCGGGCCGGCGAAGACCGCAGCGCACGGGGACCGGTGGTCGAAGCTCCGTCGACCGTTGCCCCCTCGCCTATAAATAGGCCCCGTTTCCAACAGCGAAGGGCACGCTGAGAACGATCGAAGGTTGCAAAACTTCGAGCTTCCTGCTGAGAGACTTCAGAAGGGGAGCCGAGGCCGAGCAAACCCAGATCCGAAGGCTCGCGGCCGCAGAGGGAGCTAGATCGAGTCGCAGCCCTTGGACACCCCACTGAGAGACTTCAGGGGGGCCGAGGGCTCGCGGCGTCAGATCTGAGCCTTGCCGGAGGGAGAGAGAGAGAGAGATAGGCACGGAGAGAGAGACGCGGGGAGGGGAAGGAATTCGCGTGGGTCTCGCCGTCGCCGTCTTTGCCCTCGTCGCGCCGTCACCGAACGTATCGCGGGCCGTCCCGTCGCCGTCGCCATCTCCCTCTGCATAGTCCAGTCATCTCCGCCGTTGCCGCCGTCTTCGCCGTCGTCACTGCAGCTCCTCGGCGCCGCGAATTCGCAAACCCTAGGGTTTGCGATTTTCCGGGTCGCAAAGCGGATCCGGACCCGGAAAATCGGGTAGGGTTCGCGGTCTGTGGGCGGCGGGAGTCGGGTCGGGTGTTCGGGTCGGATCCGGGTAGGGTTTACGGGGAGTTGGGTCGCGGAGCGGGCTGTCGGGCCGGGTCGTCGGGCCGGGTCGTCGGGCCGGGCTGGATCCCTCCCAAAACGAAGGGCCACGACGCCATTTCGGTAAAAAAAAAAAAAAAAAAGACGAAAAAAAATCCGAGTCGGGCCCGCAACGCGGGCCCGTCCTCGTTCGGATCGCTAGCCCGGGTCGGACCCAACCTGCGGATCCGACCCGGGTCAGTTTTTATATTATTTTAATATAAAATAATATTTTAAATAAATAAATAAATAATAAATATTTTATTTTTCGAAAAATCAAAAAAATCAGAAAATGTTTTATTTAGAAAAATGTTAAAAAATGTTTTATTTTAAAAAATCGAGAAAAATCAAAAAATAATTTATTTTCCAAAAATATTAAAAAATATTTAAAAAAATATTTTATTTTCCGAAAAATCAAAAAAATAAAAAAAATTTCATATTTTCCAAAAAAATGCCAAAAATCCAAAAAAAGCCAAAAATTCATGAAAAGGCCAAAAAATTCAGAAAAAGCCAAAAAGGCTTGTATTTTTCCAAAAAAAAAAAATACCAAAAAACCCCGAAAAATCCCTTTATGTCCAAAAAAAATTAGAAAATGACTCAAAAAATGTTTTTCCTCCCAAAAATGCATGGAAAATCGCTCGAACATCCCAAAAACCTCAGGGTTTAAACAAGATTAGGTACCGAAAGGGCATTAGTGATTAACTAGTGTAATCAAGTCCCCGATCCTAATTTCTCCGGCTGCGCAGAGTGAGTATTTCTCCCGATACTTCACTTGGGTTTCTAATCAACCCACCCCAAATCGATTAGTGGCGACTCCAATTTAAAAATTGATTTACAGGTTAAAAACTCAGACCATTAAGTCGTGAATTGGTGGACTTGGGAGAGTCCGAGCTTAATAAATTCAGCCGAGCCATTAGCCTCCTTAGGCGCTCGTACCCGATTGCAGGCGCCGAGAAAAAAGAGGTCGCGACAGTTTTGAAATGGAGGAATATAAAAGGAGACCAAGTGGCGAAGAGAATAGAGAGGTCTAGAATAAAAAATTCCAAACCTGAGAGTACTTTGATACTTGTCTTTCTTGAGCTTATATTTGTAATCATTTTGAGAGGTGTAACAGTGTCATAAGTGTGTGTCTAGGTGTGAGATAGTGAGATCTATTGGCTTAGGTATAAGCAACACTAGCTTTAAATAGAAGCGCTTGGATATAAGCGGTATAACTTAACTGTAACCTTTCATTAATTATCTAGTGGAATCTAGTAAGAAGACTGTTAGCGTGGGATTGTGGACATACATTTGCAATAAGCTGAATCACTACAAGTTTCATGTGTGATTTTCTCTATTCATTTACTTCTGTTTATCGTTTATATTAGACATTTGCACACTAGTAGTCATCTAATTATCACAACCAAAGTTCAGATTCTAATTTCACTTGATTCTAAATTTACTCATCTTGACTGTTCAATTTCACACAAATTTGTCAATAGTTTTTAAAATCACCTATTCACCCCTCCTCTACGTGATATTGCTAGCCTCCAACAGACATTCCTTGAAAATGCTCTTGGCTCATCTTATTTTAGGATCTAAAAAACCAAAGACATTTTTTGTGATCATGTTTGTCTTTGTAAATCGACATTAACCAAGCAAAGATTGGTTAGAAGCAAACAATATTATATCATAGCATACAATCGTATCGCCAAAATACATATATTATATCCGATTATTTATTTAAACAACTAAATTCGAAGAAGATAAGTAAAATGATTTATTACACTTGGGTCTAATTATAAATTTTTATAAGAATATAATAAGTGAAAAATAATATGAACTTTAGAATCATATCAATGTTAGGATTTCAACCTTTCCACGGAACTTACTAAATGGTAATTCAGCCGATCGAAAATTAGCAGACTATATATGATATACAACATGACACTGTGTGACAAAATGACATTCTTTATTTATCATAATTTTCAATCGAAACATAAGACCATATGTTTGTTTTCTAAGAAAAAAAGGAAAAATAAAAGAATCTCTACCTCAGATGTTGTGAAATCCCTTGAAAATACTTTGGGCTCATCTTATTTTAAGATCTTAAAACCAATGATTTTTTTCTTTTTTTTGAGATCAATGTTTTTGTACATCAACATTAAACGTGCAGAGATCAGTTAAAAGCAAACAATATAGATATCATAGCATTTGACAATATCACCAAAATACATTTATCATATTCCATTATCTAATTAAACAAGTGAATTCCAAGAAGAGCAAATTCTTATATTTGGATTTAATTATAAAATTTTTATAAGACTATGAAAAAGAAATATATATATATATATACATACTTTTGAATCATATCAATGTTAGGATTTCAACATTTCGAGAGAACTTTACTAAATGTTAACAGAGGCAGTCAAAGATTAGCAGATTATATTTGAAATATAACATGATAGTTGACTATATATCAACCAAGCCCATGAGCTGAGCAGGAATTTGAAATCTTCAAAACCGAAATTTCCAGGCACATTCTTAGAGCTGGGAAGATTGCGCCTTTGGTCCAGTTTGGTAGGGCACGCGCCTGAAAAGTATTTATTCTATCTGAACGTGAAGAATGTTTCTAATTGAAGAACTTTCCAACAATAGACGGTTACGGAGAGGAAACAATTGAACTTATTCCAATCAAGGCTAACGACCAAACTATGCGCAATAGCTTTAAGTTGATAGAGAATGCAAAGTTTTCGTTCTGATGGTGCTCCCCCGTTCGAAGATTTCCAAAATCCCGTTTTCTTGTAAAACAGAATTTCATCTGTGGAAGGTAAATACGTAATTTCAGCAGTAATTTGAAATATCGATGATTTTACCATCTGTGGATGGTATATACATGTCCATATTAATTTCAAATACCAACATGATAATCTTACCACACGAGAGTTTATAATATTGTATAAGAGTTTAGTAGCTCCATACGTTGATAGATAATCGGAACAGTTGGTGATTACTAAATAATAAAATATGTGTTTGTAATTGAGTTTAAATAAAATTAATAATTTTGTCTAAAAGTTTATAACTTTAAGTTTCACTAATAAACAATGATAATTATGGCAATAGTTGGTAATTTTAAAAAGAGTTGATGATTTGTTAAGCAACTTCAATCCACTGGTGAGCTCCCAACAAATATTTGTAATTTATCATAATAGTATGAAATAATGAAATAATTATTGGTAAATAGAGCCCAATAAGAATTGGTAATTTCATATAAGAATCGGTTTGGTGACTCGCACAAATATATATTTTGGTAAATTATTTAAATGGAGGGGCTATTTCCATCCCATCTTTGATAAGACACTACTTTCCAAATGTCTTTACATTTTTCACCTTTTGACCACCTATGGTAACCACCTATCTTAACTGCAGCGTTTAACTTATAGTATGAGCTTATATATTACAGCTAGCAGATTATAGATGTGCTTAGATGAATTTACAGATAAATTCATAACTTGAATAAAGCAGTGGATATTACCATACACAATTTTCAGAATTCTTATATAATTACTAGTAGAAACATCATACAGCAATAATATATAAGAGATAAACAAATAAATTTCTTCATCGGTTATTTTAGATCCATTGATTTATATATCAAACTACATCCAAATTAATAATTTATAAGGCAAATTATTGTGGATATATCATTTTAGATATATCATACTAAATTAAATGAGATGATTATGACTAATTACTATTACGGATAGTGGGAGTGGATGGAGCTCTGTGATGGTGTGGCTAAACTATACAAAGCTCCCTTCCACCCAATTTCT
Organism: Eucalyptus pumila; assembly: GCA_016097595.1. Classification (NCBI taxonomy): domain Eukaryota; kingdom Viridiplantae; phylum Streptophyta; class Magnoliopsida; order Myrtales; family Myrtaceae; genus Eucalyptus; species Eucalyptus pumila. The sequence continues at coordinate 10,917,645 of CM027846.1, forward strand.
TTGTTATTTATACATTTTTACTAATCTTGGAAAATTTAAAGAAAATAAAAAAATCAGTAGGAGGAGATCACATTTAAATCTATGTGTTTCTTGGTCTTTAGTGTTGCATTCTTTCACATATATAGCATTTCTTTTCCTTTCAAAATGAATTACTTATAGTTGGTTCTAATTATAAAAATCTTATAAGACTATAGAAAAGCTAAAAAGGAAAAAAAGAAACTTTAGAATCATATCAATGTTAGGATTTCAACATTTCCAGAGAACTTACCAAATGTCAACACGGCCAAACCAAAACTAGCGGACTATATTTGATTTACAACCTGATAGTTGACTCCATTTGGTCAACTGAGCCATGAAATGCGAATTTGAAAACCTTTTGGTATTGAAATCTTCAATCCCAATATTTCCATGCACCTTCTTAGGGCTGCGAAGATTGCGCCTTTGGTCTAGTAATCTTTATTTTATCTGAACTTGAGGAATGTTTCTGATTGAAGGACTTTTCGACAATAGACAATTATGGAGAGGAAAAACATTGAACTTTTTCTCCAATCAAGCATAATGACCGAAGGACACGCAATAGCTTTCGGTTGACATGACTAGAGAATGCAAAATTGCCGTCTCAGTGGTGCTCCCCCCATTTGCGGCTTTCCAAAATTCCATTTCCGGATAAAATGAAATTTCATTTGTGGATGGTAAATAAGTAACGTTGGTAGTACATTTGAAACGTCGTACAAACCCAATAATAGATTACCACTTAGTTTTTTTTTTTTTCTTTTACAAGTGAGTGCGTAAATGCTTATAAATTACTGGTGAAATTGAAGTTTTGTATTCACGAATTTCGAATCAAGCATAATGACCGAAGGACACGAATTTCGAATCAAGCATAATTACTGGTGAAATTACTGGTGAAATTGCAAGTGACTTTTCGACAATAGACAATTATGGAGAGGAAAAACATTGAACTTTTTCTCCAATCAAGCATAATGACCGAAGGACACGCAATAGCTTTCGGTTGACATGCCTAGAGAATGCAAAATTGCCATCTCAGTGGTGCTCCCCCATTTGCAGATTTCCAAAATTCCATTTCCGGATAAAATGAGATTTCATTTGTGGATGGTAAATAAGTAACGTTGGTAGTAATTGAAACGTCGTACGAGCCCAATAATAGATTATCACTTAGTTTTTTTTTTCTTTTGCAAGTGAGTGCGTAAATGCTTGTAAATTACTGGTGAAATTGAAGTTTTGTATTCACCAATTTCGAATCAAGCATAATGACCGAAGGACACGAATTTCGAATCAAGCATAATTACTGGTGAAATTACTGGTGAAATTGCAAGTGACTTTTCGACAATAGACAATTATGGAGAGGAAAAACATTGAACTTTTTCTCCAATCAAGCATAATGACCGAAGGACAGGCAATAGCTTTCGGTTGACATGACTAGAGAATGCAAAATTGCCGTCTTAGTGGTGCTCCTCCCATTTGCGGATTTCCAAAATTCCATTTCCGGATAAAATGAAATTTCATTTGTGGATGGTAAATAAGTAACGTTGGTAGTAATTGAAACGTCGTACGAGCCCAATAATAGATAATCACTTAGTTTTTTTTTTCTTTTGCAAGTGGGTGTGTAAATGCTTGTAAATTACTGGTGAAATTGAAGTTTTGTATTCACGAATTTCGAATCAAGCATAATGACCGAAGGACACGAATCTCGAATCAAGCATAATTACTGGTGAAATTACTGGTGAAATTGCAAGTTGACTTTTCGACAATAGACAATTATGGAGAGGAAAAACGTTGAACTTTTTCTCCAATCAAGCATAATGACCGAAGGACACGCAATAGCTTTCGGTTGACATGACTAGAGAATGCAAAATTGCCGTCTTAGTGGTGCTCCTCCCATTCGCGGATTTCCAAAATTCCATTTCCGGATAAAATGAAATTTCATTTGTGGATGGTAAATTTGAAACGTCGGTAGTAAATTTGAAACGTCGTACAAACCCAATAATAAATTATCACTTAGTTTTTTTTTTTGGGTTAGATTTTTTTTTTCTTTTGCAAGTGAGTGCATAAATGCTTGTAAATTACTGGTGAAATTGAAGTTTTGTGTTCACGAATTTGAAGTAAATGGCCACTTATTTTGGTTTTCTACAAAAAGGCGTATGACTTTATCTAGGTTGTCAATTGAAATAACATTTCTACCATCCACAAAACTCAATAGCGGTTACTACTTATTCTTAGATTTTGTAAGTTGGCACATCACTACTTATTTTTTCGGGAGAGAGAGGGTTTCCTACCGATAGTCAATGCAGCTTCTTGAAGCTGAGAAGATTGCATCTTTGGTCCGATAGGTGGGGCACACATGAAGAATCTTTATTTTATCCGAACGTGAAGAATGTTTCTGAATAAAGGACTTTCCGACAATAGACAACTATAAAAAGGAAAAACATTGAACCCACTTCAACCATGCAAGACAACCAAATTACGGTCAATGGCTTTCAGTAATACAAAATTCTGGCGCAACAACTTTCAATCAAGAAAAACATTGAACTTCCTCAAATCAAGCATAATGACAAAGCACACGCAATAGCTTTCAGTTGACTTGATTGGACAATGCCTAATTGTCGTTTGGCGGTACAATTTCATCTATTGATGGTAAAATACTTAGGGTATGCATGACAAAATTTATATTTCTATATTTCTTTGTTTTTTTGTTCCCCGAAACAGGTTTGAAACAAAAATTCATTTGGTAATGCAATTTCTTTCTAGAGCAGAGTTCTATTATAGAAATAAATTTTTAGGTTTTCTATTTCTGAAATAAAAGTGAGAAATGAAAACCCTTCTCATCATTCACTCTTGTCACCGCCTGCCGCCCATTCGCTGCTCGTGGGATGCTAGACGCCCACAACGGGATGCTTGCCACCCGTCGCCGAACGTCAAACGCCAATCGCTCAATGCTGGTTGGCCGCCGCCTGTCGCCGGACGCCGGACGCCAATCGCTCAACGCCAACCACCATTTCCTTAGAAATAGAAATTTTATTATGTTATCAAACGAATTTCTATTCCATAAGTAAAAATTTTGAGCCATTATTAAGTGCTTTTCATTGCTCTCGTCTAGGGAGTAGAAGTTGAGATTCTAGAAATTTTGTCATGCATGCCTTTAACGCCGTGTCGGTAATAAATTTGAAATATCAAGAATAACAAACCAATAATAAATTGTTACTTTTTTTTTATTGTACGAATGAGTGCGTAAATGTTTGTAATTGACCGACAAAATTATAGTTTACTAAATGTTAACACAGCCAAACCAAAACTAGCGGACTATATTTGATTTACAACCTGATAGTTGACTACATTTGGTCAACCGAGCCCATGAAATGCGAATTTGAAAACCTTTTGGGATTGAAATCTTCAATCCCACTATTTCCATGCACCTTCTTAGAGCTGCGAAGATTGCGCCTTTGGTCTAGTAATCTTTATTTTGTCCGAACTTGAAGAATGTTTCCAATTGAAGGAATTTTCGACAATAGACAATTATGGTTGAGGAAAACCATTGAATTTTTTCTCCAATCAAGCATAATGACCGAAGGACACGCAATAGCTTCTAGTTTTTTTTTTTTTGTCCGAACTTTAATACGAGGATTACAAGGAAAGGATAATTTGAAATCAGAACTTAAAATATTCCAAAGGGATTGCGGTGGTTCGATCTGCCAACCTGAGGGAAGAGTTTTTAGGCGAAATGCTTTTGCTACCCAATCTGCAGCGTAATTTGCATCTCTGGAACAGTGGACTAGCTTTGCGTGGGGTACTTGGGCCAAAATTTGCTGGCACTCCTGTATCAGGTCTTTCACGGCCCATGGAGCTTCTGTTCGGCCCATGATGGACTCTACAACCGTGCGGCAATCAGTTTCACAAAGTAAAGACTTCTTGGATTCTTGTACTTGCCCCACGTGGGTGTCGTTCTCTTTCTTCAACAAACGCAGACCATGGAGCACGGCTAGGGTTTCCGCTTGTAGGGGTGAGGAGGCGTGGATGGCTTTGGCGAATCCCTCAACAATTACTCCGCTGGAATTTCGCAGAAGGCCTGCAACAGAGCTGGTGAATTCTCCTTCCACCCAAGAGCAGTCAATGTTCAGCTTCAGGTTTCCTCCTTCCGGCGCTGTCCAGCTCGTGGGTGAGTTCTGTGCTGCAGTTGTTCTATTTTTTGTGTTTCGATTCCATCGTTCAGCTTCAGGTTTCCTCCATCGTTTGAAGCTTCGACTCTGTGCTAGGGCGTTCACCATTATGGCCTCTGTTTTCGGCTTCCTGTCTCGGAAGACGTGGTGATTTCGATATTTCCAGATCTGCCAGAGCACCTCCACCACGAGCCCTTCATCTGGTGAGTCTGTCTTTGCTTCAAAAAATTCTGCGAGCCATTTATCCATTCTGGTGACCGATCGTGTACTAGTGCTGAGGTTCAAACTTGGATCTGACCATACTCTGTTTGTTGTTTTGCAGAAGAAAAATAGGTGCTCGACTGTCTCGGGGGATTTGGCGTAAAGCGGACATAGTGGGTCAGGTAGGATTCTTCTCTGGTAAAGTTTTTCTTTTATTGGGATAGCATCCTGGCAAAGGCTCCACAGGAACACTTTTAGCTTGGGGGGAATTGATAGTTGCCAAAGCTTTGTCCATAGGGTTCGGGGAGGCTGATATGAAGTGGATGCCCTGTTTCTGTCTTGCTGATTGGAATGATCATACACTTTGTTATACCCGCTTTTAACTGTGTAGCTCCCTGTGTTGTTTCCAGTCCAAATCAGTTGATCTGGTTTAGTCTGCATTGTGATAGGTATAGATAAGATTTCATTCACGATTCTCCGTTCAAAAAAGTGATTCAGCACTGGTTCTTTCCACTCTCTTTTTTCCTCATCAATTAATTCCGCTACCAGTTGAGGCTTTTCTCTACTTTCTGGGCCTCCTAGCACGCCCTGTGATAGCCAGTGATCTTGTCGAATATTAATGGATTTTCCATCTCCCACTGTCCACCGAATAGCTGGTTCAATGGCATCCCGTCCCATTAGGATGCTCTGCCATCCCCACGAGGGTCGTTGGCCTTTTTTTGCTCGCCATAAGTTGCCATTAGGGAAGTATATACCTCTCAGAATCTGACTCCATAATGCTGCGGGTGACTGGGATAAGCGCCACGCTTGTTTTCCCAATAAGGCTTTGTTTAAAGTGAGCAAATCTTTAAAGCCTAGACCTCCCCTGTCTTTTCTGGACTTTAGGACCTCCCAACTCTTCCAATGTATGCCTTTCCTCACTTCATTTTGCTTCCACCAGAATGCTGCTATTCTTTTTTCAATAGCTCGACAGATAGAGACAGGTATTTTAAAGATGGACATTGCATACTGCGGCAGCGCTTGCACAACGGTTTTTATCAATATTTCTTTGCCGGCTTTAGACAAAAATTTCTCCTTCCAGCCCTCTAGCTTCATGTTTACTCGTGCCAAGATCCACGCAAACATTTCTTTTTTGGTTTGACCCCAATCAGATGGTATCCCTAAATATTTCCCCGTTCTTTCAATGCTTGGTACGCGCATTTCTTGAGCCATGTTCTCCTTTAAAGCTTGTGGACAGCCTTGACTGAAGAAAATGCCTGACTTATTCAGATTGATTGCCTGCCCCGTCGCATAGCAATATTGATTTAGGATAGCTGCTAGACCTTGACACTCTCTAATCGTGCCATCCATAAAGAAGATTGCATCATCGGCAAACAACAGGTGAGATAGAATTGGGCAGTTCCTGTTTAATTTTATCCCCTTAAGACTTCCATCCTCTATTGCTTTGTTCATCATCCAAGAGAGAACATTGGCTGTCAGTATGAATAGGTAGGGAGATAACGGGTCTCCTTGTCTGATACCCCGTGTTGGGGTGAAATACTCTGTTGACTCTCCATTTACTTTCACATTATAAGTGACTGTTGTCACACATTGCATGATTAAATGGACCCATTGTTCACTAAAACCCATATGTAGCATACTCAGCTGAAGAAAGTCCCATTCCACCCTGTCATATGCTTTATGCATGTCTAGCTTCAATATTGCTTGGAATTTCTTGTTTCTCTTCTTTACTCTCATTTGATGCAACACCTCTTGAACAATGAGGATGTTGTCTTGTATTTGCCTACCTTGGACAAAGGCACTCTGTTCTTGTTCAATGATCTGTGGTAGCCAAGGCTTTAATCTGTTTGCCAATAGCTTTGAGATTATTTTATAGCTGAAATTGCATAAGCTGATTGGTCGGAACTGGCTGATGCTTTCCGGATTTTTAATTTTCGGTATAAGTGCAATGTGTGTTTTGTTGAGGATGGGGTCAAGAGTACCTGATTCGAAGAAGTTCTGGACTAACAGCATCACTTCCCCTTGTATATCATCCCAGAAATGCTGGTAAAATTGCCTATTTAGACCGTTTGGTCCTGGAGCCTTTAGAGAGCCAAGCTGAAACACAGCCTCTTTTACTTCTTCGGGTGAAATGGTTGCCATCAAATCTGCATTCATCTCTGATATCAGTACTTTCTTGCATTGGTTAAGGATGGGTTGAATATTCCTGGAGCCCACTGATTCATAGAGGGAGTGATAATAATCTACTATATGTTGTTTAAGCATCTTTGGGTCTCTGCTCCAATTCTGGTCGTCAATCTTCAACATTGTGATTTTGTTCCGTTGCCGTCTTTGAACTGCTGTGGCATGGAAATATTTAGTGTTTCTATCCCCCCATTGGAGCCAATTAATCCGGGACCTAAGTCCCCATTACATTTCTTCCTGTCTCCATAGTTGGTCTATTCTCTCTTTAATCTGCTGCATTTCTTGTTTGCTGGAATATTCATTTTTGCTGTTTGTGAGTTCCGTAAGTCTTCTCTTTAGTGCTTTTATTTGAGAAGCTGCATTAGAGAATTTTCGTTTACTCCATCAATAGCTTCTAGTTGACATGACTAGAGAATGCAAAATTGCCGTTTCAGCGGTGTTGGCCCCACTTGCGGATTTCCAAAATCCCATTCCTGGATAAATTGGGATTTCATTTGTGGATGATACATAAGTAACATTGGTAGTAAATTTGAAACGTCGTGCGAACCCAATAATAGATCATCTCTTGGTTTTTTTTTTTTTTTTTTAACAAGTGAGTGCGTAAATGCTTGTAAGTTATTGGTGAAATTGAAGTTTTGTATTCACGAATTTCGAAGAAATTGCCACTTATTTTAGTTTTCTAAAAAGGCGTATGACTTTATCTAGGTTGTCAATTGAGATAACAATTCTACTATCCACAAAACTCAATAGCGGTTACCACTTATCCTTAGATTTTGTAAGTTGACACATAACTTTTTTTTTTTTTTTGGGGGAGAGAGAGGGTTTCCTACCGATAGTCAATGCAACTTCTTGAAGCTGAGAAGATTGCATCTTTGGTCCAATTGGTGGGGCACACATGAAGAATATTTATTTTATCCGAACGTGAAAAATGTTTCTAAATAAAGGACTTTCCGACAATAGACAACTATAGAAAAGAAAAACATTGAACCCACTCTAATCGTGCAAGACGACCAAATTACGGTCAATGACTTTCAGTAAACCAAAATTCTGGTGCAACACTTTCAATCAAGAAAAACATTGAACTTCCTCCAATCAAGCATAATGACCAAAGTACTCGCAATAGCTTTTAGTTGACTTGACTGGACAATGCCTAATTGTCGTTTGGCGATACAGGTAAAATAGTTAGGGTTTGCATGACAAAATTTATATTTCAGATTTGAAACAGAAATTCATTCAGTAATGCAATTTTATTTTTCTATTTCTGAAACAAAAATTTGTTCAATAACGCAATTTCGTTCGAAAAATATTTGAGAGCGTCGAAAAGTGTCATATACATGTTAGAGTGTCCGGCATGACATGAAAACTCCTGAAAGGTGCCGGTGCTTTCTAGTCGAGGGCTTGTCCGAAAGGAAATGGGTCGGATTATTGCATAAATCCACAAGAACATAAGGTCTGCTCAATTTCTTTTCGCTGAATCATACATTTGTCTTTATCTAGACTTGCAAATTGTGTGGCTTGTCGGATTCGAGTCAACTAAGGCATTCGCTCTTCACAGAAGAAAAGTCAAAGTAAAACGACTAAGACATACTTTTTAAGGAAATCAGCTGAAGTGTCTCTTCGCACCACACCAAGAGAGACCAACATTAGAGAAGATAATGGATTTGCGCAAATTTTATCGGAAAGATTCCAATCATTTACACCGCATACTTGAAGAATTTTCTGTATTGAAGGACTTTTTCAGCAGCAAAAGATAGAACCGGCCTTCAAATTCTTTAGCCAAGTCCTCTTCTCATTGATGCAAATCCACAAATCTGCTTCACTGATCACTGAGACAGCGAAGGGCAATCAAGAACAGGAGAAGACTGAAACTTATTCCAGATCAAGCATAAAACCAAAGTTCAGTGAAAGTCACCAATATAATGGCTAAAACCTGAACAGGAGTCATACCAAAACTGACTGAAAAGCACCCAGAAGCCGACAGCAAATCTTCTGAGCTGCATGCTACTTAAATGACTTCATCTCAATAAAACCATTGTCCTTGTGATGTTTGGAACTGTGAGTTGGAATGCCATCAGCTTCTCCAGGATCGGTTCCACTCAAGCAACTTTTGTCAAGTGGAGACGAGCGGAGGGATTCATGACCCTTGAACAAAGTTTCTGAGGATATAAAAGAATTGCTTAATTGCAGAGATAGATCCGACAAGTTGATTATAAGTGAGGCTTAGGAATGAAAGGTGAAAGGGCTAGTAAGAACACCTAGAGGGGGTGAATAGGTGTGAAAACAATTTTTCGCAAAGAACAGTAAAAATATTATGCTTTTGAAACTGAGTTTGGAAAACAACAAACTTTGAGAGAGTTTAGACTTTAGCAGTTAAATAGAACTACAAACAAAGTAAAGGAGTTCATGTAAGAGAATAAGAACACATAATTTATAGTGGTTCGGCTTAGATCAAGCCTATGTCTATTCTCCCACGCCGACAGCCTTCTGGCTGGTTTCCACTATGAATCAAAAGAGAATTTACAATATGGTGATCTCAACTTCTCAGTGAAGAGTCTCTACAGCTCTCTCACAAAGTCACACTATAAGTCTCTCTCTTTTAAATACAACTTTGAGCTCAGTATAGGAAGTAATAAGAAACTGGGAAGTTTCAGACTTTGTAATTTCTTTTTCATGCATACTCTCGAATGACTGCAGAGGTCTCCTTAAATACTCCTTCGTACCTTTTCAACCATTGGCACTTTCCAAATAAATTCTTCCAATCAACCCGTTGGATAGAATCAATCAATGAGATCTCGAGCCGTTTGAAGATTGAGATGAAAGTCCGTCAATCCTGTTCATCCATACAATTAGGATCTTGGTTTCCATAAGTAGATTCTTTCCAAATTTACTTGTCTTTCGAAAAGATTTGATGTATCTAAATTGATTCCAATCAAGATAACCAATCTCCTAGGTGTGATTTCCATCTAATAGGCCATAAATAACCTGTACGAACTGAACTCTTGAAGAAAGAAAGATAATCCCTTATCTGGATAAGTCTTCATCCTTCACTTGCGTTCAATCTGGAATTTGTCAGAGTGGGCAGACTTCTGGTGAAAAACATACTTTGTCACAAAAGTTGGTAGTTTTTAGACTTTGACACAAGAGTCTGGCAGTCTTTAGACTTTGACACAGAAGTCTGAAAATCTTCATAACATAATGTAAACAAGTTTTGTCAGCTTCAAAATATCAACAGAGTTTTCTCCAACAATCTCCCTCTTTTTTATGGTAACAAAACTTCCCTGCAGATTTAAAGACTTATAACCTGCAAAACAACACTTAGTAGTACATGATATATTATAACAACAATTTGTTAAGGATCTGGAAAGCATCGATTCTGCAACCATAGAAAACATGTTAATTTTGAAAAATAGACAAGATTAAACATCCACATCCATAATCACTGCTACCACAAAGATTGCTGTGGAATATAAAACATCAAATAGACTCAAATTAAATCTACAAAAATTTTAAAAGATTCAAAAGAGTTGAGTTCAAATCTGCACATTTTCCCCCTTTTTATCAATAGCAAAAAGTGGAAAAAGTCAAAATAAGAGAAGAGAAATGAAATCATTGTTGTCTTGGAATTCGAACAAGTTGGAAATCCTCCATAGACTACACTGCATCTTCAATCTTCTGGCACTGGCGATTAACATTCTCAACTTGATCCTAAACAGTCTTGATAATCTAAACAGTCTGATCATTCTTGGCCACAGTCTGAGACACTTGTTAATTCAAAGTTTGTACCTAAGTGTCTAAAGATTGTATTTTTCCAGTGTGAAAATCAGAAGAGCATCACAAAGCAGTGTGAATTTTCTGTATCTCAACCTCCATAGCGTATTGCTGAGTTTTTACTTCCAAAAGGAGCTCTATCATCCTTGGATAGTCAGCATTCGGCTTAATTTGCGCACTAGCTTCAGCAAATGGAATTCGTGGAGAGTTGAGAGATGAGGGAACATCAACATTTCTAGCACCAAGACTCGGAGTAAATTCTGCAATGTCAGCTTGAGGAAATTTAGAAGCATAAACATCTTCCGGGTCAGCAGGAGATCGACTGATGCCATCACTCGCGAAATGAGGAGAAGAAGTCCCTGTTTTCTCAACAGCTCCCCATGTTTCTCTGCCTACAGGTGGGGAAGGGATTCCTTCTTCTGGTGTCTTCTCGTTATCAAAACGAGAGTGATGTTCTTGCTCTGTTTGTATTCCTACTGTTCCACTCCTAGTTGCTTTTGAGTCTTCAGACAAAGAGATTGCAACTGTCTCTTCATAAGAGTCATTCTCACTCTTCTTCCCAGAATGACCTTCTTCTTCTTGTTGGAGAAATCTTCCTGGAGTATTTTGAAGCTGACAAAAATTTTCCATCAGTCTAGTCTGAAGATTTGCAGACTCTACTATTTAAAGTCTGAAGACCTCCGGACTGCCAGACTCAAGACTCAAAGTTTATTCTCATTGACAGTTTCTAATCCGTTGAAGAAAGGCTATCCAGAACTGGGTGTTTCATTAAGGATTTGACCTTATCGACTGGAGAAGATCTCTTGGCTGGATATGACATAACGGAATCCTTTATTCGAATCAAGATTGATTAAGGATCCGATGATTGGCGAAGTATACTTGGAAGGTTCTACTTATGGAAACCGAGATCCTGATTGTATGGGCGAGTAGGATTGATGGGCTATCGACATGTTCCTTAAATAGCTCGAATGTTCTTCCTAATTGATTCTGTCCAACGGGAAGGTTGGAAGAATTCCTTTGGTAAGTGCCAACGGGTATGATGGCATAAAGGAGTATATAAGGAAGACGTTCCAGTTGTTCGAGGGTGTACACGATAGAAGAATTTCAAAGTCTGAAGCTCTTTGTTCTTAGTCAATTCATTTACCGAGCGAAATCTTGTACGCAAAAGAGAGTCTATATTCGTGAGAAACCTTGAGGAAGTGTGGTAGAGTATCTACACTGTGGAATCAAGAGAGAACATTACTGTAACATCTCTTTTGTTCATAGTGAAATCCAGTCGGTGGGCTATCAGTGCAGAAGAGTGGACGTAGGCTTGGAATAAGCCGAACCACTATAAACCTTGTGTTCAATTTTCTCTTCCCTACTCTCTGCTTTACTCTGATCATAATTCGTTTTGTTAACCAAAGGAGAACTTCCTTTCTATTGTCTGCTTAGTATTGCTATCTTATCTCGAGAAATTATTTTTTCACCTATTCACCCCCCTCTAGGTGCTTATACTAGCTATCTCAATTGGTATCAGAGCTTGTGCACTCACTTTGTGTGAAGTGTTTTACTTCAGAGTTAAAGATCCATGGCTAGTATGTTAGCTCTAGGGCTGGTAGAAGGGCAAAGCAATACCAGACCGCCTTACTTTGATGAAAAGGAATACAACATATGGAAAAACAAGATGAAGGCGTTCCTAAGATCAAAGGATCCTCTGGAATGGGACGTTGTAGAAAAAGGAATCATTCCTAAAGCTGCACCTGTCTCAAAGAGAGGAAAAGAAGCTGTTGAGTCTAGTGAAATGACTCAGGAAGAGATAATCAAGAGCCAAGCTCTTGATGCAAAAGCAATTTATTCTTTAGACTGTGCTTTGTCACCTACTGAATATGACAGAATATCTTCTTGTGTTACAGCGAAAGAAGTCTGGGATAGATTACATATTACCTATGAAGGAACCGATCGAGTGAAAGAGACCAGAATCAACATTCTCCTCGGTCAATACGAAGCCTTCAAAATGAAATCAGGAGAATCTATAACTGACATGTTTAGTCGTTTTACAGAAATCGCGAATGGTCTTGAAAATCAAGGTCAACCAATTTCTCGATCCCATGAAGGTAAACAAGCTATGCGTGGACTCTCCAAGGATTGGAATCACATAAAGACCTCAATAAGAGAGACACAAAGAATCGTGCCACTATCTGTCGATGAGTTGGTTGGGACTCTTCAGTCTTATGAAGTGGAGCGAATCAATGAAGACGAAGATCCTAAAGGTAAGAAATACATTGCATTAAAATCCAATGATGATTATGATGTTACAGATTCTGAAGACGATATGGATGATGAGGAGCTTGCTCTCATGATAAGAAGATTCAGAAAGCTGAACAGAAAAGGAAGAAGATTCAATCCAAAGAAATAGAGTTTTCAAAAGCAACAGACTAAGTCTATTGAGGATGATGAATCAAATAGAGATGTAGTCTGCTTTGAATGTAAGAAAAATGGACACATCGACCCTCTGTCCTCTTCTTCGAGGAAGAAGAAAGGAAAAGCTGAAAAGTATCGAAAGGCTCTTAAAGCGAAACACGGAGTGATACGAGTGTGAAGAAAGTGATGATGATTATGCCAATATATGTCTCGATGGCACAATCGGATTGATTCAAACTCCGAGACGCACTTTCGCACGGTGAATTTGAGGTGAGTAACTTTAAAATCCCTATTAAAGTTTCTAAATACATTGATGAGGTGTGTTTTAGTCTTAAGACTTCTCTTAAAAGGATTTCCGAACTTAAACAGGAAAACTTTGTACTGAAACAACAAGAAAATGTTTTGAAAGAAAAGGTGAAATGTTTAGACATGAATGTTTCTACTCTTAAAGAAAGTGAAGATAATCTTTTAAAAGAAAATGTATTTTTAAAAAATGACATAGCAAATATTTCAAAAAGATTTTCAATAGAATCTGAGAAACTTGAGAAAATTCTTTCAGCACAAAGACCTTATTTCAATAAATCTAGTTTGGGAATGATTGTGGAAACCATTCCTTTAATTGATTTTCCTAAAGTAAAAGAAAGAATTAAGCAAAGACCCACAATAGACGCTTACAAAAATCATTTTAAAAAGATCTTTGTAAAACCAGTAGGTCGCAATGCTCTCAGATGTTCAAAGTGCAATAGTGCAAAACATTTTGAAAAATAATGTCCTATGGTTTGGAAACCTGTTAAGAAAGTATGGGCAAAAACCGCATATCATACTAACACCAATGGACCCAAGAAAATATGGGTACCAAAGAAAGTTTGAGTCTCTTTTTTAAATGTAGGCCACTATCAAGAAAAAAGGTAAAATGATATTTGGATAGTGGATGCTCAAGACATATGACAGGAGATTCAAATTGCTTCATAAAGCTCGTTCAAGTAAATGGTGGAAAAGTCTCATTTGGAGGAAACAACAAAGGAAGAATTGTGGGATTTGGAATCTGTAAAGATTGGAAACCTCACAATAAGCAATGTTTCCTTAGTGGAAGGACTCAACTACAATCTGCTCAAAAGATATCGCATCCAATCGTGTGATACCGGTTTCAAAATCAACTTTCAAGAGGGAATATGTTCATGAACTAGTAAAGATTCTACTAAGTCATTCATGGGTCAAAGACATGAAAATATCTACCTCTTGGATGTGAAACCAGATGAATCGCAATGTCTAATCTCAATTCAAGACGAAGCGAACTTATGGCACAGAAAGCTTGGATACATCAATATGAAGCAGATAGCCAAAATTTCAGCAAGGAAGCTTGTTCGTGGTCTACCCAATCTATCATACCAAAAGTCTGATCTATGTACACCATGCATATTGGGAAAGCAGGTAAGAAATTCCTTTAAACCAATAAATCAAGTTTCCACTGACCGTGTACTACAGCTTCTGCATATGGATCTCTTTGGACCAAGCAGAACTCAGAGCATTGGAGGTAAGAAATATTGCCTAGTAATTGTGGATGACTACTCACGATTTACTTGGGTATATTTCCTGGCAAGTAAGTCTGAAACCTTCTCTTACTTTGAAAAGTTTGCTAAAAAGGTTCAAAATGAAAAAGGGTATGTTATTTCAAGTATAAGAACAGACCATGGAGGTGAATTTGAAAATCAAGATTTTACAAAATTTTGTGATGAATATGGTTTTCAGCATGTGTTCTCCTCTTCATATACTCCAGAGCAAAACGGAGTTGTGGAAAGAAAGAATAGGTTGCTTCAAGAAATGGCTAGAACTCTTTTAATAGAAAGTAACATCTCTTCACGATTTTGGGCTGAAGCAGTTTCTACAGTATGTTATATCATTAATAGAGTTTTTCTAAGGCCTATTCTGGAAAAAAACCCCTATGAGTTATTCAAAGAAAAGAAGCCTATTGTTTCATATTTTCATGTGTTTGGATGCAAATGCTTTATATTGAAAAATGCAAATGATCGAGTTGGCAAGTTTGAAGAAAAATCAGACGAAGGCATCTTCCTTGGATATTCTACCTCAAGCAAAGCCTACAGAGTCTACAACAAGAGGACTCAATCTGTGGAAGAATCAATGAATGTCAAATTCCAAGATTCTATGCAAAATGAATCTATTCGAGACTCATCTTGAAGAATCGAACCGCTCGAGACTCTACAAAGTCTAAATCTCAAGAAGCAGCTCGGACTTTGAAAGACCAAAGCAACAAGTGATTATTGAAGATTCAAATGAAGAAAGTGATCATCAACTCGACAAATCAACCGAAGAATCGGAAGCATAAGTCCAATCATCCCAAAGATCTCATTATTGACGACATTAATGAAGGAATTCGCACAAGATCCAAAAGGAGTGAAGAGTCTAGTCTTGTGGCTCTTATTTCGAAATAGAACCCAAAAGCATAGAAGAAGCTTTATCTGATGAAAGCTGGATTGAAGCTATGCAAGAAGAACTCAGGCAATTCAGCATTAATGATGTCTGGGAGTTGACTCCTAAACCGAAAGGTAAATCTATTATTGGAGCTAAATGGGTTTTCAGGAACAAGATGGACGAGAAAGGAAAGGTCGTAAGAAACAAAGCAAGACTTGTGGCCAAGGGATATACGCAAGAAGAAGGGATAGACTATGACGAGACTTACGCACCAGTAGCAAAGTTAGAACCAATTTGATTATTACTTGTTTTTGCTTGTTATAAGAATTTCAGGTTATTCCAAATGGACGTCAAAAGTGCTTTCCTGAATGGACTTATCCATGAGGAAGTCTATGTGGAACAACCACCTGGGTTTGAAGACCCAAGGAAACCAGACTCGGTATTCGAGGACCGAAAAAAGGCCTTATATGGTTTAAAGCAAGCACCTCAAGCTTGGTACGACAGGCTGAGTAAGTTTTTAATTCAAAATGGCTTTGTAAAATGTAAAGTAGACACTACTCTATTTATCAAAAGAGAAAACAAAAGTTTTCTGCTTGTTCAAATATATGTTGATGATATTATTTTTGGATCCTCTAATGAAAGTTTGTGCAAGAAATTCTCTAAGTCTATGCAGGATGAATTTGAAATGAGCATGATGGGTGAACTAACCTTCTTTCTTGGACTTCAAGTGAAACAATTGAAGGAAGGGACTTTTATTCATCAAGAAAAATATGCTAATGATCTTGTCAAAAAGTTTGGACTCGGAAAACCGCAAAAAGACGATATACCAATGTCAAGTTCTTTGAAGATAGACAAAGATGAAGGAGGAAAGAAAGTTGACCAGAAGCTATACAGGAGTATCATTGGCTCACTTCTTTATCTTACTGCTTCTAGACCTGACATTTGTTTAGTGTTTGCATTTGTGCTAGATTTCAAGCTGACCCTAAAGAATTTCATCTAAGTGCCGCAAAGCGTATTATCAAATACATTGCATCAACTTCAAGCCTTGGTCTTTGGTATCCTAAAAAGGGAGACTTTACTCTTCTTGGATACTCAGACGCAAATCTAGCTGGATGCAGAGTTGATAGAAATGTCTTGGTTTTCAATGAAGCAAAGTACAGTAGCTCTCTCTACAGCAGAAGCAGAGTATGTAGCTCTCGGAAGTTGTTCACAAATTCTGTGGATAAAACAACAGCTAAGAGACTTTGGAATTGAAGATTCATGCACGGAGATTAACTGTGACAACACCAGCACAATCAATCTCACAAAAAATCCAATTCTTCACTCAAGAGCAAAGCATATAGAGATTCGACATCACTTCATTAGAGATCATGTTCAAAATGGAGATATTTCGATTCAGTTTGTTGACTCAAAGAACCAACTGACAGATATATTCACAAAGCCTTTGGAGAAAAATCAATTTGAAGTTATTCGTTCTAGACTCAACATCTTGAGGTTTGAAGAAGTTAAAGTCTAGAGACTCTCAGACTCAGACAAACAAGATTTTTTACTGTAAGTTATTCTCTCTCATATTAAATCTCAGAAAGGTACGATCATCTATCTATAATTGATTTTTGCTACTTTCAATTTCTGTGATAAGTGCAATCTTTCTTTTTCAAAAAGGAGTTAATTTTTTAAAATGGCAGTTATCTATTTTTGAAAAAGGCAGTTATTTTTAAAGGGCATCTTTTTACTTTCCATTACGACGTTTTGTATGCCTCTCTTCGACTGACCTATATACTGTCCGTTTCTCTTCATTTTACTCCAAAAACCCTAAAAAGCATCGATCTTCCACTCCTGTCTTCTTCTCTTGTTTAATCTTCGAAAAGTTGTCATCTTTTTTTGGAAAGTCAAGTTTGGAATCTTTCAAAGACTGTGAAAGATGTCGTCTCAAAGGAAGTCTTCGAGGATCGCAAACAGGGGACCGTAACAAATGCGTGAGGGGCCTACGCACTTTGATCTCACCAAGGAAGAAGAGTCTCCCAGTTAGCAGCAGAGCCCACAACATTCTCAGCAGCGTCCATCTCCTCCATCTAGTCCACAGGATGTTGCTCATTGAGAAAATGAAGAAATCATCGAAGGCGCAGAACCTGTAAGAATTCATAAGCCCTCTTTTACTTATAAGCTTTATCGTGCTCTAAAGAGGAGTGATACTCTATTGAACTACATCGATGAGTTTCTTAAGGACAAATGGTATGGTAATGAGTACATCTTCTTACGAAATATGGAACGTTTGGGAATTGCCCCTGCGGGGTAGGCAGAAGAAACCCTTGCTAATATCCCAAGTGATCCGCGTGTTGGAGGGCTGAATCAGCCAGATGGGAATGATGATGACAAGCTGTACAGTCAGTTTCAACCGAGAATGGGTGTTGCGGCAAAAATTCGGGGAAAAAGGACCGACTTGTTTCAATCGAAGGAACAAAAGCATCTATACTCTAAGTTGTTGAAGCGTGAGGTGATAAACCCTAGAAGTGTAGATTTTGATTTCCTTGACTCTGTGAACATCAATTTGAGGGAAAAATTCAGTCTTCTTCAACTTGAGTAGTTTTGTTCTGACTCTACAGAAGCCTATGCTGAACTCACTGCATACTTCTATTTGAATCTCAGTTTCCTGGATGCGAATAGATTCTCTTTTAGTGTCTAAGATCAGGATTATGTGGTGGATGTAGATATGTTGGCTGATGTGATTGGGTTGAGAGAGGGAGATATCAACCTATCAATGTGTCTATTGCTCGTGCTACATTAGAACTTGTTAAGGATAGAAGGACAGAGGGAAGTATTTCCTACTCAAGGATGCGTGCGTTCAACATTCTGCTTCACAAGATTGTGATTAATTGCCTCAGACCAAAGTCTACTTCAAAGACTGATGTTTCAAACTCAGAGGCAAAGTTGATGTATGCCATCAATGCTGGGAAAAAGTTTTCTCTTCCTCACACTATTATGTTCCACATGTATAGAGCAGTGGTGAAGGACAAGGGTCAACTTCCTTATCCAGCTCTTGTGACAAAGTTATTCAGACATTTGAATGTTCAGCCTCCACGAATTCTCTGTGTTCGATCTTGTGATCACATGGTGGTAGGACTGAAAATGGTGTCTAAAATGTGTCTGAAGGAACTCAACAAGGCGTTGGAGAAATTCAAGGAGAAAACCCCTGTCAAAACTCATCAAGTCTCTTCGGCAGCAAAAAGAAAAGGGAAGGAGCCCATGGTTGCTCCATCCAAGAAAAGAAGAGCTCTCATCGTTGAAGATGAAGATGATGAGGATGACATCACCATTTCTGCTATGGCATTGAGGAACCTGAGTCGTTCTGTTCCAAAATCAATGGAACGGCAAGAGAAAGACACAGAACAGAGGACTGGAGAAAGAGAAGATTTGGAAGCAGAGGAGAAAGAAACAGATGAGAGAAAAGCTAAAGAAAGAGATGCAGAGGAGGAAAGATTTGAAGAAGAAGAAGAAGAAGAAGAAAGAGGGAATCAAGAGGAAGGAGAGCATGAGGAACACTCTTCTCCACCTGAAGGCATGGAAACTGGGGGAGACCGTGAGAAAAGAGGAATCTCCTCATATCCTGCTACTAGTGAAGGAGTCAGTCGCTCTCCAGCAGATCCAGAGGACATCTATGCCTCTCAATTTCCTGAGGAGGGACATGATGTTTCATCGCCCAATTTGCGTGACTATGCTGATTTGCCATCGTTTGCCTTTACTCCATCTGATCGTGCAGAAGCCAGTACGCAGACTGATAATACAGCAGATTTTCGCAGAATTCTTGATGTTCTCTTGGAAATACGGGGTCAAATATATGCTATGGGATACGAAATTCAGAATTTGCAAACTGCAGGTCAAGCTTCTTCAGTTTCTTTGAATGATCAGATCCAAGCCCTTGCTCTTCAGATTCAAGCAAATGCTAAGGGTGAAGAGGTGGCTCAACTGAAGGAAGAGTTGAAAAAGCTGGAAGGCATTGTCCAGTCAATGGGAGATTTCCAGCTTGTTTGTGTTCCCAAGCAATCTTGATTTCATTCTCTTTCCATCTCAACCTTTTTTATGATGACAAAAAGGGGGAGAGATGCAAGATTTGAAACTTTGAACTTGAACTTTTGACTTAACTGTTGTTTTGTTGTTTGACTTGACTTTTGTGTCTGGATGTGGACTGAATTTGGGATTTGGGTTTGACTGCTTATATTAAGTACTATTGATATCTTATGAATGGCTTTACTCACATGCAAGACTAACCTATTTTCTGTGGTTGCAAATTCTAGTATTATCATTAAGCCATTTATCTTTATAAGATATCCATATTTGCTTGAGTAATGTTTTGCAGGTCAAAGTTATCCAAATCGCGGGAAAGTTTTGTCACCATCAAAAAGGGGGAGATTGTTGGAGAAATCTTCCTGGAGTATTTTGAAGCTGACAAAACGTTTCCATCGATCTAGTCTCGAAGATTTGTGTAGACTCTACTATTTAAAGTCCGAAGACCTCGATTTTGCGGACTCAAGACTCAAAGTCTATTCTCATTGTGGTTCTAATCCGTTGAAGAAAGGCTATCGAGCTTGGGTGTTTCATTAAGGATTTGACCTTATCGACTGGAGAAGATCTCTTGGCTAGATATGACATAACGGAATCCTTTATTCGAATCAAGATTGATTAAGGATCCGATGATTGGCGAAGTATACTTGGAAGGTTCTACTTATGGAAACCGAGATCCTAATTGTATGGGCGAGCATGATTGATGGGCTATCGACATATTCCTTAAATAGCTCGAATGTTCTTCCTAATTGATTCTATCCAACGGGAAGGTTGGAAGAATTCCTTTGGTAAGTGCCAACGGGTATGATGGCATAAAGGAGTATATAAGGAAGACGTTCCAGTTGTTCGAGAGTGTGCACGATAGAAGAATTCCAAAGTCTGAAGCTCTTTGTTCTTAGTCAATTCATTTACCGAGCGAAATCTTGTACGCAAAAGAGAGTCTATATTCGTGAGAAACCTTGAGGAAGTGTGGTAGAGTATCTACACTTGTGGAATCAAGGGAGAACATTTGTAACATCTCTTTTGTTCATAGTGAAATCCAGCGGTGGGCACATTTGTCGGTGCGAAAGAGTGGACGTAGGCTTGGAATAAGCCGAACCACTATAAACCTTGTGTTCAATTTTCTCTTCCCTACTCTCTGCTTTACTTTGATCATAATTCGTTTTGTTAACCAAAGGAGAACTTCCTTTCTATTGTCTGCTTAGTATTGCTCTCTTATCTCGAGAAATTATTTTTTCACCTATTCACCCCCCTCTAGGTGCTTATACTAGCTATCTCACTTCTTCAACTTCTGCTCCTACTCCTCTTTCTTCTTCTTTTCCTTCTACTTCTTCTTCTTTGTCTCTTCCTTCCTTCTCCTTGGGTTGTTCAAAACCAATAAAACCTTGAAGGTTCTTTAAGGCAATGGCTAAAAGTGTAAGATCATTTTCATCCTCTTCATCCTATAGGATAAGAGATCTTTTCTTCTTTAAAGGTTCTTTCATAACTTCCTTGCCTTTCCTCTTTCTTCCTGGAGAGTCTTCCTTGGTTTTGCTTGAGGACTCCTTCTTCAAGCATTCAATAGCCTTGTTCATATCTTTCAACCTCATCTTCGAAACCATCTTCAGTCCTATGACCATAGGAGCAACAGTTCGAGAGCAAAGAGAGGCAGCAAATTTGATCTGAAAATGCCTAAACAACTTGGTAACTAGCGCTGAA
The DNA here is from genome assembly GCA_016097595.1 of Eucalyptus pumila. Taxonomy (NCBI): domain Eukaryota; kingdom Viridiplantae; phylum Streptophyta; class Magnoliopsida; order Myrtales; family Myrtaceae; genus Eucalyptus; species Eucalyptus pumila. The sequence goes on from CM027846.1 coordinate 10,938,563, forward strand.
TAAGGCAATTGTCCTTTATCCTTCATAACTGTCCTGTACATGTGCATCAGGATAATATGAGGGAATGAAAAGCGCATCCCATTATACATAGCAAACATGAGTATGGCTTCAAATCAGGAAACATTTGTTTTTGATGCAGCCTTCGATCTGATGCAATTGATGACAATTTTATGCAATAGAACATTTGAGGCTGGAAGCCTGGAATATGTGATGCCTCCTTTTGGTAATCTGTCCTTGACAAGAAATCTCGTTGCTTGACCAATTGAGACACTGATTGGTTGAAAACCACCCTTTCCACCCCAATAATGTCTGCCAGTGTTAACATTCACCACATAGGCTTTATCACTCACTGTAAACTGGATTTGATTTTGGTCAAGAAAAGATAGATTCGAGTAGAAAAATGCTGTCAACTCCGGATAAGCAAAATCTGTCTCAGAATAGAAATTCTCGAGTTGAAGGAAAGCTAATTTTTTACTCAAATTCACCTTGATCGAGTCTAAAAAATCAAACTTGACAGTCTGAGGGTTCATCACCCCTCTTTTTAGCATTTGGGTGTAAACCCTTTTGTGCTCCTTAGAACGAAGGAGTTTCATTCTATCACTCGGTTCATTTACAGCCACACCCATTCTGGGTTGAAAATTTGAAAACATCCTATCATCATCATCTTTGTTTTCAGGATGTTCAGAATTGAACCTAGGGTCAGAAGGAAAATAAAGAAAGGCTTTGTCTGCCGATCCTTTTAGCGCTATACCCAACCTTTCCATTGTTCTCAAGAACACAGTCTCGTTTCTATCTTTGTTATCTTTTAGAAAATCAGTGATAAAAGCCATAGGTGTACCACCTTGCTTCAAATAAGTGTAATACTTTTAAAGAACCTGGGGTCTCTTAGTTTTGAGAGGTTCTACGTCTTCTTTGATTTCCTCTTCCAAATGTTAGCACGAAGGATTCTGTATAAAGTGCTTCGGAGAGCTCTGCGGAGACTGCTGAAGTGAGTCTTCTTCAGTGAGATCGAAATGTGTCTGCCATTCAGGCACATTTCGAGGCCCTTTGCTTACAATCCGAGAGGATTTTCTTTGGTAAGACATGTTTGCAAACTAGGAGGATTTCTCAAACAGGTTCAAGCAAAGAAAAGGTAGAAACTTGCGTAGCAAACTTGAGAGAAAAAGACGAGGGAGTAGAAAGTCTGTATTCTAGGGTTTTGAAAGATAGGTTCGAAAGAAATACTCGATAGTATATGAAGAAACTGAAAGGGGGTATTTGAAGCGTCACAAAAAATGCCTTTACAAAATAATTTTCAAAAAGCTAACTTCCAAAAATTTAAAAACCAAAAATTATCAATAAAAATTTCTAAAAATAAATTAGGCAAGCGACGATTTGGATAATTATACATTTTCATTCCAAAAATTAAAATACCTGGATTCGAGACATTCTCATACTAAAGTAGCATTTGAAAATTCTGAGTCTGACCAACTTCAGACTTTACTCCAGAAGAGAAATAATATTCAGCTTTTGTCGAATAGACTCAAATAGATTTTTCTCCAGAGGCTTTGTAAAGATGTCTGCCAGCTGATTTTTCGAATCAATGAATTGAATCATAATCTCCCAATTATGGACATGATCTCTTATAAAGTGATGTCGAATCTTTATATGCTTCGCCTTTGAATGAAGAATCGGGTTCTTAGTGAAATTTATAGCACTGGTGTTGTCACATTTGATCTCGGTACACGATTCTTCAATTCAAAATTCTCTCAATTGTTATCTTATCCATAGGATTTGAGAATAACAACTCCCAAGAGCAACATACTTTGCTTCTGCTGTGGATAAGGCTACAGTACTTTGCTTCCTTGAGAACCAAGACACCAGCATATTTCCGAGCAATTGACAAGTACCTGAAGTGCTCTTCTTGTCGATTCTACAACTAGCTAAATCAGCATTTGAATATCCAAGAAGAGTAAAGTCAAATTCTTTTGGATACCACAGACCCAACTTTGGAGAAATCGCAACATATTTGATGATGCGTTTTGCAGCATTTAAATGAGATTCTCTGGGATCAGACTGAAATCTAGCACAAATGCAAACACTGAATAAAATGTCAGGTCTAGAAGCAGTTAGGTAAAGAAGAGAACCAATCATGCTTATGTATAGCTTTTGATCTACTTTCTTCCCTCCTTCATCCTTATCTAGTTTCGAGGAACTTGACATTAGAGTCTCTGTCTTCTTGCAATTCTCCAACCCAAATTTTCTGATGAGATCTCTTGCATATTTCTCTTGATGAATGAATATACCTTTCTTCGATTGTCTTGCAATCCCAGAAAGAAGGTTAACTCACCCATCATGCTTATCTCGAACTCATCCTGCATAGATTTTGAAAATTTCTTGCATAGACTTATGTTAGGAGAACCAAAAATAATATCATCCACATAAATTTGTACTAGCAGAAAATCTTTTCTTTCTCTCTTTATGAACAAGGTAGTATCAACCTTTCCCTTTTCAAAACCGTTTTGAGTTAGAAACTTACTCAACCTTTCATACTAGGCTCAAGGTGCTTGCTTCAGTCCATATAGGGTCTTTTTCAGTCTATAGACTAAGTCTGGCTTTCTTGGATCTTCAAATCCAGGTGGTTGTTCCACATAGACTTCTTCTTGAATGAATCCATTCAGGAATGCATTTTTGACATCCATCTGGAATAACCTGAAATCTTTAAAGCAAGCAAAAGCAAGTAATAATCGAATTGCTTCCAACCTCACTATCGGTGCATAGGTTTCGTCATAGTCTGTCCCTTCTTCTTGTGTATATCCTTTTGCCACGAGTCTTGCATTGTTTCTGACCACTTTTCCTTTCTCATTCATCTTGTTCCTAAAAACCCACTTCGTTCTAATCACGGATTTGTCTTTGGGTTTTGGAATTAGCTCCCATACATCATTGATGCGGAATTGTCTGAGTTCCTCCTGCATAGTTTCTATCCAGCTTTCATCAGACAAAGCTTCTTTTACACATTTTGGTTATATTTCAGAAACAAGTGCTAAAGCACTAGACTCTTCTCTTCCTTTAGATCTAGTGCGAACTCCTTTATCAATGTTGCCAATGATGAGTTCTTTGGGATGACTTGACTTGTGTTTCCAATTGCTGTTTGGTCTGAGAGTTGGTTAATCCTCTGCTTCGTCTAAAACTTCTCGATCTGCTTGTTGCTGTTCTCCAGTAGTTTGAACTTCTTCAAGGAAAGTAGACTTTGTAAAGTCTAGAATAGGTTCGGACTCTTCAGGTTGAGTTTGATCTGGCTGATTCTACACATAATCTAGAAACTTGACGTTTATAGATTCTTCCACAGATTGAATCTTCTTGTTAAAGACTTTGTAAGCTTTGCTTGAAGTCGAATAGCCAAGGAAGATTCATTCGTCTGATTTCTCCTCGAATTTTCCAGATCGATCATTCGCATTCTTTAGAATAATACATTTATATCCAAAGACATGGAAGTAGGAAACATTCAGCTTCTTTTCTTTATACACTTCATAAGGATTTTCTCTAGGATAGGCCTCAAGAATACTCTGTTGATAATATAGTAGGCAGTAGAAACTACTTCTGCTCAAAATCGAGAGGATATTTTGCTTTTTATCAAGAGCGTTCTGGCCATTTCCTGTAGGGATCTGTTCTTCCTTTCCACAACCCCATTTTGTTCTAGAGTGTACGGAGAAGAGAAAACATGCTAAAAACCAGATTCATCACAGAACTTCGCAAAGTCTTGATTTTCAAACTCACCCCATGGTCAATTCGTATGCTTGAAATAGCATAACTCTTTTCATTCTGAACCATCTTTGCAAACTTCAAAAAATAAGAGAAGGCTTCAGACTTACTTGCCAGAAAGTATACCTAAGTAAAGCGTGAGTAATCATTCATAATTACTAGGAAAAATTTCTTTTCACCAATACTCTGAGTTATGGCTGATCCAAAAAGGTCCATATGAGGAAGCTACAGAGCTTGACTGGTAGAAACTTGACTCACAGGTTTAAACGAATTTCTGACCTGTTTTCCCAAAACACAGGGAGTGCATAACTCATTCTTCTGGTAAGCTAGATTAGGAAGGCCTCGAACAAGAAATCTTGGCAATCTGCTTCATATTAACATGACCAAGCTTCCGATGCCAGAGACTTGCTCCATCTTGAATAGAGATAAGGCCTTGAGAACTTTCTGGGTTTACATCCAGAAGGTGTATGTTGTCATGCCTTCGACTAGTAAAGGATTGAGAAAAATCTTGACTCATTCCAAAACAAATACCTTCTTGGAAGTTTATTCTGAAACCAGTATCGCAAAGCTGACTTATACTCAGTAAATTGTAGTTCAAACCTTCCACCAAGAAAACACCGTTGATGGTCAGGCTTCCAATCTGCACAGTTTCACATCCTACAATCCTTCCTTTGCCGTTTCCTCCAAAAGATACTTTTCCACCATTTAGTCTAACAAGCTTTAGGAAGCAGCTTGAATCTCCTATCATATGCCTCGAGCAGCCACTATCCAACTACCATTTGATCTTTCTTTTGATAGTGACCTGTGATCAAAAGAAAAACTCAAGCTTTCTTTGGTACCCAGATTTTCTTGGGTCCAGGAGAGTTAGTATTAAAAACAGTCTTAGCCTAATCCTTCTTAATAGGTCTCCAAACCTTGGGACATTCTTTTTCAAAATGTTTGAGTTGTTACACTTTGAATATCTGAGTGCACTTCGACCAATAGGTTTTACAAATTTTTTTTGAAAATGATTTTTGTAAAATGCCCTTGTAGGTCTTTATTTGATTCTTTCTTTTACTATGGTAAAATCAATTAAAGGAACAGTTTCTGAAGTCATACCCAAACCAGATTTGTTAAAGTAGGGTATTTGAATTGAAAGAATTTTCTCCTTTCTCAGATCCTTTTGAAAACCTTTTTGTAATGTTTGAAATATCATTTTTCAAAATAATATTTTCCTTTGAAAGAGAATCAGAATTTTCTTTCAAATTTTCAAAACTTGTTTTCAAACTTTCAAATTTTTCTTTCCAAAAAACCTCCTGTTGCCTGAGCTTAGAATTCTCCCTTTTTAGTTCAGAAATCATTTTAAGAGAGGATTTGAGATTAAGACAGAGTTCATCTATGTATTTGGAGACTTTAACATGAATCTTTGAATTACTAACCTCAACTTCTTTGTCTGAGTCTGAATCTGAATCTGTTTCAAAATCTCAAATTCTAAATGAGCCATCAAACATATGTTGGCATATTCTTCTTCGCTTTCCTCACACTCAGTGTCACTTCAAGTTTCAGCTTTGAGAGCCTTTTTATACTTCTCTGTTTTTCCTTTCTTCTTCTTCAACAGAGGACAGTAGGTCTAATATGCCCATGTTTCTTGTATTCGAAGCATATCACGTCCTTGCTAGATTCATTGTCTTCTGTTGGTTTCTTTTGAAAATTCTACGTGATCTATTTCTTCCAGTTGAATATTCTTCCACTTCTATTAAGCTTTCTGAATTTCTTGATCATAAGTGCCGGCTCTTCATCGTCCATATCATCATCTGAATCTGTATAATCAGAATCAATATTAGACTTTAAAGTAATTGACTTCTTACCTTTAGGCTCCTCCTCATCAATGATCTGCTCCACTTCGTATGATTGAAGCGTGCCTATCAATTCGTCAACTGATAGAGGCATGATCCTCTGAGTTTCTCTAATTGAAGTCTTCACATGATTCAAATCTTTTGAAAGCCCACGCAGCAGTTTGTTGACTTTCATTGGTCCTGAGATTGGCTGATCTTGATATGCCAGGCCATTTACGATCTCTGTGAAGCAACTGAACATGTCAGTAATAGATTCTCCAGGCTTCATTCTAAAGGCTTCATACTGTCCAAGCAAAATGTTTATTTTGGTTTCCTTCACACGGTCAGTCTCTTCATAAGTAACGTGTAATCTGTCCCAAACTTCTTTTGTTGTTTTACAAGAAGAAATTCGGTTATATGCAGTAGGAGATAAGACACAATATAAAGAGTAGATAGCCTTTGCGTCAAGAACTTGTCTCTTGGTAATTTCAACTTGTGTTGTCTCATTAGCATCAACAACTTCCTTTCCTCTGTCTGAGGTTGATGTTGCTTTAGGATTGATCCATTTTTCAACAACATCCCACTTCAGGGGATCTCTTTATCTGAGAAAAGCCTTCACCTTGTTCTTCCATACATTGTACTCCTTTCCATTGAAGTAAGGAGGTCTGGTGTTGCTCTGACTTTCAACCAAACCTAGAGCCAAAATACTAGCCACAGATGATCTTTAGCTTAGAAGTAAAACGCTTCAATAAATAAGTACACAGGCTCCGATACTAATTGAAATGGCTAGTATGAACACCTAGAAGAGGGGTGAATAGGTGTGAAAACAAATTTTAGCAAAGAACAGTAGAAATATTATGCTTTTGAAACTGAGTCTAGAAAACAACAGACTTTGAGCAAGTTCAAACTTTAGCAATTAAATAGAACTATGAACAAAGTAAAAGAGTTCAGGGAAGAGAATAAGAACACAAAATTTATAGTGGTTCGGCTTAGATCAAGTCTACGTCCACTCTCCCACCCTGACAGCCTCCTAGCTGGTTTCCACTATGAATCAAAAGAGAATTTACAATATGGTGATCTCAACTTCTCAGTGAAGAGTCTCTACAGCTCTCTCACAAAGTCACACTATAAGTCTCTCTCTTTTGAATACAACTTTAAGCTTAGTATAGGAAGTAATAAGAAACTGGGAAGCTTCAAACTTTGGAATTTCTCTTTCACGCACACTCTCGAATAACTGGAGAGGTCTCCTTAAATACTCATTTGTGCCTTTTCGACCGTTGGCACTTTTCAAAGTAATTCTTCCAATCAACCCGTTGGACAGAATCAATCAAGGAGATCTCGAGCCATTTGAAGATTGAAATGAAAGTCCGTCAATCCTGTTCGTCCGTACAATCAGGATTTTGGTTTCCATAAGTATATTCTTTCCAAATTTACTTGTCTTCTAAAAAGATTTGACGTATTTAAATTGATTCCAATCAAGATAACCAATTTCGTAGGTGTGATTTCCATCTAGTAGGCCATAAATAACCTGTACGAACAGAACTCTTGAAGAAAGAAAGATAATCCCTTATTAGGATAAGTCTTCATCCTTTACTTGCGTTAAGTTTGGAATTTGTCAGAGTGGGTAGACTTCTGGTGAAAAACAAACTTTGACACAAGAGTCTAGCAGTCTTCAGACTTTGACACAGAAGTCTGTAAATCTTCGGAACAGAATGTAAACAATTTTTATCAGCTTCAAAATATTAACGGAGTTTTCTCCAACAAAAGGAAGCTCAGATTTGTAAGTTGCATTGAAATGTTCCCACTAAGGCCACCTGACAAGAGCTCCAAGGACTCAGCTGTTGCACTTTTCCTATTGAAGAAGGAATTGACCCTAAAAGCGCATCGTGCGTGTCACATCCCAAGTTCTATGTTGGATGGGAGAAACCTTGCTAAGAGGTATGTAATTTAAAACAGATCCTATGGACCGAGAGGGTTTGGACAAAGTGTGGCCACTAAGAGACTTTTAGGATGGCAAAAAGGATAGAAATAGGTCGGCCCACGCTTGAATAGGGGGAGTATCACTAGTGATACATGCCAAATACTTATGAGAATGGGGTAACATCCTTGTGTGGTAAATTTAGGGTGCCTCTTTTGGAGCTTGACCTGCATAAATCAGACTAGGTCGTTACAATGGAACAGACTGAAAATATAAGAGGCTTAGCCCTAGAATGGGCTGGGACTTTGCAGTGCAACAGGTTGAGAATATAAGAGTGCTTTTTTAGCCACTAATAAAGAGGGAATGGAGTCTCACTAGATCTCCTAAAGTTTCTGGTATTTAACCATCAAATCTATTACCCAAGAAGTCCATCAAGGTGAAAACAACTAGGATATCATGAAGTTCTAACTTCTGAACCATTAAAAGTAACACTGTTTCAATAGAGTTTGATCAACTGAAGTAAATGATATTGAAGATTTTCAAACTGCACATTGACCGTCATGCCCTCCCAACATGTCAGGACATCTACAGAAAGCATACCACTGAAATTGATGGAGGACAGATCAATGATTTGAAGCATCTCCATGGCCATTACTGACCGGACAGCAAATTTGTCCAGGGAAATTGTAGGAATGCTGAATAAGGACTCTCAAGGCAGATATGTATGCTCTTCAACTGGCATAGGAATACATCCTTCATCCGTTTGTTTCCAATGTCTAGCACCTCTAGCATGGTACATTTTGCCAAGAAAATCAGGAGGATTCTTGTCAAGAGGTTAGCATTAAAATATAAAGTCCTTAAAAGGCATACGCCTAAGAATGTAGGCGCAATTCCTCATGTTCAGTAGTCAACACCTCAAATGTCTTCATCATTTCCCATCAAATGGTTGTGACATCCCAGATGTTCAGTCCTATTTTCTACTGAATAAATCGGACATTTCATTGGCGCGCCTATAGGGCTATTCTTAGAGCTGATCACTCTCAAGATAACCAAACTATCTAGGGAAACCATTAAGGAATTTTAAGGCAATAGACTTGAGAATTCAACCAGGAATCGGCTTCTCGATCGTGTCCATCTTTAGAAGCCATTACGGTACAGTTAAAAATTGATTTGAGATCAGAGATAGGTCTGTTCGACTGAGATGTGTGGCTAATTGTGGGTGACACCACTAAATTGGAAAATTCTCGTCAGCTGGCACTAGACTGATTTTCTTATTGTTTTGGTACCCTGTGTTCGTATTTGAATCCTCAAGATTTTCAAGACAACTGAGAGTCGTCAATGAGTCAAGTGGGTTCATTGTGGCTCGAAAAAAATCGACCACGAGTCATTTGCACGGAAAAATTTCTGAAAGTTACCTAGTAGCCTAGGTAACGCTAAAAACGCGTCAAATGGAAATTAACCGTGAATTTGAGTCCGATTTTAAAAATTGAAGATTCTGTCATGTCACAATAAATTCTAAGAATGTCAACTCACTCTCAGAAGATTTTTCTGCAGCTCGAGACTTTTTGGGAAAAAGTTGGCATAGGGCCCTTTTTGTTCGAGAAAAAGACCGGGACCGTTTTTGATCGCGCTATGGGGATGCAAGATGGATCAATTGGTGAGGGAAAATACCAATTTGATGATTGAAGGGTCAATTGAATTTATGAGGTTCAATTGGGAGTGATTCAAGAGAGAATTGATGTCCAATTGAAGTCAAGATGTTACAATTTCGTATGCCCCCTTGCCTAGGTTGTTTTGGACCAATTCAAAGGTTGTATGTGAAGCATTGTTGGCTGAATTTCAGCCATGGAAGCTAGCTATGGCTGGGGATAAGATCAAGGGAACATTTTAGGAGAAAATAAGCTTGGTAGGCCCCTCCAACCTTATCTCTCTCCCTCTCTCCCTCAAGCTGTCGTGGACTACTTCTTCTCCTTCCTCTTTGTGTCGTGTAAACACCAGCAAGCCAAGGAAGACCAACCAGAGTAGCCTTGCCGTCGCATAGCCATCGCCGGAGCCAGGACTGCCAGTGTCGTCGCTATTTGCTGCCGCCGCTCCCACCTACGTGCCACACGAGCCACTATCTATCCACTGACGTTCCAACCTCTGTCCATATGTCCAGGGGTGCTGTCCAGCCATGCCAGCCACTGCCGGAGTCAGCCAAGGCCGCTGGTGTCCTCGCCGTTGATCACCGAACACCCAAGCCGCCTCCACTGGTCTTGCTTCGCCATAACCAGCCTTATTTCCTTCTGTTTCAGCTCTAAACAAAAGCTGGTTTTATGGGTATTACAACGGCTTCAAAGCCCATTTTGAGGTTGATCCCGACCCCGAAACCTAGGCCCGTTTTGGAGAGAAGTGACCCCCACGACGTTCCCGACGTTTGGAACCGCTCGGCTCCCTAAACAAATAAGTTTTACTTACTAATCCTTGCTTAGTTTGCTAATGATGTTTAGGGGTTGATTAGATTTAATTAAATGAAATTAGGTGGATAGATTAGATTAGAATAATTAAATTAGGCATTTACCTATGCATGTTAGGCAAATGGCTAGTGTACTTAGCAAGTAGACAAGTCCTATTATCTATTGAACGAGTCTCGGTAATTTTCCGGGCTCGTCTCGGCTTCCAATTAGGCATTACGGGCCTAAATTGGATTTATTGCTATTTATTTATTAATTTTCATAATTAATTAATTAATTAGATATTTTCTGGAAATTAGATCAGAATAGTCGGTGACCGGAATTTCGTGCTGATCACAGTGGTGATATATGTTTATTTAATTGAGTACTTGATTGTGCAAATTGAGTGAAATCGTGTGGATGAGTACTTTACTTTAAAATTGATTAATTTTGGTAATGAAATGAGAAATTGATTTCATTGTATCATGTTGGCACGATGACTGAGGATGTCATCTAGGAGAAAGACATAGTATTGGCTTGATGATTCAATATGTTGCCTCGAGAATGCACGTGGCTCGGTGATAAGAAATATCGCCTCAGAAAATGCACGTGGCTCGGTGATTGGTTCCATCACCTCGAAGAATGCACATGGCTCGATGATAAGGAATATCACCTCGGAGAATGCATGTGGCTCGGTGATTGGTTCTATCAGTTGAGACTAGATAGTAATGGCTAGAATGACCGGGAAATGGTCAGATTAACATGTAATCGACTAGGTTGATTGATCGATGTTTTGATCTGTTGTGATTGCTTGGGTGCCTATTGAACTGTACTAATTTGCAGGTGGAATTTGATGCCAAGGTAAGTCCTCTGACCAATGTGTGCACAGGCAGCTCTTATGGCATATTGGTTTCCAAATTGAGTCTTAGAGGGTAGAACTCGCTGAGAAGTCGTCTCTGTCACGCCTCGATCCTCGGGCACGCACACATCCTTCTACTTGGTCGATTTTATAATTCCATATCCCAGGACTATGTATCGCCGACCCTTTCATTTTTAATAGCATATGCGGAAGCAGTTATAAATCCCCAGATAATAAAACGATGGGATAGAAAAGCAATGCCATATTTTTCATATTTAAATTCACAACCATACTTTTATAGACAGCATAACTCAAAGTATTCACAAACTATTCACATTAAAACAGGATTCACAAAAGAGGATGGGATCTCAGTCCTCATCCCGGTCGTACTTTGGATCATCCTGATCCTCTTCTAACTCTTCTTCACTAAGCTCGTTTCCTTCAAGCTCTTCATCTTTTTCTGGCTCATCGTCATCTTCTGGTTCCTCCTCCCCAGGCTCATCTATAGGCCTGAAATGCTGTCCCATAACCGGGATAAGACTACGTCTCAGCAAGTTCTACCCCACTAAGACTCGATTAGGAAACCAATACACCACATGGTTGCCTAATCACAACACGGGTCAGAAGACTTACCTTGGCATTAGTCCCAACCTACAATTCAAGGTTATATACAGATGCTTCATATATTGCATCAAACAATCAACCAATTCACAACAATTGGATCAAATCATTGATCAATTGACCTAGTCGATTACATGTCAGTCGGACTCTCTGAGTCACTTCCAATCACCAAATCACATGTACTCTCTCGGGCGCTGTTTTCGCCAAATGATATACCATCACCGACCCCGTGCATTCTTTAAGGCGCTGTTTTCTCTAGTGATATCATCAATCACCGAACCACGTGTCCTTTCTAGGGCGTCATTTTCGCCAAAGTGATGTATGTAATAGACAGTATACGTACGTTCTTTAAGGCTCCATTTTCGTACAGTGATATCCTTAATCACCGAACCATGCCTGCCCATAAGTCATAGACAGTTTACGTGCGTTCTTTAAGGCGCCGTTTTCGCACAGTGATATCCTTAATCACTGAACCACACTTATCCATAATCATTGAACCACGGCGTCCAATGAGTCATACCTTTAAAGCGTCGTTTTCTCAGTCTGATATTCTCCATTAGAAAATTCACATCGAACCTAATTGACCTTGAAATTTTCTCTCTCACAATTTTACTCTACAACTCATCAAAGCATTATAAATGCTAAATAACCATACTCGGCAATCTACCAATCAATCATTCGATTTCACTCAATTTAGGATAAATTCCTAAAATATCACAATTAATTCAATTTCACGCAACGTAGAGCTCAATTAAATAAACGGACTGCACCACAATAATCAACAAGAAATTCTGGTCGTCGGTTATCCCTGCATAACTTTCGGAAAATAAATAAAAAATTAAATTAATTTCGAAAATTAATAAATAAATACTAAAAATCCAATTTATGCTCGTAATGTCTAATTGAAGCCTGATTAGGGTTGGGAAAAATCTCAAGATGTATTCAATAAATACTATAGGCAATTCTCTAGCTAAATACACTAACCACCTAACTAATATACAATGCAATTAACTAATAATCACTAATCCATTCTAATCTAACCACCTAATCCTACTTAATTAAAACTAATCAACCATTAAGTATAATTAGTATACTAAGCAAGGATTAGTGAGATTACTCACTTGGAACGGGACATTGTGACGATGAGTTGGATCAATCCAAAACGAGAACGGCGCGAGCCTAGAACAAGCAATTCCAGAAAAGCTTGGACCTCGCTGAAATTCTTGGGCTAAGTTGATCTAGGCTTCAAGACTAAAGGCTTGGGCTATTGCAAGAAATTTCGGTAGTCTGTTGGCTTCAATCGGTTTGATTGACTAAATGAGCACCCACTGGATCTTCAAGCTACTTCGGTTGACAAAACAAAGGAGGGAATCAACGCTCGTATGGGTCTTGGAAGATGGCAAGGCTTGGGGAAAGCAAGCGGTGGTCGAGGCATGAGGCACCGGGATTCTCGAAGGAGCCTTCGTTGGTACTTTGATCGAAGAAGCTAAGATGGATGCCTAAGACAACCTCGGGATGCGGTGAGCTTGATTTGTGGCTACAGGCGGTCAACCAAGGGACGAAGAGAAGTGTGAGCGAAGAAGGCTGCGAGCTTGGACGTGTGCGAGTGGCCGACCAAACTCGGTGGGGAAGGGGAAGGCGGTGGAGCAAATGACAGTCCACCAAGGAAGTTTTGAAGCTGTTGTCCAAGAAGAGTTGGGTTGTGGATGCGTGGAGAGAAGAAGCTACTCCTACTCTTCCTATGCTGGCTGGCATCGCATGAAGGGAGGGTGAGAGAGAGAGAATGGGCCAGCCAAATGGAGAGAGGGAGAGAAGAGATAGAGATGAGAGGGATGGGGTCCATATGGCCTTATTTTCCAAATTGATTTGTCCCCTTTCATCTTGCCCCCAAGCCAGCCATCCCTTGGCTATAAAATGAACTACACCAACACCCCAAATAACCTTCCAATTGGTCCAAAAGACCATAAAGCTATGGGGGCACACGAATTCTGGTAATAATCTCCCCTCAATCGGGCACTTAGATCTCTTCAATTCAACCTCAATTGGCCATCAAAAATTCAATTGGTCACCCATCGATCATCTTGGCATTTTTCCTAAGCCCCACATCCATCATGCTTCCCAATTTTGCCAACAAAAATCATCTAATCGGCATTTTCCGAACAAAAAACGACCCTAAACTAACTTTTTCCCAAAAAGTCTCAGTTGTCAGAAAAATCTTCTAAGACCGAGTCGATACTCCTATAATTTATTGTGACATGACAGAAACTTCAATTTCTGAAATCAAGCTTAAATAGGCGGTTAATTTCCATTCGGCACGTTTTAGCGTAACCTAGACAACTGGGTAGTTTTCAGAACTTTTTAAGGCAAATGAGTGGTCGATTTTCTTCGAACCACTATGAACCCACTCGACTCAATGGCGACTCTCAATTGTCCTGAAAATCTCAATGATTCAATTACAAACACAGGGTACCAAAACGATAGTAAAATCAAATTAGTGTCGATCGATGAGAATTTTCCAATTTAGTGGAGTCACCCACGATCGGCCACACATCTCAGTCGAATAGACCTATCTCTAATCTCAAATCGATTTTTAACTATGTCGTAATGGCCTCTAAAGATAAGCACGGTCGAGAAGCCAATTCCTAATCAAATTCTCAAGTATATCTACTTTAAAATCCTTAATAGCTTCCCCAGCTAGTCAAGTTATCTCGAGAGTAATCGGCTATGAGAATAGCCCTATAGACACGTCAATGAGATGCCCGATTAATTCAGTAGAAAACAGGTTGATAAATTCGGGATGTCACAACTCTTCCCTTCTTATAAATATTTCGTCCTCAAAATTTAAACCATTACAAAGCTTGATCAAAACGGTGGGGGTACAATTCTCTCATCGACTCTTCAGTTTCCCATATCGCTCCTTCAGTACCGTGGTGTTGCCAGGCCACTTTGACCAATGGGATGGTCTTTGTACGCAGAACTTACTCTTTACGATCGACAATTTGAACCAGGCTTTCAATATATGACACACGGTCATCCATGTCCAATTCCTCAAAATTGAGCACGTGGGTCAAGTCAGGCTCATAATTCCTTAACATCGACACATGAAAGACGTCGTGCACTTACACCAATCTTGGCGGCAACGCAAGACAATACGCTAGGTTCCCGATTCTTTCAAGAATCTCAAACGGACCTACTCGTTTGCCTTTCTTACCAAAGCGCGAAGTTCCCCTCATTGGTGACACTTTCAGAAAAACGTGATCACCAACTTAGAATTCCAATGACCTTTGATGTTTATCTGCATAACTTTTCTGCTTGCTCTGCACGATCTTTAATCTGTCTCTGATTATTGCCATGGCATCTACTGACTACTGAACCAGCTCTAGGCCTGTGATTTTTCTTTCCCCGACTTCATCCCAACACACTGGAGTTCTACACGCTTTACCATACAACGCTTCAAATGGAGCCATCTTGATGCTATGCTGATAACTGTTGTTTTAGGCGAATTCCACCAAATAAAGCTGATCTTCCCAACTTCCTTTGAAGTCTATTACACAAGCTCTCAGCATGTCCACGAGGGTCTGAATTATCCTCTCAGACTAGCCATCCGTCTGAGAATAATACGCCATACTATACTGAAGCTTTGTACCTAAAGCACTCTGCAAGCTCTTCCAAAAAGCAGCAGTAAACATCGGGTCTCTATCTGAGGTTATCATAACTGGCACTCCATGCATACGAACCACCTGACGCACATACAAATATGCGTGTCTATCCAGACTCAAATCCTTTCGAACTGCAATGAAGTGAGCCGACTTCATCAATCTATCAACTACTACCCAAATTAAATCATTTCCTCTTTGACTCCTTGGTAGTCCAGTGATGAAGTCCATCGTAATATGCTCCCATTTCCATTCTGGGATCACAAGAGGTTGCAGAAGTCCTCCCGGCTTGCAATGCTAGGTCTTTACTTGCTAACAAGTCAAAAACTTAGCGACATGCTTGGCGATGTCCGCCTTCATACCTGACCACCAATAGTGTTGACGCAAGTTCTGATACATCTTGGTACTTCCAGGATAAACGTTATAACTGCTACGATGTGCTTCAGATAAAATATCCTCTCTAAGCTCTACATCGTCAGATACAACCAAACGTCCATAAAACCTCAATACCCCATCATCAGAAACCTGAAAAATCAGCATTTCTTTTATTGGTGTCCTCCTAAAGTATCTTCTATACATCTGGAATTATCGATTGGAGTAGCTTGATTCTGACTTGGACATCCGGTTCAATTCTGAGGGTGGCCATAAGACTTGAAAGGTGGCCTACCTCAAACTTGAATATCGAATCTCGAGCCCTCTCGATTAAGTTTCATTCCTTAATCAATATATGAGCCACTGAAGACTTTCAACTCAAAGTATCAGCGACCTTATTTGCCTTTCCCGGGTGATATAAAATATCACAATCATAGTCCTTCAGCAGTTCCATCCATCGGCGTTGTCTCATGTTCAACTCCTTCTAAGAGAACAGGTACTTGAGACTCTAATGGTCCATGAAGATCTAAAACTTTTCCCAACACAAGTAGTGCCTCCAAATCTTCAACGCAAAGATAATCACCACAAGTTCTAAGTCGTGCGTCGGATAATTCAATTCATGAGGCCTCAATTGACGGGACACACATGCAACAACTCTACCATGTTGCATCAACACGCAACCCAATCCCTTGAATGACGCATCACTATAGATCTCGAATCCTCCAGGACCATATGGGATTGTCAGCACAGGTACGGTAGTCAGCTTTTCTTTTAGCTCTTGAAAACTACGTTCGCACTTGTCTAACCGCACAAATTTCTCTTCCTTCTTCAAGTGTTTTGTCAGAGGCGATGCTAACAATGAGAAACCTTCCACAAACCGTATATAATAACCTGTCAATCCCAAAAAACTTCTAATCTCTGTCACTGTTGTCGGTCTCAGCCACTTGATCACGGCTTCTATCTTGCTTGGGTCGATAGAGATTCCTTCTCCGAAAATCACATGACCTAAGAATGCAACATGAGTCAACCAAAACTCGCATTTGCTAAACTTAGCATACAGCTGATGAGTTCTTAAGGTCTGAAGTACTAATCTCAGATGATTCTCATGCCCTTCATCACTTCTCAAATAGACCAAGATATCATCAATGAACACGATTACAAACTGATCCAGGTATTCCTTGAACACTTTGTTCATCATATCCATGAATGCAATTGGAGCATTCGTTAACCCGAATGGCATCGCTATGAACTTGTAATGACCATACCAAGTACGAAATGCTAACTTAGGAATATCCTCCTTCCTAATTCTTAGCTGATGATATCCTGTCCTCAAGTCGATCTTCGAGAAAATTGACACCTCTTGCAATTGATCGAACAAGTCATCAATCCTTGGCAATGGATACTTGTTCTTGATCGTTACCTAATTGAGTTGCCGATAGTTGATACACAGGCGCAACGAACCATCTTTCTTCTTTACAAACAGAACCGGTGCTCCATAAGGTGATGCACTAGGATGAATAAATCCCTTATCTAGTAACTCTTACATCCGCACCTTCAATTCCTTCAATTTAGATAATGCCATCTAGTAAGGTGCCTTTGAGATCGATTATGTCCCCAATGCTAATTCAATTACAAATTCAATATCACTTTCTGACAGTAACCTTGGCAATTCCTTTGGAAAGACATCTGGAAACTCTTGTACCACTGAAATGTCTTCCATTTTCAGCTCCTCAACTGTCGTATCCACGACGATTGCCAGGTATCCTCGGCAACCCTTGTCTAATAGACGAGTTGTCTCTTGAGACGAGATTAGGACAATCGAGGATCCTCCTCGATTTCCGACAAACTCGAAGCCTTACCCCCTAACGGGTCAAACTAAATCATCTTGCGATAACAGTCCATTTTAGCTCGTTGCTTGGTGAGCCAGTCCATGCCAATTATTAAATCGAAATCATACATAGCTAGGACTAACAAGTCAATCTTCCTCACTCGCTCACCAATCTCTAACTTGCACCCCAAACATCCCAAAGCAGCAATAACTTTATCTTTCAATGGTGTAAATATGCAAATTACCAACTCCAATAATACAGGACTCAACCCTAGCATCCTAACATATTGCTCAGCGATGAAGGAAAGGGTTGTTCCCAAATCAAACAAAGCATAAGCAAGTTGGTCATTGAGCGAGACCGTACATGTGATCACTTCAGGCACAGCTTCTGCCTGACCTTGTGTAATCGCGTACACGATGCCCTGGGCTACGGGTCTCTGCTGTCCTCCCTACGGTGTGTTCTGAGGGGCATACCCTCTGATCTGTCTCATCGGCGGTGGCGATGGTAACTGAGGTTGTCCTCTTTGCTTTCTCGGACAATTCCTTGTGATGTACCCCTACTGGCCACATTCATAACACGCTCCTACCTTGGCTGGGCACAGAGCTGTCCCGTGTCGTCTTCCACATGAGCGACATGAATCAACCCTATTGGGCATCGGCCTACTAAATCCGCTCCTCTTGAAAGGTGGAGCATTGGATTTACCTCCAGACATAGGTCTCTTCCCTTGGCGGATATTCTCTCAATGAGAGCTAAACCTCGATCCTAATGAGGCAGCTTGTTCATTCAATCCTCTCTCTATCATCTGAGCTCGACGATAAACCTCTCTATAATATTTCAAGTCCCAAGGTAGCAGAGGTTGTTTTAATTCAATACGAAGACCACTTTTGAATTTCCGAGCTTTCTCTTTAGGGTATTCTATCAACTTAGGAGCATATTGTGACAATTCTGCGAACTTGACCCCATATTAGTCAAAAGTCATGCTCCCCTGGCGGAGACGATGGAACTCCTCTATCTTTTGTTCCTTGGCAGTACCTGAGAAGTACTAATCATTAAAAGCTCTGAGGAAGGTGTCCCACACTTGGACCATACCTTCCAGAAACACAGTGTCCTTAGCAGCTCTCCACCAAATATTGGCATTACCTTGAAGTTGGTACATATCTAGTACCACCTTTTCCTCTTCATTGCACATCAGAAGTGCAAATGCCTTCTCCAGATCCTGTACCCACAAAGACGCAGCCTCGGGTTCTCTGGTACCAATGAACCTCGGTGGTTTCAGCTTCAAAAATTGTTTCACTAACTGGTGAATCGGCCTCTTAGCGACCACAACTCTTGGCAGAACTTCAGCAAGGGCAACGACAAGTGCAGTGGTAGGTGCTGCAGCAATGGAACTTGAGTTGTGGCTTGATTCTGCGCTTGCTGATCCATACGATTCCCCATTACTTCCAAAATTTGCATGATCCCATCTATCCTAAGATCACCAGGGGCTACTACCCCAACATCTACAACAAATGGAGTCACTCCACTCGCGCTAGCTACAGCTGGTGCTTTACCATAGCCTCCTCGAGCACCGACCCTGGTCGGTGTTCTAACCCAAGTCACGGCCCTACTTGCTCTCTTAGCAGGAGTTCTAGGCTCCTGATCGCTCATGGTGTTGCTTTAATCTACTGACACACGCTTCCAATTCAACATCGAATTAGAAATAGAGCGATCCAAACAATAAGCAATTCTAGCATCCAGCAAACACAGACATACACCAGCATGAATTTAAAGGCCTTTCTTACTACTATCACATGGTCAATGCTCCTTATCACTCCGATCTCTAAACTTCACTCTAATACCACCAAAAGGGGATGTCACACCCCGATCCTCGAGCACGCACACATCCTTTTACTTGATCGATTTTATAATGCGATATCCTAGGACTATGTATCGCTGACCATTTCATTTAATTATAGCACATGCGAAAACAGTTATAAATTTCCAGACAATAAAATAGTGGAATAGAAAAAGCAATGCCATATTTTTCATATTAAAATCCACAACCATACTTTTATACAAAGCATAACTCAAAGTATTTCACAAACTATTCACATCAAAACAGGATTCACAAAAGAGGATGGGATCTCAGTCCTCATCTGGGTCGTACTTAGGATCATCCTCATCATCTTCTGACTCTTCTTCACTAAGCTCGTTTCCTTCAAGCTCTTCATCTTTTTCTGGCTCATCGTCATCTTCTGGTTCCTCCTCCTCAGGCTCATCTACAAACTTGAAATGTTGTCCCACAACCGAGATGAAACTATGTCTCAGCAAGTTCTACCCCACTAAGACTCGATTATGAAACCAATACACCACATGGTTGCCTAAGCACAGCACGAGTTAGAAGACTTACCTTGGCATTAGTTCCAACCTGCAATTCATGGTTTATATACAGATGCTTCATATATCACATCGAACAGTCAATCAAATCACGACATCAGATCAATGATTAATCAATCGACCTAGTCGATTACATGTCAGTCAGACCTTTTTTAGGTCATTCACATCCCAATGTATAACCTCCAATAGTACACTTAGTCACAGAGCTCCATTAATGCTCTTGGGTGTCGTTTTCGCCAAGGTGACGTAAGTAATAGACAGTCTACGTGCATTCTTTAAGGCACCGTTTTCGCCAGTGATATTCCTCATCACCGAACCACGCCTGCCACAAATCATAGACAGTCTACGTGCGTTCTTTAAGGCACCGTTTTCGCCAGTGATGTTCCACATCATCGAACCACGCCTGTCCATGAGTCATACCTAATTGGTCATAGCCAAGAGAATTCACATTTCGCCCTTGAAATTCTCTCTACTTTAGCCTATCAAAGCATTATTGACGCTAAATAATTATAATCGGCCGTCTACTAGTCAATCACTCAATTTCCATTCAATTTCAACCAATTTAGGAATAATTCCTCAAATTGCACAATTAATTCAATTCAGCACAACGTAGAGTTCAAATAAATAAGTAGATTGCACCACGACAATCAGAATGAAATTTTGGTCATCTGTTGGCTTCAATCGGTTTGATCGACTGAATGAGCAGTAGAGAGAAGATGCGGTAGCAGCTTCGCTGGATCTTCAAGCTGCTTCGGTTGATTGACCAGAGGGAGACATGAGAAGGCTAACGCTCGTATGGGTCTTGGAGGAGATGGGCTTCAATGTGGCAGCTTTGGTGAGGCTGGCAGCTGGAGTCGGGGCATGCGGGCGCGAGGATTCTCGAAGGAGCCTCTCGTTGGTACTTTGACCGAAGAAGCTACAAATTTGGATGCGTGGACGTGCTGGTAGGACTTCAGTGAGCTTGATTCGTGGTAGAGGGATAACAGGCGGTCAACCAAGGCTTCAACGAAGAGAAGTGTTGACCGAAGAAGGCTGCAGGCTTGGACGTGTGTGAGTGGCCAACCAAACTCGGTGGGGAAGGGGAAGGGCGTCCGCTGGCGCTACACTCAGTGGTCCACCAAGGAAGTTTTGAAGCTTGCTGTTGACCAAGAAGAGTTGGGTTGTGGATACGTGGAGAGAAGAAGCTACGGGCATGGAGCTGCTTCGATATTCTTCAGCTGCAGGCATCGCAAAGATCCGCAGGATGGAGGAGAAACGGTCCACGGCAGCTGAAGGGAGAAGATGAGTGAGATAGAGAGAGAGGGATAGAGATGAGGAGATATAGCCTTATTTTCCAAACTTGGTCTTCAAGCTTTCATTCTTGGCCAAGCATATATCCTTGGCTCACATTGAACCACACTTGCACTTCTCACAACCTCCTGAAATGGTCCAAAGACCATAAGGAATGGGGGCACATGAATTTCATAATAATTGGCTTCAATTGGACTTAAATTCTCTCTTGGATTAATCCCAAATGACCTCAGTCAATTCAATTGATCACCCATTGATACTCTCTGCATTTTTCCTCACTCAAGAATCCATCATGCATCTCGATTTTGCCATCAAAAACCATCTTCAGCATTTTCCGCACAAAAACGACCCGACGACGACTTTTTTCCAAAAAGTGTCGGATGTCAGAAAAATCGGTTGAGACTAAGTCATGGGTCCTAGAATTTATTGTGACATGACAGAATCTTCAATTTCTGAAACCGGACTTGAATCGGCGGTTAATTTCCATTTGGCACGTTTTTAGCGTGACCTAGACTACCGGGTAGTTTTCAGAACTTTTTTAAGGGCAAATGACCTGCGGTCGATTTTCTTCGAGCCACAATGAACCCACTCGACTCAATGGAGACTCTCGATTGTCATGAAAATCTCGAGGTTCAATTACGGACACATGGTACCAAAACGACAGTAAAAACAAATTAGTATCGGTCGACGAGAATTTTCCAATTTAGTGGAGTCACCCACGATTGGCCACACATCTCAGTCGAACAGATCTATCTCTGATCTCAAATCAATTTTTAACTGTGCCGTAACGGCCTCTAAAGATAAGCACGTTCGAGAAGCCGATTCCTGATCGAATTCTGAAGTCTATTTGCGTTAAAGTCCCTAATAGCTTCTCCAGCTAATCTAGTTATCTCGAAAGTGATCGCCTCTGAGAATAGCCCAATAGACGCGTCAATGAAATGCCCAATTAATTCAGTAGAAAGCAAGTTGAAGAATTCAGGATGTCACAGTCTCACTGGTTATTATATAACCATTTCAGGTCTCTAGATGGCAGCACCTCCAGCTCCTCGTCCTCCTATGCATTTTGGTATTCCCGAGGAGATCACAGAAATAGGATACCACTTCCATATACACAACCACCCCGAGGGACTGGAGTATGTTTTGATAAGTTGACCGTCTGGATTGACGTGGGTAATGATGCCTTGAGGCCCCACAAGTATCAATCATGGTATCGTCACTACCATGATGAGTGAAGAGAGGGTCCCATACCGAAAAGTGATGTGCCTTTTTACATACTGGAAGAGGCATTCAGTGAAGGGATGGCAGACCCTAAGGGTAGGTCAGTAGTGGATGCCAAAGATCCTAAGTTAGAGGACGATTCTCATACTCTCGTGTACTCCATCGAAGATGCTAACTGGAGTGAAGAGGAAGAGAAGATAGTTGAGCAAGAGGAGGAATCGGAGAAGGATTAGGAATGGGAACCTGCAGAGGAAGAACCTGAGGACAAGCCTGAGGTGAATTTTGAGGAGGAAGAGCTCGAGGACGAACTTGAAGAAGAAGAAGAAGATCTTGAAGAAGAGGATGATCCAAAGGAGGATCCAAAGTATGACTCGAATGAGGACTGAGATCCCATCCTATTTGCAAACCCTGGGTTGAGAACTGATGTGTGATAGTTCAGCCTTTAGTGAATAGTATTGTAATATATACTATGTGGTTTGCCTTGTATAAAAGTGTGGTTATGGATTTTCATGTTCGAAAAATATGGCTCTACTTTTCTATTCCATTGTTTTATTGTCTGGGGATTTTATTATATGCTTCCGCATGCATATTAAAAAGAAAGGGTCGGCGATGCGTCCTGGGACATCGCTATTAATCGACCAGGTGAGGGATGGGCACGCGTTCGAAGATCGGGGCGTGACAATGGTTGTAGGAGTACTTTAAGAAAATGAACTTTGCAAATTGATTCCAGGACATGGCAATGAAAATGAATGGGTGGAGCTTTTCCAAAATATTCAAGAAGATTAAAGGAAGATTGAGATTTACAAGCTTTTCTAGCTTCCATATCCATTAAGGTTTCCCTCCTTGAATTTGATTGTTTGAAAGGTCCAGCAACTTTAATGCCAATCTTTTGTCACGAATTCATTCAGGCAACAAATTTGACCCAACTGGCAGGGACCCAACTTCAAGTTGCAAAGATTAGGGAAGGAGCGCAAAGAAGTAGTGGAAGCAGTAGCATTTACCGATAAACCATTGTGACAGAGATCGAGATAGGTGAGGTTTCTGAGGCGCTGAATCACATCAATATGCAATGAGCCACTGAAATTGGTGAAACAAAGTGAGAGGTAGTCAAGCCCTCGAAGTTCCAAAATAAATGTTGGGATGGAACTCTGGGTGCTGCTCAAATCAAGCAATTGATAGCAAGAGACATTTATAGACACACTCAATTGACTGGAAAACTGCTAGATGGAAATGTGCATCGTCTCAAATTGAAGAAGTGTAAAGAGATATAGGCGAATGGTTCCCTCTAAAAAGTTGTACAGCAAATCTAATTTTATAAGGTTCAGAAGTTCTTCCCATCCTGGGGACTTCCTGGACATACTGAATGAAGGAACTGAACCAGTTCGATTGTTTGAAGAGAAGTCTAAATCAGTCAACTTTAAACTGTTCTCCATTGAAGTCAAGATTGATCCACTCAAACTGCTATTGAACAATTCTAATCTTGACAAGATTTTGAGATTGCCATTGAATCTGGAAGCCTACCTGAAATATTCATGTAACTCAGGACCAGAGTCTCGAGAACTTTGCTTTGGAAAATCATCAATGGACACTGAAAATCACAAAGCACTTGACCACAAATCTCCATTTTACCCAACTTTCTTATTATTTATTGATTTTGACTGATCTTGGAAAATTTAAGGAAGACAAAGGCATCAGTTGTACGATATCACATGTAAACCTAATTGACATGTGTTTCGTGGTCTTTATTTTTGCATTCTTTCACATATATCACATTCCTTTTGCTTTTAAACTAAAATGAAGTAATTATTGTGGCTATGAATTTATATGTTTAATGGTGGAACACGTTCTTTGATCATCCTTTCAATAATTCAAATCTAAACTCCTCAGGTACATTTCCGCTGACTAAATATTTGACAGCAACATTAGGATTTTGAGCAGCATTGCTGTCACTGTTCCAAAGCACATTAGTCAGGTGATCCTTTTGAGATGCCTAGTGATGCCCATAGATACAGCCTTCTTGTCTCAATGCAGAGTAATTCTGGGAACTGTCCAGAAGGTTGCGCGATTTTTCGATGAGCTAGCTAAGGATTTTAGGTTTCATAGTGATGCAAGCTACTTGTTGGAGTTCATTGGGCAAGTGATCATATACCACCAGAACAATGGCAGTGAGATGGACAGGGATCAAGGGCGAGTACTTTGGCAGTCCATGGTCCTTCGGCTCGGCTACCCCCGCTTTCGTTGTCTTAGTTTTTTCTGTCATTCAAGCCTTTTATCCCATGTACGTGTATTATTGTCCCAAAAACAAACCAACCTCGGAAACTCAGTTTCAAAAGCATATTTAGAGAAATCTTATCAGACCTATAAAATCTGGATAACGCTTCGGCTGCTACTCTCATTTGTTTTTTATATCATGTGCTACCACATGGTACTAGTCCATGACATAATTTAAGGTACAAGATCATTATATTAAATGCAGGATTTAACAATTCCAGAGATCTTGTCACATCCAGACCCGCTCCAGGCTCGCGACAACCTGCGCTATCGCTTTTCACTTAGGCCATTTGCTTGCGACGTCCCAGGACGCGTCACTAACCCAATCATTTTATCTTTTGATTATACACAAGCAGAAACAAAATAAACATCTCCCAACCATTAACCAACAATAGGGATAACATAAGGCATACATAAGAACACACTTTTATATATATATGCTTCTACCGTCAAACATAATCTTTCCTTACATCAAAAGCCTAAAACGCATCAGGATCATTATATGATTACATGAGCACATCATCACTCACGCCCATTGTTATCTTTCTCATTAGCCAAGTATGAATGCCCCAATGGTGTGCCAAGAGGAGTATGTCTCATGATCTATCGAAAGTACATCAATAAAATATGCTGAGTACGAAACAAGAATCCATAGTTTGACACGTGACGTTGAGACCCAGCCTAAATCCAATCTGGATCGGAAACAATACTCTTCAATATTGCACTGAGACCAAGAAAGGACCGATCCAATGTGACATTATCACCGACCTAGTACCAAACTTGGCTTGGGAATGATACGTCTCAGTATTGCACCGAAACTAAGAAATGACCGATCCTCGTGATATGATCACCAACCTAATAGCAAACTTAGGTCGAGAACAATACCTCTGAGTATCACTGATCCCAAGAGAGAGACTTGATTCGACATGCTTCCTTGCATGTCCAAGAACCATCATAAGTCTCACCTTGGAGGCTAAGGGTGATCTCACGCATCGACCATGGACAATGAACATAACATATGTATGACGACTACTTCCAATGAACACATATAATACATTGCCATCATAATCTATCCAATAACTCATTTTTTATTTATATAACATATCACAATACCATAACATATTTCAATAACATGCCTTATCACGACATCACTTCATAAAAAACACATCACCACATAATAGTCTATCACCCTATTAAAGCAATAAGAATATATCATGCATATTATAAGAATATATCACCCTTCACTTGTCATAACCTAATAACTTATCGTGTAACTACTTATTAGGTAACTTATCGAACCAATAAGTGATAACATATCAGTAAAAGTCGATAACCTATCATCCAAAACTTGATAACCTATTGCCTAAACCTCGATAACTTATCGTTCAAAATTCGATAACTTATCGTCAGAAATCTCGATAACTTATCGTCCGAAACTCGATAACTTATCATTCAAAGCTCGATAATCTATCACCCAAAACTAGATAACCTATCTAGATAACCTATCAGAACCTAATGATCACTTATCACATAAAACCCACTTATCACATCAACAAAACACCATTAACCTTAATCTCACCCTAAACTACTTCCAAAATGCAACAACAACCCTAATTAAGGGCTAGAAAGCCACTCACACCCAAGTCCAAGCTTTAAAAAGTGTTGAAGGAGGAGCGACAAGGTCGGACAGTGGCTGTTGGCTGCTAGTCACGCCTCCATAGCTCACGTGAGTGGCCTGGACGGCGTCCCGGGCAACGACATGGCGAGGGCTCAGCAAACGGCTTTTGGCTTCATGAGGGACCAAACCGTGAGAGAAAGGAGGGAGAGAGAGAGGTGTAGCACGGCTGAACAGCAGCCTCCTTATCTCCAAAACTCCAACTTGACAATAGGAATGACGGTGCGAAGGGCGGTTTAAGGGTGGTAGGTGTGGTGGTCGGTTACCAGTGAGACTAGAGAGGAAAATGAGAGATAAATGGGTGTAAAATGAGGAAGAGGATGAGAGAAATTTGTCCAAAGGGTAGGGAGAGAGAGAAAGTGAGAGAAAATGAGGGAAGAGAGAGAGAGAGAGAGAGAGAAAATTGCCGTGGGGTCTAAGGGGGAAAGAAAGGGAAAGAAAACTAGTCAAGCCTAGGCCATTTGAATGGCTGAGATTGCATCTTGAGATTTCCTATCCAAGATCAAGGGTTTGGATCACTTCTTTCTTTACTTCTTGTCCAAATCCCATTTAATGCCATTTAATGCTCATTAGGTGGACTCATCATGCCTAGGCTTAGACTAGGCTAAGTTGTTTTTTTCCCAACCTTCTTCCAAGCTCATTGCTGCCCCCCTTACATGTCATTTCCCACCTTGCCCCTTTGTACTTAGTTGAATAAGAGGACAATTCAGTTATTTTACCAAGATTGCACACTATTCACATACTTGAGTGCAATTAATACTAAGATCTTGCAATGATGGCTTGATGGGATTAGGGGGTCCATACCCTTCCCTTGGGCCACCCACTTCTTGGGCATGTAGTCCTCTTCCTCCAATGTTAAGAATAGTTTTGAGCAATTTTAGAAATAAATGCCATTACCATATCAAACAGATTCTAAAAATCATAAATATTTAATATGTTGTAGAGAAGACTCTAAATAACATTTCTATGAGGAATCCAAGCCTAATTCGTTTTGTATAAAGAGCAACAAATCACCAAATACAACCAAAAATCTCATCCATTAAACAGTCCCAACAGCCGCAGATGAAAACTCATTTCGACATGCAAATCTTCATAAAACACTTTGAATTTTTATTATGTTATAGACATCAATGTCCTCTACAACTTTTGTGAAGGAAGTATTTCAGATTCCAATGGGAAGAATTTATAAAAAAAATTGAGAAGACAAATAGGTCACTGTTTTTACTACATTGGGCAGTTTTCACATGGTAAAAGAATAGGCTTTCGTAGCAACCATTTCACCTCAAAAAAATTTGAAATTAAAGTATGTTGTAGATCAATATATTTTGAACAACTTTCATAAAGTTTTGCGAGATTTGAATCATAGAAAGCCCTATAAAATTGGAAAACAGTGAAGGTCTAGCAGTACGCACACTAGTCATGCACATAGGGCTTGGATTTGGGCTTGACAACTTGAGCTTGGGCTTAACTCATCCAATTTGGGCCTTAACAAGCTTAATGGGCCTTTAATTGGGCATGAGGCCCATTGGGCCTAACTCAAGCGTGTAGCCCATTGGGCTTCCAATTTCTGGCACAATTTCACTTATCTAAGAATTCAAGGTTTACCGATAATTAAGGAATTTGATGAAGAAATGTCCAATGGTGGTCACTGAATCTTCTAAAGTCTGATATCCTTAACTAGACTAGAATTTGTGGTTGTAATCCATGGAATGTGGCATTAGCATAATTGAAACCAATGGGCATCCCTTAGGGGTTTCATGAGTTTAACCCGTGGTTGATTCGATGTCAACCCACGTTTGAGTAATTTCAACTCATGGACGATCCTTGATTGTCATATAATTGTGAGAGGTCAATTACTCATTCCAAAGTACACGATCATTTGAAATTGGTTTAGGGTCGTTTGTAGTTAATATAGCAATTGTGCGGAATCACCCACAATCTGATCATATATTATTATCGAATTGATCTATAACCATTCCTGGATCGGTTTAAAACGAATTAAGATTGTCCCTCATCAATCCTTATAGTCGAATTGTTAATCCATTGTTGAGTTCTCTAGTCAAGCGCATCGAAATTCTAAATTGCATTTACCAATAGGTTTAACATTCTTGAATAGTTCACGAACCAAGTCAAAGTCTAATTCTACTAATTCCATATCGATAGAAGTGAACCCTTATCATCTCCTAATCAAATTTTGAGGATATCGCGGATCTTAATAAATGTTAGCGTTGCTGATTGAAATTAACATACTATATTTCATAAACAACATGATTGTTGACTTGTAAGCAGCAGTAATCACTAGAGACCATTGATTAAACGAACGAGTCACCCATGTTCCGATTGCACGCACCAAGCATGTGAATAACATGTAACTTGTCAGAGCTGGAAGACATCATCCTTGGTCAAGTTTGGCTCAGTACATATTCCAAGAAATTTTAATTTTTCTTTATTGAAGAACTTTTTGAGCAATAGACATGCAAGTCTTGATTCCTCATGTTCAATAATCTTCCACTAGATGCACATCCTCAGTTCTACTTCATAGACCATTAACAGTTATGGAGTGGAAAAACTATGAACTAATTCCAATCAAGCATAATCACCAAAGTTCAATGAACACGATAACGTTGCAAAACTCTGGATAGTGAATCATCCCAAAACTGATCATTCACACGCCTACATGAACGGATATATACTATGGTACCTAATAGACATTTTGTCGAATAGATTGCAATCAATTGACTAAGGAGTAGATTTTTGCAATTTTAAAGGTGTAATTGTGACCATATGCAAACGGAGTTAACATGTGGACTTCAGAATCAAATATAAAAGATTCTAACATGACCAATCCTAATCAAAGCAAAATGAGCTTTACATTCACTTCACTTTCGCCAAAATCATAGCTTGATGGAGAATTGGAAATTACCTTGTCAACGAATCGCAGTAGGCAGCCCAATCAACTATTGGGATCTTTCATGATCGTCGTTAGCTAAAATGAAGACCAGTGGAAGAGCTTCAAGCAAGTTTTGGCTCTCGAAATAGAGTTGAACAGGGCTTCTCGAAGTGGCAACCCAGCGATGGCTAGTCGCCTTGGGCTCGGTGATGAGCCAAAAATGAGAAAGAAGCCTTTGGAAATGGATTCCCTAAGGTGAAATTTTTGGTGAAATCTCTCTCAAAAGTGCTCGGAATGTTTTAAACTCAATTCGTGCAGAGCGCATCTCTTTAGTCTCTACCGTGCAAGCAACGATGGCAACAAGGTTGCAACTAGAGGTTTGCATGGCCCGAGTGGGCGGTTCTCACCCTAGAATCGGAATCATCCACTAAGGACCGGTTCAGAAACATTGAAACTGGAAACTGTTCGTTGGTTGTATAGATCCACCCAGGAATCGGACCACCAGTCCGGTTCAATTCTCGAGTGGATCCATGGAACGGGTCTCACCAAACATCAACCAAATATTACCAATTTAGACTTATGCAACCAAAATGAGGCAACCAGAATTGGCAAGATAATGGGGAAAAATTATGTATGGTTAATAATGTTACAAGGAATAAGTGGGCAAATTTGGTACTCCAGTACCGAAGTGAGAATGTACAAGAAAAAAGTCATCCTCATATCTTATTCATGATTTGCCCATAATAACATTTTCTTGACTAAGATGAAGGTTTTTGATTTAGAGATAAGAAGCTTTGGAATCCTCTAGAGCAAAAACATAGCAAATAAATTTAGACAATTGCTTGTTTGATTTGATTGAGCTAGATAATAATCCAATCAAGCTCATCTATTTTATTTAAGTCAAAGCAACTGATAAACTACAATATTCTAAATTCTCAAACTAACGCAAACTAGTAATGCAACTTCTCATAATTCAACCCCAAAGCAAAGAAATTATCTATCCACCCCAAGGATGTTGCTATCCTTCCAATTGAGAAGCATCCAATGATTATGCAAATAAGGTAATACCATAATGTGAGCCCTAGACAGAGACAGTGAGAGCTTGAGCAGTTTTGAGAGAGACGAGATGGAGAATTGAGAGAGAATAACGTGAGCCCTAAATTTTAGAATTACTAATTTCAAAAATTTTTAATATTAAAAATTAATATATTATTATAATATAACCGGTCTAGTCCGAGTGTGCTGATTTGCCTATGGAACTGGGAATCGGACCAGTACCCACCGGTTCCCATATATTGAAATAGGGAATCGAATTTGTTCCCTTAAGAATCATCGGTTTCAAGCAAGTCTAGTCCGATTTTAGGAGGTTTGGGCGAGTTCCGGCTCCTTTGCACACCCCTAGTTGTAGCAGTCAAAAGTGATGACCAGCGGTGAAGGAGAAGGAAGAAATTTAAGTCAAATGGGCCTCTTTTAAATCCAAAATAGGTTGCAACTGGAAATAGAGAATTGAAGTTTTATGGGTCGAGTGAGCCAACACGTTAATTGAAGACTAGACTTACAGGTCAAATTCATGAGCAAACGGGTTCGGATTTGAGTGGATGGGTTTAAGTTATCGGGCCAAATTTGAATTCACTGGCCAAATGGGCTTCAAAAATGGTCTCTCTCTCTCTCTCTCTCTCTCTCTCTCTCTCTCTCTCTCTCTCTCTCTCTCTCTCTCTCTCTCATTTGTCTTATAATTCATAAATATACGATTTTGTTGACAAAAAATTTCAATGTCGACATCACTTAAGTGCCATAACTAATTATTCCAATAACTTGAATACCATATAACTTTTCAATCGATCATTTAAGTGTTATGACCTTTTAAAAATATTCTTCATGAGTAACACTTTGGAAAATTTGTGGGACTTAAACAATTAATTAAAAGTCTTGTAGTTTTGACAAATGGGAAAGTTACAAAGAGGAATACCATGATGTAGAAATAGTTTCATAAATGTAGCATTTAAATGCCATTGCTTTGGAAGTACAGCCTGTCAAAATGAGCTGCCATTAGAATTTTTGTCAAGAACATTTAGACGATCCGCAAGCACGTCATGAAAGCATGTAAGGGAGGTGATAAAGTCTGTGTTTTTCGAGCACCAGAAGCAGAGGTTTAGGTGGTTGTTCAAAGAGAGAACACCGGAAATTGTCGCCTTTTTGGGAGGAGAAGGATGACGAGTATGTGAACCTGTTGACCATCGCTTGTTTATGTGACATCCCAGATTTTCAATCTTGTTTTCCATTGAATAAATTGGGCATTTCATTGACACGCCTATAGGGCTATTTTTAGAACTGATCACTCTCGAGATAACTAGACTATCTGGGAAAGCCATTAAGGAATTTTAATGTAATAGACTTAAGAATTCAACCAGGAATCGGCTACTCGACCGTGCTCATCTTTATAGGTCATTACGGCACAGATATAAGTCGATTAGGATTCAGAGATAGATGGGTTCGACTGAAATGTGTGGCTAAACGTGGGTGACTCCACTAAATTGGAAAATTCTCGTCGACCGACACTAGACTGATTTTTCTATTGTTTTGGTACCCTGTGTCCGTATTCGAATCCTCGAGATTTTCATGATAACCGAAAGTCGCCAATGTGTCGAGTGAGTTCATTGTGGCTTAAAGAAAATCAACAACGGGTCATTTGCACTAAAAATTTCTGAAAACTACCTAGTAGCCTTGGTCACACTAAAATCGTGTTAGATTAAAATTAACCATGAATTTGAACCCAATTTCAGAAATTGAAAGTTTTGTCATGTCACAGGTCATTTTAGGAACGACGACTCAATCTCAGAAGATTTTTTTGTAAATCGAGACTTTTTGGGAAAAAGTTGTTGTAGGGCCGTTTTTGTCCAGAAAACGCCGGGGATTGTTTTTTATCCCAAAATTGGAAAGCAAGTTGGATCAATTGTTAAGGAAAAATATCAATTGGATCGGTGAGGTGTCGCTTGAATTTATTGAGGCGAATTGGATTGAATTAAGCAAGAACAAGTGTCCAATTGAAAAAGTAGCCAAGCCAATTTTGTAACCCCCCATCCACCACCACTTTTGGACCATTTCAAAGTTGTAAAGTGAAGCCTTGGTGGCTCAATGGAGGCCAAGGGACCAGCTATGGCTGAGAATGGGTCAAGGGGACCATGGAGGAGAAAATTTGGCCAAGTGGACCCCTTGTCCCCTCTTCTCTCCTCCATCCTCTCTTCCCTCTTGCATTGGTCGACCAGCCCTCTTTCCTCTCCATCTTTGTGCTGCTTGAAGCTCAACAACGCAAAGGAGACCAGCAAGCCGTCGAGCCACCATCCGAAGCCCGAAGCCCCATCGCAACACCGCCGCTCACCCGCGCGTTCTCCTCCACCCTTGCTGCGACCAGCTACCTCTTTTCCATCTGCTTGCCATCCTTCAGAGCCCCTAGACTACCATCAGAGCTCCTACTACCACTGTGAGCCACCGCCTCCTCCCATCCAAGACTGCTGCAGCTCCACCAGTCCACCGCCACCTTTGCTTGCCTCAACCAGCTTCTATTTTCTTCTTTTGCAGCCAAGAAAAGAGGGTAAACCAGCAAAGGGTTTCCAGCATGTTTGGCCCGTTTTGAGGTCAATCACAACCCCGAAAGTTAGGCTCGCTTTGGAGAGAAGTGAGTCTCATCGCGTCCCCGACGATTTGAGCCAATCGGATCGCAAAACAAGTGAGTTTAACTCACTAATCCTCACTTAGTAGGTTAATCACGCTTATGGATTGATGAGATTAAATTAAGCATGGTCTAAGTGGATAGATTAGATTAGATTAGATTAGTTAATTTAATTATCTACCGATGCATGTTAGATGGATAGTTAGTGCAATTAGCGAGTAAATAGGTTCTAGTATTTATTTAACAAACTTCGGAAATTTTCCGGGCTTGTCTCGGCTTCCAATTAGGCTTTTCTGGGCCTAAGTCGTATTTATCGTAATTATTTATTAATTTCCGTAACTATTTAATTAATTAATTATTTTCCGGAAATTAGACCGGAATAGTCGGTGACTGAAATTTTATGTTGATTACAGTGGTGTGGTCTGTTTATTTAATTGAGCTCTAATTTGTGCTGTTTGTGTGGGATTTGCAAATTTGGGAATTTATTCCTAAATTTATTTAATTTCAGTTTTTAATTAGAAAATTACTGGGCATCGGTTTACAGCGCAAAAAATATTTTGGTGGACTATATAAAATGGTGGGAATTGTGGAAGGAAATTATTATATTTTGGCTAAGGCCAACCATATACCCACACACGGCTATTTTATCGGGTATGATAAAAAGTGAGAAAGAACGTTATATTACATTGGCTCGATGACTAAGCATGTCATCTCGGAGAAAGACATTAGATTACGTCGGCTCGATGACTAAGTATGTCATCTCGGAGAAAGACGTTATATTATTTTGGCTCGGTGACTAGGTATGTCATCTTGGAGAATGCACGTGAGCTCAAAGATTAGATACGTCATCTTGGAGAATGCACGTGGGCTCGATGATTAGATATGTCATCTTGGAGAATGAACGTTGGCTTGGCTCAAAGATTAGATATGTCATCTTGGAGAATGCACGTGAGCTCGATGATTAGATTTGTCATCTTGGAGAATGAACGTGGCTCTGTGACTAGATATGTCATCTTGGAAAATGAACATTGGCTCGGTGACTCGATATGTCATCTTAGAGAATAAACGTTGGCTCGGTGACTCGATATGTCATCTTGGAGAATGAACGTTGGCTCAGTGACTCGATATTTCATCTTCGAGAATGGATAGTATTGACTAGAATGACTAAGGAATGGTCTAATTGACATGTAATTGACTGAGTCGATTGATCAATGAGTCGATTTGAGTGAACGATTTGATGTGTGTTAATGTGACTAGATGAGATTATGAATTGAGTTGAATTGCAGGGAGGAACTGAGGCCAAGGTAAGTCCTCTGACTCGTGATTGTGCTTAAGTAGCCCTTATGGCGTATTTGCTTCCTAATTTGAGTCTTAGGGGGTTGAACTTGCTGAGACGTTGTCTCACTGGTTATTGTATAACCATTTCAGGTCCTTAGATGGTGTTGGTGAAAGACCGGAAGCCCCGGAGTTTAAGAGGTGAAGCCTAAAGAATTGGCGATCTTGTCCGGCTAGCTAGTCGTAGGACAATTCTCTTTTGTTGGGAGCTGATCCCTTTTGTAAACCTTTGTGTACAGACCTGTGTGTTTATAAAAAGGTATTTTGTGAAAAATAGACCTACTTTCCTATTCCATTGTTTTATTGTCTTGGGATCTTTATCTGCTTCCACATGCGTATATTAAATGAATAGGTCAGCGATGCATCCTAAGACGTCACTAATCAATCGACCAAGTGAGGGATGAGTGTGTGCCCGAGGATTGGGGCGTGACAGTATAAGCAGTTGGAGAAGGCTCTAGCAGTGTTTTCACAAATAAAATATGCCAGGGTTAGATTGTCACTTTGCTTTATTTATTTATTTATATATTTATTTATCATATCAAGTATATTCCAAGAGTTTGGAGTTCTTATATGAGGAGCTTGGCGGGCCCTTAGTGGCCCACTTGGAGAAAACCTATAAACCTTAAAGCCCCCATTTGGAGGAGTGGAGTTTTGAACTCCTCGCCTCCCCATTCTCATGTGGAAATAGTGGCTACTTGGGTAAGTGCCGGTGATTTCTTTGATTGCTTTTGATAAATTTGGTAGTTCAATAGCATCTAGATTTGGGCCTGATGGATTTGGTGTAAAGGTGGTGAACAATGTGGGGATCATGATATTCAATTTGATTCGGCTAAGAGAAAAGGTAGGATGAGTATACTGACTGAAGGGTTTTTCAGTCTCAAAAGAAGGTTAAAACAAGAAATACTAGTTCGACTAGCAATTGGAAGGTGACATCTTCAAGCACAGATGATGAGACATCTTATGAGCTCAGCACCAAAAATGGACATGTGTGCCCTCATTTGTGTTTTCCACTTGGATCATGCAGCTAAGTGAGCTTACTATACCTAGAAAACTGAATGCAGATATCATGAAGGCGGGGAGGAGAGATGCTCAGAAGCTTAGAAAATAGGACTCTTTATCACAGCCAAGATTACGGCGTTGCATTGTAAGAGATAGCGAGATAATTTCATATAGGAGACAAAAAGAGTAAAGTTAAGTTGCATGGCATAGCTTTGATACCACTTGTAGAGTTTCGGAAGCTAATTATAATAAACTCTCTTAATAGTACAAGAACATTTAATTACACCACTCACACAAACATACAATGGACTCTCACATTTACACGGGCGACTCTCATGCCACTCCTTACACCACACCCCTCGCGCTACTACAATTGGGAGGGGATGTGCTTATTTATAGTTGTTTTTCACTAGCATACTTTTGTATTAATGGCGAGGACATAGTCAACGTGTCTCACTCTATTCCACAACTCTTAGGCTATGTTTAGTCATCCAAATTTCTAACTATGATAGGACTAAATAGGATAAAATATAAAATCTATGGGATTTTGCTATATCTTATCCATTGTTTAGTAATTATAATAATAAAGTCGGGTATATTCACATTGTATCATATATATTGTTTGGTATAAACGCCTATATGAACCACAAATTTTACAAATGAAGTTGGTAAAAATCTTTCACGACACTCTTGTCTACTTTATTTTCATTTTCTTTTTATAATAATTTCCTCCCTTTTTTAATTAATTTCTTTTTTTTATTTCTTTCCTCCCCTTCCATTATTCTCTAATAAAATTTTATTAGAGAGAAAATTGTACTAAAATACCTAAATTACTCAAACACCTAAAATATGTAATAAATATATATTTACATATTGAATTTATATTATAAGATAGAATTAAATTTGAATATATAAATAAAAGTAAGATTAAATTAAAAAATAAATTTTTATTTTTTGTTGTTTTAAATTTCTTATATTAGAATTCAAATATTATTTATATTGAAATATAATTTAAATTTATTAATTCAAGAAATTTGTTATTTGAAAAAAAAATTTCAATTGTGGATATTATAAATTTTATCCACCTTTATCTTATCTCTCCCATGGAATAATTTTATCCAATCTATATCTTATTTATATTCAACTTTATCCTATCATATCCCAAATTTTATCATGACCGCCAAACACAGCCTTAGACTATTATGCAAGATGTTTTGTTGCTTTTTAATGAAGACCGAATGGCATCTCCATGCATCGAACACAAGGAGGATCCTCCTGCCGCTTTGATTTCTAAGATAATTGGAACCGAACGAAGTAACTATCACAATGGCAATGGCTCTTGGGGTGTTTGTTGTCACTTATAGATTGGGGAGCCAAAGCACAAATTGTTTTTATGGCGTTTTCTTTTCAATTTTCATCCTCTCTTACTTTCCTAATTTTTATTGTTGAAAATGTTAACAAATGTCTAATGCACTTCAAGAAATGAAAAGAAGTTTAATTCGTGAGATGATTAATGTCTTGGGAAACCTTTTAAGTATAACAAGCCAAATTTACTATTTGTAGCTTACACAGCGATTTTGGTAGACGGAAGGATTGAAAGAAAGGAAAAATGTTTGGGAGCGAGAATAAAAAAGATAGTGCCTGAGGAATGGATGATAGAAGATATAAATTTACAAAAGTGTGGACGGTGTACGGATTTCGATAGTGCCTGAGGAATGGACGATAGAAGATATAAATTTACAAAAGTGTGGACGGTGTACGGATTTCGTAGTTCTAGAAGGTTGGGTGAGGTGATTTTCAACTATTGGATTGGGGAGAGGTGGCTAAGAGTGCGTATGGTAACGTTTGTTTTCGAAAATAATTTCTATTTAGAAATGAATTTTTTTCTCTTTTTGTTCCTTGGATAAGTTTTTGAGTAGAAGAAAACATTTGGTAACTGTATAAAATTTCTATTCTCAAAATATAAACGAATTTGGTATGATCCAAAATATTTTTGTGACTTAAAATTTATTTTAATTTTTTAATAAATTTATTATATTTTTCTTTTCTATTTTTATCTTTTCTTCTTCTCCTTCTTCTATTGGCCGACGACCTCATTGAAGCATCACCGGCCCTCGTAAGATTGAGCCTTGGCCGGTGGCCGACGATAGGGGTGTAAACGGGTCGGGTCGGGTCGGGTCGGGTCTTGATGTTACCCGACCCGACCCGAAACATAAGGGTCACATACTGTGACCCGACCCGACCCGACCCGAAACACATTAAACTCGCATAGGAAATTCGGGTCGAGTCGGGTCGGGTTTCCGGGTCTTCCTCTTTTTTTTCTTTTTCTTTTTTTTTTTTGGGTGAGAGTTGAACGGGGGCATTCATCTTCATTGTTGTTCGTGACTTCTCGCAACTGTTATAGGTTATTACAAAACATTCCAAGCCTCGGCTTGGCTCTTTATTTTTTAGCATTGGATTGATTTTTGTCTCTTTTTTCTTTTGGCTGGCCTCAAAAGAATGTATCTTCTACAAATGAGCACAAGCATATGCATGTGGGGAAAAGAAAGAAGTTAAAATGGGGTCGGAGAGAAGTAAATGTTTAAGAAATACATTCATACAATTGGAAAAGAAGATGCTAGAGAATCGGAAATAAGAAAAGTTGCACTTCTTGCCAATGCCCACGAATTCATAAGGTATGGTGAGCTCGGTAAATATGCTGAAAAGGGTTTTACTTTCTAGAGTAAAATATGCAATCTTCTCCTTTCTTCAGAATCTGCTAGGATGATTAAAAACCTGATAGGCAACAAGCTATTATTCAACTAGAAAGATTTTATGACTTTGTATCATTGACAGCAGCAGATGTTCCTTTTGGCTGATATAGCAACAGATAGAGGTTCCTCCTTGTGTGTGATAAGCTTAGAATAAGTAGTTCTATTTGCTAATCATGTATTTTCTTGAATTGCAGTGGCGTGAAAGATGGGTACGACACATACTGTGGAGAAAGAGGAGTTCAGCTATCAGGAGGCCAAAAACAAAGGATAGCACTAGCTCGGGCTATATTGAAAAATCCATCAATCCTTTTGTTAGATGAGGTTGCCAGTGCACAAGGATATAGGCACTGGCCTACTCATGTGTGTGGAGAGTGGGGACTTTTGATGTTCTCTCTATTTGGTTGTCCCTGCATTTTACCATTTGACTGGCCTCACAAGGTTTGACTTGATGTCCCCGAGACTTCCCTACAGAAAAAGGAAAAAGAAAAAGAGATGGTGATATGAGAAGCTAAAGGCAAAATCATACTCTTTAGTACAATCATCTTTAGTGTATGCAAAAATCTTCAGTTCACAATAGATAACAGGTCTCTCTTATCATCACTTCAAAAAGTTTCTTATGGTCACATAATCTGTCTAAAAGAAGCAAATTATTTGAACAGTCTGACAAATCTAATACATCACAAGGAAACCCAAATCCACAAACTAGCTTAGCAGCATATACTGCATTATGGCATGAGCATGAATTTCTTTTCCTCTAATTAAACTACCAGAGTCAGTACAGGCAGTCAAGAGCACAGAAACGGTCATATGATCGACTCTAAAACCATCCCGAAACTACAGTATTCCAGGAAGCACAATCTTCCCTCTCCCCGTCACCCCGAACCGCTTCGCCGAAGCCTATCCACAGAATTCCCCATTCGCACTCCAACCAACCATTCATTTTAACAAGATAAGCTCGAACAAGAAAGACCCATCAATCAATTTTAAAGAACTTTATTTCCTATTCATGATGTTGTTCAGAAAGCACTTACTGCTCAGCTAGCTGCTTCAACTTAACTTTTAACTTGAACCCAAAGAATTTCATAGACAACTAAATACATCAGACAAGCAATTTCCTTAATACAAGAATCTAAAAATTCAAGTGCACAAAAACACAATCGCCGAATCAAATCGCCCCGCAACGAAGAGCAATAGACAATCATCAATAATCGCCTGAGCGAAAAGCAGCGACTTTGCGAAACGCAAAATTCCCGATCTCCATGGCCAATGTTGAGCGCCATCGAGCAGAAATTCGGGACGGCATTTGACGAGCGGCGAGAGGGGGGAAGGCACGTGGATCTAGAGGGGGCTCCTTACCTGCCGCGACTTGGAAACGAGGCAAGAAGCGAGCGCCATGATCGCCGAGCAAACCCAGTCCTTGAGCCGTCGATGATGGTCGGCCGCACGCAGCAGCAAGGGTTCCGGCGTTGGCGAGGGGTGGTGACGGCGACGGCGAGGCAGAGGTGCATCGATCGAAGGGCGGCAACGGACTCCACGAGAAGGCACACTCGTCGGAGAAGAAGGCGGAGCCGACGAGGTATGTGCTTCAGTGCTTGTGTTCGACTGTTTGTGTTTGGGCTAAAGTGTTTGTGCTTTTGGCATGTTTGGAATTTAGAATTAACTTGTTTCGGGTCGAACAATGTTCGAACCCTGACCCAACCCGAAACACATTTTTTTGCTTGTTTTATATTTGTTACCCGAACACGAAACAAGTTGTTTCGTGTTCAGGTCGTGTTCGGGTCGGGGCGGGTCGGGTTTTTTTGACACCCCTAGCCGACGAGGCTGAGCTTGCCTAGCTGCTAGCGAGGCTCGTCCTCACTAGGCCATCGTGAGTTCGTCCTCACCATGCAATGGCCTAGTGAGGCTCAAGGCAACCTCACTAGGGGCCTGCGAGACTTTAGTGAGGTCATTGAACCTTGTCTGGCCAGTCGTTGGCACCAGCCATCGTCGAGGCCAGCGACTAGCGAGGGGAAGAAGAGGAGGAAGGGAAAAAGGCAAAAAATGAAAAAAAAAAAAAAAAAGAGAAGAAAAAGAGAGGAGAAAAACAATTTAAAAATGGTATTAATTTTTTGATTGTTCTCGGAAATAAAAAAGTAATTATTTTTTGTTTTTTTTGGTAAAGAAAAAGTAATTATTTTTTGTTTCGTGTTTCTATTCCCAAAAAAAAAACCTACACAAACAAACTTCTATTTTATTTCTGCTTCGTGGAAAAAAAAGGCAAATACAGAAAATAAAGAAATGGGGCCATTACCAAATGCACCTTAAAAGGTCCTGAGCAGGACCTTAAACTGCTCGGGAACGCCGGGTGGGGTACCCCAGCGGCCGAAAATGATGGGGGAAGGGGTTCTCCCCTTCCCAGCTGATTTGGTCTCGTCCCTAGCAAGACTCTAAACTGCTCAACCCTATAACCAAGGGGAACCTCGGGATAGGACCCACGGGTCCAAAGCCCGTAAAATTGGTTTGGTCCTAGGCAGGACCTTAAAAGGCCTTGACAGCCCGAAAAGACAGGGCCAAGCTAATTGAGGGATAACCTCCCTAGGGTGGGAGTCCCTTCAGCCCTTGGCTAGAGCTCGGGAGAGGGCTCGATAAAGAAGCTCTCCCCATTGGCCAAACTGCCACACCTCTCTTCAAGAGGTAACCTGGCCCTTTTGGATCCAAGCGGGCTTCCGCCTTGAAACACAAGGGCGCGCAGCGCGGGAAGTGAAGAAGGCCAGGGAGAGCTTATTTTTTTCGAGCCCTCTCCTTATGTGACATCCTGATTTTCCAATTCTGGTTTCAATTGAATAAGTCGGGCATTTCATCTTCGCGTCTGTAGTTTTCTTCTCTGAGTTGGCCACTCACGAGATAACTAGTCTATCAGGAGAAGCCGTTAAGGAATCTAAACGCAATAGACTTGAGAATTCGACCATGAATCGGCTACTTGACCGTATTAATCTGCAAGGATCATTACGACACTGTCAGAATCGAACAGAGATCAATAATAGGTCGATTCGACTGAGATATGTGATTAGAGTGTGGGTGATTCCACCTGATCGCAATATCCTCGTCGACCGGCACTAGATCGATTCTTACGTCGTTTTGGGTACCCGTGTGCATGTAATCGAAACCTCGAGATTTCTACGACAATCGAGAGTCGCCAAGGTGTCGAAGATGCACTTTGTGGCTTGAGAATAATCAACCACAGGTCAATTGCACAGAAAATTCCTAAAAGCTACCCGGTAGATTAGGACGCGCTAAAGTCGCGCCAGATTGAATTTAACCGTGAAATTGAACCCGATTACAGAAATTGGAAGTTCTGTCAAGTCACAATTCATTTTAGGAACGTCGACTCATCTCCAGAAGATTTTTCTACAAACCGAGATTTTTGGCAGAAAAAGCAAAGTAAGGCCGTTTATGTTCGGGATTGTCAGAGGGCCGTTTTTAATCGAATCTTCGGGATGCAAGTTGGATCATTTGACGGGGAAATGTCATGAGAAGGCCGAGGACACATGGGTTGATTTATTTGAGCTTCAATTGAGCTTCAATTGATTGGAATTAAGAGAGAATTGAATGGATTGAATGGGGAAATGTCCAAAATTCGTAGCTCCCATGGCACACCACATTTTGCACCTATTAACAAGCTTGTGGAGGAAGCTTGAGGAGAGAGAGTGGCTGATGGCATGTGATGTCATGGTGGGGGCAAGTGGAAGGAGAGATTGACAAGTGTTGCAAGCTAGAGAGCCCAAGGAGACCCCCACTCTTAAGCAGCTTCTTCTCTAAGGCTTTCTCCATTGTTGTTGAAGGAGAGAAGCTCAGCAAAAACCAGAGGAACCGAGCAGCATCAGCCCTCCATCGTCGCATGCCCATCGGACCCCATTTCCTCCTCTGTTTTCCCCTCGTTTCAGTTTCTGCTCCAGCTGACCTTTCGCCAAAGATTCGAGTTAAAAGTCGACTTCCCGGATGAATCAGCGAACGCTCCACCCACGTCCGTGACGAGAACATCCAGCCCGTTCCGGAGCATCCCGCCGCTCTCCGGAACGATTCTCCAGTTGTCCCGAAATTCTGAGAGAAGCTGCCACTCGCCGGACCGTCTGGTTCCACCCTGCTCCGCCTGTTCTGCGTTTTCTTGCTGTTTCGCCCCTTTCCGACCCTTCCTTTGCCCATCCCAACCTCCTACAAGATCCCCAAGACCCCCGGGAGCCATTGGTTGCCAACCACCCGCTTGCCGGAGCTCCGATCGGCCCGTTTTCGCCGTTGAAGTTGCTGGTTTCTTCTCTACAGTTCAGCCCAGATCAGAAGCAGAAAACCAGAAAGCTGTGAGGTCTTCGAGGCCCGTTTTAGGTGTCTTCCCGGCCTTGGTTAGTGTCGCCGCCTTGAGGTTTATCGCCCACCTTGGCGTCGCCTTCGCCGTGGACTCGCCGGAATGTTAATCCGGTGAGTTTATCCTCTAATTCTTGC
The DNA here is from genome assembly GCA_016097595.1 of Eucalyptus pumila. NCBI lineage: Eukaryota > Viridiplantae > Streptophyta > Magnoliopsida > Myrtales > Myrtaceae > Eucalyptus > Eucalyptus pumila. The sequence continues at coordinate 10,980,758 of CM027846.1, forward strand.
TTAGTGAGTTAATGACGCTTAAGGGGTGTTTAGATTAGTCTAATTAGGTTTATGTGATTAAATTAGATTATTTTAATGTAAATTAGATTAGTTGTATGATTAGCTTAATGGATGTTTAATTAGGGCTAATTGTATGTTTAAATTAGTGTAATCTAGTTTAAGCCCTAATTAATTATTTTTAATTAAATAATTATTTCGAATTTATAAATATTATTTTATTAAATTATATTATTATAAAATAATATTTAATTATTTAATTTTCGGAATTAAATTTAATTATTTAATAATTTCGAAAATTATCTTAGGATGGATAGTAGGTCATTAGAATTTCGGACTGATCGCAGTAGTTGATCTTGTCGGTTTGTGTTAATTTTATGTTTAAATTGAGAAATTGAGTAATTGATGATTGTGGTTAATAATTCCAATAATGTGGAATTAAGTGAAATTGGAGAAGTTTTGGTATTTAACTTGAAAATACCCGATTGTCATTATTGGCATCGTAATTGGTTGGTAGGACCAGTTTGAATCTATTGATTGATTTGATTGAGATATGAGTTGGTTTATTATTGAATGATAAGCTTTGGCGAGCATTGCGAGCATTGGTTTATATATATGTATCCGCTTAGGCGAGCAATTATGATATGCATATATATATGGCAGCTTCTGGTGAGCTAAGATCGCTTTATCAGCTTGTGCGAGCACGATCTATCTATACAGCTTGTGCGAGCTATCTATCAATTACAGCTTTGGTGAGCTGTCTATCTATACAGCTTGTGTGAGCTACCGTCTATATATTACGGCTTTGGAGAGTATGTGTCGTATTAACGACTGGTTTGATAGACGGTATTGAATGATAGATAGTGATTGTTGATAGATAGTACGGATTGAAATGGAAAGATAGATAGTATGATGGAATTGAATCATTGCGAATGATTGGATTGATTGAATTGATAGACCGATGTAAGTGTCGGTAGTTTCAGCTTGTGCGAGCATTGTTTGAATATGAATTGTACTGACGTGCAGGAAAGGGACTGAGGCGAGGTAAGCCCTCTATCCTATTTGTGTGGCTAGAGCGCCCTGAGGCGTATTTTCTTCCTAATTGAGTTTTAGATGGTAGGACTCGCTGAGATGTAGTCTCATCCCGGTTGTGGGATAATATTTCAGGTCCCTAGATGACGGTCGTGGAGGACCGGAAGTCCCGGAGTTCGAAAGGTGGAGGTGAAGAATCGGCGAACGTGTCGACAAGTTGGTCATAGGACGGTTCCTAGTTGTTGAGCCTGTCTATTTTGTAGACAATCCATTGTTGTATATAAACCTATGCGTTTATAAGAAAGCTTGTTTGGTTGTGATTGATTGCCTGCTTTTCTATCCCAAGTTAGATGTTGTCAGGGGATTTGTTTTGCTTCCGCATGTGCAATAAAAATGAATGGGTCGGCGACGTGTCCTGGGAAGTCGCATTTGTATCGACCAAAGTGGGATGTTCGCGCGCTCGGAGGATCGGGGCATGACACTTAGCTCTAGCCAGGGGCTAAAGGGACTCCCACCCTAGGGACGTTATCCCTCCATTAGCCTGGCCCCTTCTTTCCGGGCTGTCAAGGCCTTTTAAGGTCCTTCCTAGGACCCAAATCTTACGAGATTGTATCCCAGCCACTATATTTTTCCAGGCGTGGGAGCTGCCTATACCCTCTTGTGCACCGAGGTTCCCGCGGAAGCGCGGGGGTGGGGCACCTACCCGTGCCCAGGGGCCTTGTTATCGGGGTTGTCCCCCCCGGAGTGCTGCAGTTTAAGGTCATGCCAAGGACCAAGCCAGGTTCTAATGTGTTTTCTAGGAGGCTGGACTTTCCTCCAAACCCTATATTTTTCAAGCCAGGAAGCTCTATCCCCCTCAGTTTAACGCCGGGGGGACACTGCATTCGGCAACTGGCGCCTATCAGCTGACCTAGGTCCCTTACCTAGGCCCCATCATTTAGGAACAGGGGCATAAGGGGTCACTCTCCCCAGGAGAGTTCTCCCCTCTGTTTCCCTGTAGGCCTTTTATAGTCCTGCCTAGGACTAAGCCAGGTTCTAATGTGTTTTCTAGGAGGCTGGACTTTCCTCCAAACCCTATATTTTTCGAGCCAGGACGCTCTATCCCCTTTAGTTTAACGCCGGGGGGACACTGCATTCGGAAGCCGACGCCTATCAGCTGACCTAGGTCCCTTACCTAGGCCCCATCATTTAGGAACAGGGGCATAAGGGGTCACTCTCCCAGGAGGGTTCTCCCCTCTGTTTTATTTTTGTTTCGTGGAAAAAAAAGGCAAATACAAAAAATAAAGAAACGGGGCCATTACCAAATGCACCTTAAACAGCTGATGGCCATGTGCTAGCGAATGAGAGGACGAGAACGGGTGAGACCTTGGCTCTGATTCGCTGGGGATTCTTTCCACGAAAGGATAATAAAAAGGAAAAAAAGAAAATATTGTTGGAGCAGCCTGGAGGTTATGGAAAATTGGGTGGTGTCATTGGGCCCGGGGAATGTCGTAGCTTTTGGTGGGGAAGTGGACAACACTTCTGCAAATCACTTGCATTTATCCAAAACAATTCTACTTCAAATTATACGTTTTTCATATATAATTATAGGTAAAATCCAAATATGTTAATTATTTCAATATAATTTTTTCGATCCAAAAAAAATTATTTAAATATAATGTCAAATTTAAAGAGTTGAAACCTCTCTGAAGTAATGTATATCCAAACACAAATATTTTCCAAACATCAATTCCTCATGCCCATAAAGTGTGGTAGTTTGACCAATATCTTCAAAGTTACAAGCATGTATTAATAAAAAACAAATTTAATACATTTCTAAATTAAGATATCACTGTCTTAAGTAATTTCATCAAAAAAATCACCAAGTGACGAAGTGAACTCAAAATATCAATTTCGAAAAACTACAATACAAGATATTTAATTTTCATTCTTGCCCTTTAGAAAATTGGGAAAAAGATGAACAAATCAAACAAAAAAGTAGCAAATTAGTGTACCTGTTCTGAGTCTTTTACATCATATTTGATTTGATTTCTTCTTTGCTTCGTCGAGAAATATGAACGAAATTTGCTGTCGAAAGGGAATTGATGCAATGGGACAATAAGGAAATTGGTCTTATGTGAGTAAAAACGACAAACGAGTGATAAAATTTTTGGCAAATGGCCTTGTGGGTTGAAAGAAAATATGGCCTTTTTATATTAAGAAAAAAATGACGGGCTCCTCATATTTTCTAGGCATTTCACTTCTACGTAAAATTATCTATATCTCGAAACCAATCCCCACAAGTAAAAAGACCTTGATTGTCTCTCTTTCAAATTACAACTTCAACTTTTAAAATTTGATTTGTTGGAGTCCTTCAACCCACAGAACCTAATCTTTCTTCACCCGCCTCCGATCATCATTTTTAGCGCCTCCTTATGAGTGGGTTTCCAAACGTTCAAGTCTATTCTATATCAAGTAAAGTGGAAGTGCTTGAAAAGAAACTATGAATAAACTAAAAGTCACTCTAATCGAATAGACAATGAGTTACATGTCAGCCCCGGCTATTGCTGAAATCTAGGGTGAGTATCGAGTCCGATTCAACGGGAACCACTTTGAATCAGTTTTGTAAGCTTTATTATTAAAGAAAAAGAAATTTGTACTTGCAAGGTTTGTGAATCAGGTTTTTTAAGCTTTATTACTAGAGAAAAAGAAATATGTACTCACAAGATTTGAACCATGGTTTTCAATGTGAATAAATATTCGCATAACCACTTGACCAAACTGACATTCGTGAAAAAAAAAAACAACAACAACAACAATTTTTTTTTTTTTTTTCATAATCTAGTTTAAACATTTTACCAAAATGAGGGAAAGTGGCAAGTTCGCAAGTAGAAACGGACAATGCAGGAGCTGGCAGTCCCTGAAACAATTGGTTTGGTTTCCACGGGGATTATGGATTCAGTTTTAGGCTAAAGATCGAGAACCGATCTACCCGGAACCCGATCACTTAAAATGCATTCTAGTGTATTGTCATTATATTATGAAGTTTTTCTACCAATGCATAAAAAAGTCAACGGAATGTAAAGGGATTTGAGAATCATGAGTTCTTGAATTAAATAGAATGTAAAGTTGAGTATGCGATAGTGAGGTAGCCGTCACGGGCAATGGCTAGATTAAGGGTTAAGACTTTTCTTTGTTAGTGACTAATTTGGTAGTGACTAGCATTCTTCGGGTGCTTTTTAAAGGAGGGCTAAATTTAACTTGATGGTTATGCTGTGTCTTGGGAGGCAATTGCAAACTAGACGATGCACATCAATATCTGTGTAAATATTCTTTACCCTTAAAAGAAATGGGATAATGACTCGATAATGGACACTAATGTTGTCGCCCTTTCTTTTTTCCACGTCTAAAACATTTAACGGCCATATGGTGCACAATACTGGTTTGTTTCTCAATGATATGAAATGAATGCAAATTGATGGTCCCCCTATCGAGACATTGGCTCAGGCCGCCGATCTTTCTCTGGTGATTGTGACCGTGACTATTGCCGCTTGCGATCTACGCACACAAAACACAAACACATGTGCGCGCACGACTGATCACAATAGCAAATTTCTAGGGCCGACCTTTGAAACCTGTCTTGGGATTGTCACTTTTGAAGATGTGGCAAACCGGGTTTTTACATCCTTTTTACTCTTGCAAAAAAATCGTGCAATGAGGTTCTCGCCAGCCTTTCGTTTTTTTTTTTTTAGCTGGTTTTCTTTTTGGCTGTGGCACTCCATATGATGAATTTTTGCCACATCAGTTGTCCCTTCAGTAAAAGTTGGGAGAATCACTATGATGATGAGGGACTTCCAATTTAGTCCGATTCCAACGTGGAATCAAAAACCAGATCAGGAGGACTGATTCCCAATTTTGGGAATCGGGGACCCTAGAACTAGGAATTGGGCTGAACCATCCAATTCGGTCTAATGAAACTGGTCACTTTTTTTTTCCACTACTTGATGCTTGATGTTATGAAGAAAAAAAAAAGCTGATTACTTTTATTTTATTTTTAAGAAATAATAAGAAAAAGTATATTTAGTCAGTTGGGTCCAATCTGGTCCGATTCCACCTTTGAACTGGAAACTGGACCATCTAGAAACTGATTCAACTTTTAAAAACCAAGAACCAAACCGACACTCTCAAGAAACGGACAAAATCGGCCGGTCTGGTCTGGTCTAGGTGGTTCCCGAGTTGGGCGATCCATTTTGTATACTCCTACTAATCACATTAAGCAAGTAAAATAATGGATTCAATTGGGTAAAATAAATTAACGGCCCAATTGCACACTTCACGGCGGTTTGGGGACTAAAAGGGACATGACCTCGAAGATGAGCTTTTTGGGCCCAGAACTAGAATGGCCCTTTGGAACGTCCCTGGACATGGCAAATTTCGACTTCCAGATGCATTTGGGCATGCAATTGCAAGCTATCCACTGGACATGCAGAAGAGTCTCTCTCTCTCTCTCTCTCTCTCTCTCTCTCTCTCTCTCATGCTGTCTCTCTAAATTTTACGTCCTTCGATCACAGAGCCAATTGGTACATTGTGGCATCCCAAAATTCAAAGTCAAGCCATAAGGTGTGTTAAAGTTTCTAATTAGGTAATAAAATTTCCTAAGATTTATGCTTTAGCCATTAGTCTTTTTTTTAGAATAGATGATGTGTGCATATGTTTGTGAGAATTTAAATTTGATAGATAATGATAATAATCTATGCTTGGCCATGCACTTTATAAATTAAATTTCAATAAACAAAATGTCACAAGACTTTGGCCATGTTGAAAATTAAAATTTAAAAATATTTATAGAAGAAATTCAAAAAAAAAAAAAAAAAGAGGGAAAAGTCAATTTTTGGATTGGGCCTTAGGTACATTGGCCTAAGCTTTTAATGGGCCAAGTTGGCCGGCCTAATGGAGGCCCAAGAGGGAGTGGTCAACCGGCCACAAAGGAAGCCCAAGCCCAAATTCAAGGCCCATTATGCATGCAATAGGACAAGTGGCACAAAGGAGAATGCCATGCATTGGCTAGTTTAAAGGCATGTGATGATTGCTAATGATGGGAATTAGGGGGGATAAAAGGGAAGAGAGAGAGAAGGGTGGCCGGTTTTTCCCCATTCGGCCGAGAGAGAGAGTGAGAGAGAGAGGTTTCGAGAGAGAGGGAGAGTGGCCAAGAGAGAGAGGAGGAGGAACCGCCGTCCATCCGCCGTGTGCCGCCGTGCTCGCCGCCTTACGCCGTCGACCGACCGGTCTAGAGGCAAGTGGGAGTCCTCTAGCTACTCTTGCATGTGTGTATGTTACTTACATGTGTGTATGTTACTTGCATGTTGAATTTTTGGGTGTTTAGGTGAGAAAAACTGAAGTATGGATGGTTTGTGTTTGAATGGTTTGGCTGTTTTCGCTCGAACAGTGTGAGTCAGGATGTTGTGTGAGCTTGCATGCATGTTTAGAGTCCGATTTTGGCTTCGATTTCTTCATGAAAGTTGTATCTAACATCTTGAACTACAACATACTAAAATTTCGTGGAAAATTATGGAGATTTGAGGGGTAAAAGTCTCATCCTACGGAGATGTCAGATCTGGGAAGATTTTACTGACTTTTTGTTGGATTTGTGGTTGCATGTTGGTTTGTGTTGAGAATCTCTCTTCGATCTCTTCATGAAAGTTGTAGGGAACATCTTAAACTACAACATACTTAAATTTAAAGTGAAATGAACAAGTATAGCCTAGTAAATCGACTAGATCTTGAAGACGGTAATTCTGAAGATGTATTTCCGGACACCCGAGACTTCATGGACTTAAATGACAACTATACTCTGGTTATTTGACTTATATCTCTCATGAAACTTGTAGAGGACATCTTGATGTATAACATATCCAAATTTCAGAGAAAACGAAAGAGAATAGATAAGTGAAAACTCATTATTTCGGAGAAGCATGCACTTGACGATTCGGTGATGGATCCAGAAGCTTCGTGAGACTGTAGAAACTAATATAGAAAGAATCTGGCTTGGAAGTCTTCATGAAAGTTGTACGAAAATGTCTTGGCTATAACTCGGTAAAATTTCGTAATTTTTGGAGGCCGTATGAATATTTTAATCGAATTTCTTCGGAAACCGTGCATTCTGGTTCATCCGAAAATTATACGATGTTTTGTGAAAATTGTGAAATTGTGTGAAATTCTATGTGGCCATGTATTTTGCATGTAATTATCATCCTATTGGCTAGTTTAATACTTGCTTTAATTTTATAATTTTTGGGAATTTATAGATATTAAATTTAATATTTTTGAAAATAACAAAAGCTGGAATTTAAATAAATGAAAAAGGGCATGAAAAATGGATTATTTTATTGGCCATAAATTCCATTAAATTTATTAATAAATAATTATATCACGTTGCCTTGGTGTATGTATGACATTGAATTGACATACATGTATGAATTCCATGCCAAGTATGACTTGTTTGATGTCACGTCATATGCCATGCTAAATTAAGACTGAAATTGGTAAGCGTGGATAATGGTAAATGAGGAGGTGGTTGTGGTGGAGGATGATGCCCGGAATGTATAGAGATACATTGCCGGATGGCCCTGGGAGATTCAGGATGCCCGGAACGTGGGGGTGCCGGAAGCCCTGTCGGAGGTCTTTGCCCGAGGGGAATGCCTCGCGATGCCAAGATTGGGGTGCGGGATGCCCGGCCAGGGAGTGTAAATGCCGGAAGCCCTGTCGGAGGTTTCTGCTCGAGGGGAATGCCTCGTGATGCCAATTGGGATGCGAGATGCCCGGAATGTGGGGGGCCGGATGCCCGGTGGCCTGGAATGGCTGAATGCCGGAAGCCTCGGAGGTCTTTGCCCGAGGGGATGATAAAATGATGATTTGAGAAATGGGTGATGTGGTGATCAAATGGGAGGTTAAAAGTGGAAATTAAACTATGGCATGATGATATGCATGACGATGATGATGATGATGATGATATATGATATGGCATGATGATATGCATGATGGTATGCATGACGATGATGATGATGATGATATATGATATGGCATGATGATATGCATGATGATATGCATGACGATGATGATGTGATGATGTCATAGTGATGATGACATGTGTGATATGATGATGATACACATGTATGTGTTATAATTTGTGATGATGATGCATGATAGTATGCGCATGGATTCAAGGTAAGTAACGCCTGCAATGCATGTATGACTTGTATGATGCATTGAGTGGTTATTGGATTCCTTATCTGCTGAGTGGTTGTACTCACCCCTTTGGGGACCAACATTTCAGATTAGCAGTATGCCGCTTCTGCCCCGTCTCGCGGGGGTGCATTTACGGGTTACCGTCGACGTCGAGTAGAGTGTGAGGAGTTCAGCTGTCCTTCTGTGCCTGGACTCACCTACATACGTGTGCGCTGTTTTGTCACATATGACATAGGCCTGGCTGGGGGCCCAGTCGTTTAGGAGTTCGTCTCCGTCCACGTTCTCCGCGATGGGGTGATGAGAGGGATGCTGCCATCGCCACCGCCTGACGCACCGGATTGGGTGTGAGGCCCGTGCGTGATGAGTAGGGGCTGTTTCTTTTTGGATAGTTAGCCGACACTTATGATGGGGGTTGTGCACATGTGATGTAGAGGGTCGAGGGTTCTTTTTTTGAGGTTTTAGGCTGGACATGGCTGAGTCTAGCTTTTCCTTTTTGATGTATCGACCCAAAAGAAGTCTCATCTTGAAAGTATATGTAAATAAAGTGTCGTGGCTTGTCTATAAAATTATGGTGATTAGTGGTGTGTATTTGTAATCATGATTGGTAGGGGGAGAGATGGTGATATTTTGCTTCCGCTGATGAGTCGCGCTGGGACCGCCTTTAAAAAAAAAAAAATGCCTGTGAATAACGACGCTTTTGTTCTAAGTGCAAGTAAAGGAGGGTAATAAGGTGTAACATTGGTGCTTGTGGCAATCGCCGAAGGGTTCGGGGTGCTACATACATCTTGCCACTTTCACTTGAAATATTTCATATATTTTTTTCCTATAAGTTTTTTTTCCATTTCAAATAGAAGCAGTCAAAACATTACAGAGTGAAATGAGTAATTCTTTCTAAATCTAGATTGGAAATTGTTAAAGAAAAAAGAAAATTCGGTTTCTATCTAATTAAAAGCCTAATTTGCAAGCTCATGAGCAGTGCCATAATAGGCCTACAAGTCCACTTCAATCTCCATCCGAGATTGTTGCGAAGTAGAAAGTGAGGGTCCAAGATGAAAGGTTGAATATTCCCAAGGTAAAGTGTGGTGTCCCAATCCGCCACGTGCTAACGTGAATTATTAATCTTTTGACTTTGCAGCATAAGCGGAAGTCGAAATAAAACATCAAACAAACAAAACGGTAAAATGGATGGACACAAAAAGAAGAGCAACCGTTACCTTTCATTTCTTGTTTTATTTATGAACATGGTTGACTTTGTCGAGACTTCAATTGGGAGGTCAAAAAGATATAGTGCTCCCGCGTGGCAACTACACTACCATCACGACTGCAGCCCATAAGCTATCTACACCAGCCATCACCCGACTGCACCGGTCCTATCCTAAAAATATCAAGACCGTGCCTCAAAAAATGGATCCCTACTACCAGCACCTCCCTCGCCTACTGCACCCCGCCACCGCCGCCGCCCTCGTCACTGCTACTGTCCTTACCACTGCCATCCTTCGGGAATAGCGGAGGACCTATTGGGAGTCCTCCGATCTTGGTGTAGATCGCCATGAAACTGTAGGTGATGCGGCTGATGGGCGAGTCTATGTCTACCCAAAGCATAGAAGTATATCGCACAAAAACCACTGACGGAAGGACGGGTTCAATAAACTTGTACAGTCGCCCCTCGAAGTCTGCTAGGCATCGTAGCAAGAATCGCAGTCATATCCATGTATCCAAAAAATGTGAACATCAACAAGGATGCGCTAATACCCAACAAATGAAATATCTAAAGTACTATACCACACAATCTACCCATCACACGTACGAAAAATCTACCTAGGACCCACGACTCACCCAGCAACTATGGCATAGACAGTACTATCCAAGACTAAACTAAGGACAAATGAACTATAACAAAAGGACTCAAGTATATCTATACTCATGAGGTAAAAACCTATCAACCTTGACAAACGACTCGACCATGCATACGCATACGAAATCACATGTTTTAGTTTTCACTTTGAATCAATGTTTCCACTCTAAGACACATGGTCAGTGTGCTCGCCGAACCACACAAGGAAGAATAACTCCCATCTAGCAGAATTTTGGTTTGCTGCGGTGTATGTTGATACGCTCTCCGGCTCGCACAAGCTTCATGGTCCACTGACTATGGCATCTCAAACTTTGGGGCATCTAGGGTACGCTCTCCCTAGGCTTCCAGGGGACGCTCTCCTTGGGCATTCTGAATTTCTCTCCGACTCCACTGAGCATCGTTGGTATGCTCTCCAAAGGTATTCATTCAATGGTATCTTAAACACGCCATCGGTGCATAATTATCTTATCGTTAAACATGCAGACTTTACCTCAAAAACAACTCGTAACTAGGATTGACAAATCTCGAAGACTCAATCCCAGATGCACGCCTGCATCCTTCCGTTGATCCAACACTAATTCAACTCAAAATTGATGACTGCTAAAAACACAATTCAATTATACCAATCACACCTCCTAGTCGAACCTATCCTGCATTTTGTTGCCACAATTTTCAGTCTAGAATCATCAAAAGTTGACACTGCTAACAACCTAACCGAACCATGTACTAGCCGAACCTCTACCAAAGTTTTTACTGTCACATAAATTCAAACAAAACACATGACACCACTTGTGAATTCATCAATCAAATGCAACACCACCCTAACCGAATCCACCCAAGTTCTTGCCGCCACCATACACGTCCACAATTTCACCCTAACCAATCTAATTAAGGACCGGACCTCAAAAATCAAACATCGATAACCCACAATTACACCACCGAAGCTCATGAACAAGCATGGAAGACCCGTGAACCTCACAACCAAATCTCACAATTTAAGCTATCGACAGTTCGAGACCACTGAGCCTCACGCCAAACCCACCATAACCCACAACCACAAACCTCACACCGGACCCACCAAGACCCACCATCATCGAGCCTCACACCAAACCCACGACCACATGCAAAGCCAAAATCGAGCTCAAATCGACCAAATTGTAGTCCTAAATGATCCCTCGACATCTTATGATGCATTGCATTAATCTAAACTTCGACCGACCCACACAATAACACAATCCGACCCAAATTGATATAAACCAAATCAAGACGACACAAGACACGCAATCCAGCACATTAAAGACAAGATTCGTCTATCCGCGAAACCAACAAATCAAAATAGCATAGAGAATTGCAATTCCACTTGCCTCTCGAGCAAACCAAACATAATTTCACAAAAAAACCGGACTTCAATCCCTTGCCTTGGCTGGATGCAACTCTACGTAGCTTGATTCCCTTGATCTTTGAGCAAGCGATCAGGGAGGGGGAAGGGGAGGGTGTGACATCCTGATTTTTATGTTCTAATTTTGATTGGATAAATTGGGCTTTTCATCGACACGCCTATAGTGCTTTTCTCTGAGATGGCCACTCATGAGATAACTAGCCTATCAAGTGAAGCTATTAATGAATATAAATGCAATAGACTTGAGAATTCGACCAAAAATCAGCTGCTCGACCGTGCTAACCTGCAAGGGTCATTACGGCATTGTCAAAATCGATAAGAGATCAGGAATAGGTCGATTCGACTGAGATGTGTGATCAAAGTGTGGGTGATTCCACCTGATTGCAAAATTCTCGTCGATCAGCACTGGACCGATTTTCTGTCGTTTTTGGTACCTTGTGTCCGTAATTGAAACCTTGGGATTTTCACGACAACCGAGAGTCGCCAATGTGTCGAAGAGATATGTTGTGGCTCAAAGAAAATCGACCACAGGTCAATTGCACCAAAACGTTCCTAAAAGCTACCCGGTAGGTTAGGTCACACTAAAATTGTGTCAGATTGAAATTAACCACGAATTTGAACCCGATTTTAGAAATTGAAAGTTTTGTCATGTCACGATTTATTTAAGGAACGCCGACTCATATTTCGGGAAATTTTCAGCAAGTTTGGGATTTTTACGGAAAATCGATTCGAACGAATCGGAAAAGAACGGAAATTCGGATTGGTCAAATTGAAGGGATCTTTTGCCTCCAAAGTGAGCTACTTAGCGATGGGAAATCATGGAAATTGTGTGGGCTTCTTCCTCAGCAAAAAATTGACTTCAAATAGGAGGAATTGACGAAGAAATAGATGTCCAATGAGATGAAATTCGTAGGCTAGAGGGGCTAGCCTATTTTGGTCTTCATTTGGACTTCAACTGGGGTGAGTTAGTGTTGAAATTGGCCTAGGACGATAGATTGACATTGTAGGATGACTCATTCAAGATATTCTTTTATTTAATTTTCCCCCTCCTCCTCCTTCTTTTTTTTGACGGTAACAAGAAAAAACTTCATTCATGAAATAGAGAAATTACAGAAGTTCAACATATCAGTACACAGTAGGTCAAACAAAGCAGGAGGGGGGGAAGTGACCCAGTTCGCTGGAAGAAGATTTTGGGCTTGAGCTTTTGCAGCCCAGTCAGCAGCCGTGTTTGTTTCCCTTCGACAGTATTGGATGGTGAGGGTTGGGAACAGGCGGAGCAGAGCCCTAGCTTCGGCAAAGAGAGCGCCGAACTCCCATGGAGTGCGATCTTGGTCAAGGATGGCTGCGACGACGATAAGAGAGTCGGATTCAAGAAGGAGGCTTTGCTGATTTCTGCTAGTGGTGATGAGAAATCGAAGGGCAGAAATGAGGGCTTGGGTTTCTGCTTGCAGGGGCGAGACAGAGAGTGTTCGGTGAGCAGAACCATCAATCAGCTTCCCAGAGGAGTCTCGACAAAGACAAGAAACAGCAGCGCCGTCTGTGATCGTGGGAAAGGATGCAGCAATATTGATTTTAAGCTTACCAGGAGGCGGAGGACACCATGACAGGTCCAAGGGGAGACGCCGGGGAATTGGTTTTCCAGCCGATCGAAACCCAGAAGAAGAAGAGGCCGCATCGAAACCCCCGGTGAGTGAGTTATTTCGCTGGATTGAGAGGTTTGGCTGGTGTATCTTCTGACAATGTTGTTGCTGCGAGGTCTGATGACAGCGATGATATGAACGGGCATGGGCCAGTGCAGAAACTACGATGTGATCTGGGTTGGGTGGTCGTCGGCGGAAGATGAAGTCGTTCCTGGCTTTCCAAATGTGCCATAGGACATATGCAATTTGCGCATAAAACTGTAAGTTTTTCTCCTTATCAAAGATATGTAATAGCCAGGCTTCAAATCTGTGGTGTTGATCATGCTGAATAGGACATGGTAGATGGGCATGAGTCCAAACTTTCTTTGTCCATGAGCAGTGTAGAAATAAATGTTCAGTGGTTTCGGGGGTTGGATTACTATCACGATAGAGTTGACAAATAGGATCTGCAATGATGTGACGATAGTAGAGATTTGCAGCAGTGGCTATAGCATTGTGACATAGAGACCATAAAAGATACGCAATTTTGGGGGTGCTGGTACCTTCCATATAGTGGCCCAAAGGTGCTTAGGGGTTTGAAAGGATGAAGAGGGCTGGTGTTGAAGGACTGTTGTTGTTGCTAAGTTAATTCGGTGATATCCATTTTTGACAGTGTACTCACCATTTAATCTCCATGTCCATATCATTTTGTCTTCAGTATAGTGCGGACTGATGTGTACTTTTAGAATTTCAGCAACTTGATGCTCATCAAAACTTTTGGATAATAGAGGAATATTCCATGTCCGAAGTGCTGGATGAGATGAAATCAGCCACCATTTTAGGCTCATTCCTAGGTGCTGGTCCCCCAATAATGCCTGTAGACAGCCATTTATCCTCCCTGATGTGAATGTTCTTCCCGTTTCCGACTGACCACTGTAGATTTGATGCAATAGAGTCTCTACCTAGCAATAGGCTTTGCCATCCCCAAGAAGGTCGAGCTCCTCTAGCTGCATGTGCAAAGTCTGTGGAAGGAAAGTACAGCCCCTTAAGAAAGCTAGTCCATAGAGCAGTAGGTTGTTGATATAGCCTCCAAGCCTGTTTAGCCAATAATGCTTTATTAAAAGAGATAAGATCACGAAAACCCAGACCCCCCGAGTCTTTTCGAGCTTTGAGAGACACCCAATTCCGCCAATGGATCCCTGTCTTATTTCCCTGAGATTGCCACCAAAAGTTAGCCACCTTCTGTTCCATAGCCTTACACGGTGAGATGGGTATTTTAAAAATCGACATAGCATCTTTGTGGTAGAGCTTGAACTACTTTGCTTTAATCAAGATTTCTTTTCCACCCTTCGAAAATAATTTTTCCTTCCATCCGTGTAGTTTAGAGTGAACCTTTCCCAAGATCCAGGAGAACATTGCTTTTTTAGAGTTCCCCCAGTCGGAAGGGATGCCGAGATATTTGCCAGTCTTTTTCATCAAGGGAACTCTGAGTTCATTAGCAAGAGACTCCTGTAGAGCATTAGGACAGGTAGGACTAAAGAAAACACCAGATTTATTTCGATTAATCTCTTGTCCCGATGCCCAGCAGTATTGAGCTAATATATTAGATAGATTCTGACATTCGATCAGTTTCCCGTCAATAAAAAAGATGGCATCATCAGCAAAAAATAAGTGTGAGAGGGTAGGGCACCTGGGATTGAGTCTAATGCCTGAAATTTGACCCATGTCCATAGCTTGGTGTAGTAAAGTTGAGAGAGCGTTCTCCACTAAGATGAACAGATATGGCGATAATGGATCGCCCTGTCGCAGCCCCCTCTTCATTGGAAATGGAGGAAGGGGTTCACCATTAAATTTGACACTCAAAGAAGCAGTAGTGACACACTGCATAATTAGGTGAACCCGAGGTAGCATGAAATCCAATCTTCAAGAGATAATCTCGCAAAAAATCCCACTCGACCCGATCATAGGCTTTTTTCATATCAATTTTGAGCACCCCCTGAAAATTACGCTTGCGTTTCCGAATGCGAAGTTGATGCAAGACTTCCTGGACTAAAAGAATGTTATCCTGGATTTGGCGACCCTTGATAAATGCACTATGTTCTGTTGAGATGAGGGTAGAGAGTAATGGCTTCAAACGATTAGCTAAGACCTTCGAAATGATTTTGTAGGAAAAATTACAGAGGCTGATTGGCCTATATTGATCCAAAGTTTCAGGGTGAGAGACTTTCGGGACCAAAGTGAGATAAGTCTTATTAAGGGCCGGGTTGAACAGACCTGAACAGAAAAAATTTTGAACACAACTAACAATGTCTGCCTGTAGGATATCCCAGTGCGCATGATAGAACTGACCAGTTAACCCATCTGGGCCAGGTGCTTTGGTAGCCCCTAATTGAAAAGTAGGGCGGACTTCCTCGATGAATTCCGCGAGTAAGACCAGCATTCATAGAATCGTGACTATTAGTGGGCATTGATCAAGTATTGGGCCATAGTCTCGGTTACCCAGCGATGAGTATAAATTCTGAAAAAAGTGTTGTGTCATATCCTGTAAAGTCTGACTATCTCTGACCCATTGTTGATCTGTAGTGAGTAACATGCTGATGCGATTGCGCTGTCTACGTTGAATAGTCGTAGCGTGAAAAAATTTAGTATTCTTATCACCCCACTTGAGCCATGTAACTCGAGATCTCATGGCCCAATATTGTTCTTCTTGCGGCCACAAGTGCTGAATTTGAGTTTTTAAGGCATTCATCCGTATTTGGTCATGATGAGAGGTGGTTGTGTTTGTCGGGGATGCGAAGTTGGTGCTTTGAGAACATTTATTTGGCGGTAGCCGGCCCCATTCTTAAACTTTGACCGGCTCCAATTGGTAAGGGCTGCTGATACCTTTGTTATCCTCTTTGTTATATCACAAATCTGTAAAGGATCAGTTTGCCATGCAGATGATATCACGGATCGACACTCCGGTTCTTGTAACCAATAGGACTAAAAAATAAAGCCCCTCCGATGCTTGGGTGGAGTAACAGACGTCGTTAACAGCAGTGGGCTATGGTCAGATCCAATGGCAGGGAAAGCACAGACTTCAGCTGCAGGAAAAGTAAGTCGCCAATCCATAGTACAAAAGCTCGATCTAATCTCTCTTTAACTAAAGCATCCCCCGCTCTATTGTTGCACCAAGTAAAAGAGCATCCTTTACTTTCAAGGTCCATAAGTAGGCAGTCATTTAACATTTGATGAAAAACTTGCATTCGCGATTTGAAGGTAATTGCTTACCCCTGTTTTTCCCATGGATACATAATCTCGTTGAAGTCCCCAATGCATAACCATGGTAAAGTATTAAACTAGCTTATAAGTTTGAGGGCTCGCCATAAAGATTGTCTCTGCTGAAAAGCTGCAGGTGCATGCAAACAAGTCAAGCGCATCATCGGTCCACTCTCCCCCTCCGCACAAAACATATCCATATAGTCTGGAGTTTGTTGATCAGTGAGGTAAATATGATCTTTCCAAAACACAGCAAGGCCTGCTATGCCTAAGGGCTGTTCCAAAAAACCATTCATATAAGTAAGTTGTTTTTGAAGCTTTACGAGGCCGGTTCTGTTTTTGTTTCCATAAGGAATAGAATATCCGGCTGTTCCCGGGCCACCAAAGCCCTAAGGGCTTGAATTGTCAGGGGATTGCCCAACCCCTGACAATTCCAACTTATAATCTTCATTTGTCTTTGGGTGGCTTATTAGGGCCAGCCACCATAGCCCAGCTGTTAGGGGATTCAGCTTGAAATATTGGAGCCTCCAAGAGGTATGATTCATCAAGTCCCTCCTTTAACATAGTACAGCGTTTGGCCTTTTTTATTGGCCCTGACTTGGTACTCAGTTTACTGCTCCTTACTTTTTTGGTCTTTGGAGAGTGCTCTAGGTTTTCCGACGCCATAACAGGAGAAGTGGAGACAGAATCCCGGTGTATGGGAGTGGGGGCAGCACTGTACTGAGCAGGGAGTGGACACCAATTAAGAGCTTCAGCCGCAGTAAAAGATGGGCCCTCCTCCAGATACTGGACAATCTCTTTACCTTTGTTAGGGGGGTTGTTCTGGTGGAAGGTCAGTCGAAGGCACTAGAGGGGTTTCGGGAACGATATCTTCTGCTTCAGGACAGGATTGATGGGAGTCATAAAAGGTATGCCAGAAGGGGCTGTGCTCCCTGTTCTCAGCCCTAAGCCAGTGACCAAAATACATATTATCTCTGTGTTCAAAATTTGCTTCATCATATGGAATTTCAGGGCATCCCATGGCATAATGTCCAAGTCGACCGCATGAATAACAGTAATGCGAGAGTCGTTCATATCGAAAATCCAACCAGAAGGTTTTTCCTGCAACACGCATCAGTTGCCCTGGTTTAAGAGGTTCATTAAGACTTATATCAATCCTTGCACGGACAGACCGAAGAGAAGTACCATCTCTACCATCAATCTGGACTGTTTGAACCCTACCAACATGGCGGACAGCCCTTCGGATAATTTCCTCTGTGCAACGTTCTAACGGGAGACCAAAAACTTGGACCCAAAAGGTACATGTAGAGAAATCATAGCAGTGCAGGGGGGTATTAGGAGTCCAAGGCTTGATAATAACAAGGTGATTTCCAAAGTGCCATGGCCCATTATCTAGAATTCGCTGTTTTTCTAGTTCAGTTCGAAATTTCATAACGTATATCTGAGATTCAGGTTGTGTAATTTCCACAGTGTCGACTCGCCAACCGCGCCTCATAGTACTTTGGAAAGCCGGAAAATTTATTGAGTTTTGGGTAAGTACCTTGCCAACGAGGATGAGTTTGCATTCCGCCAGCTTATCTATTGGAGGCGCTTCATCACAGACTTCAATACTCTGTTTTTCCCATAGGCGGCCGAGACGAGCACACAAAGCGGCCAGTCGTGCATCTTCCGGAGTATGTGGATGCTGGGATGGAGGTTCCATGAGCGACGTACAGTAAAACAAGGCTATAACAGGAAGCAAAGGACAGCGCTCATCCTGATGAAGGGAGATTGAAGCTCAAAAGGAGTTGCATGTAGGGCCGATGACAGAGGAAAGTGTGATGGAGTAGATTAGGGGCCATGCAATGAAAGTTGAAGGAGTGGGATAGAGAAAATGGTGAGGAAAGACATCGCGATGATGAGAAGATGCAGTAATTGAAGAGATAGCAAAGAGGAAATAGGAAATTCAGCTGGGAAGAAAAGGATGAATGAGAGAGATTAGGGTTCGGAGGAGAAGAAGAAGGGAAAAACTACCCTGAACGGTCCCTCCATTTCGCGCGCCCCTCTCTTTCTTTTTTCTATTTCCGCACGTCCTCCCCACCAGCCGACAATCCCTTGTAATGCTCTTCCTTTGCTTTGTTTCTTTGACCGTGTGGGCCCATTCTTATCCCCCCTTTCTCATATGTTACTCTCTCTCTTTCCCCTTTCTCTATTTTTGACGTTTCTTTCCCTTGGCTGACACTCCTTGCTCACTCACCCCCTCTCTCTCTCTCTCTCCTGTTTGTCTCGCACACCAGGCTACCGAGCCTTCTGCTTCTCTTTCACTTTCAATTTCCCCCGCACAATCGCTACCCCACCATCCACGCATCAGCCACCAAAGAACCCCCTGCAGCTCCACCATCTGTTGTCTTCGCTGGTCAAACTCCCCAGCAAACCTTTCGAAGTTGACCCTCCATCGTGGCCTATCTCCTCCGCATAAAACTACTTCATCATTCGCCCACTCCAGCCCATCCGAAGCCCAAGCAGCAGCTTCGTCCGAGCGATCCCGTGTCCCACGAGCCCAACAACCCTGCCGAGCAGCCCACTCACCGTTCCAGCTTTCCGCCCCAACGAAACCAGCCCACCGAAGCAGCCCCTCATGTGTCTTCCATCTCCACTGAAGCAACAAGTCCAGCAGCGCAGAAGCAAAAGCCAAGCTCAACCATGAGCTTCTTTGGCCCGTTTTTAGGCCGTCCCAACCTCGCTTGGTGCTCTCGCTTCAAAATTTGTCGGCCGCCGTCACACTGCCGTCACCGTGGACTTACCGGCTCACAAATCTAGTGAGTTTACTCACTAATCTCTGCTTAGGGAGCTAATGATGCTTAAGGGTTGATTAGTTTAAGTTAATTAGGGATTAGGTGGTTAGTTAGAATGGATTAGTGATTTAGTTAATCGTTTATGCATGTTAGGTGGTTAGATTAGTGCAATTAGTAAGTAGATAGGCCGTAGTATTTATTTAGATAGGTTCGGAAATTTTCCAGGTCCATCTCGGCATTTAATTAGGCTTTTCTGGCCTAAATGTACGTTATTGGTATTTATTAATTATTTTTGGTAATAGCTAGTGACCAAAATTTCGTGCTGATAAAAATGATGGCATTCTCAAATGGTGAGAATAGTATACTATATCAGCCTACAAGCTCTGATATGTTAGCTTTGGGTGAGTAGTATACTTTATCAATTTAGAGTGAGCATCATAGGTATAATATATTAGCCTAAGGGCTTTGATATATCAGCTTTGGGTGAGCAGTATACCGGTATACTATATCAGCCTGAGGACTTTGATATGTCAGCTTTGGGTGAGTAGTATACCTTAGCAGGTTCTAGTGAGCATTATTAGTATACTATATCAGCCTAAGGGTTTTGGTATGTCAACTTTGTGTAAACAATATACTCTATTATCAGCTTTGGGCGAGCTATACTATCTATCTTCAGCTTAGGGTGAGCAGTTCTTGACATGGTCGAACTTGATAGATAGCACTGACTGAATTGACCGAGAGATGGTCTTGATGACATGGAATCAACTGAATCGATTGATCGATGACTCAATCTGATTTGGTGCTTTGACGTGTCGAAATGATTGGTTGAATATGTAAATTGTACTGACTTGCAGGAAGGAACGAAGACAAAGGTAAGTCCTCTGACTTGTGCTTATGCTTAGGCAGCCTTGGGGTGTATTTCCTAGTCGAAGTTTAGGGGGCGAACTTGCTGAGACGTCGTCTCAACCCATTGTAGGATAACATTTTCAGGTTCTTAAATGGCGAATCCCCCTGAGCATCATGGTCGTCCCATGAAGGTTACAAAGCAAGTTTCTAGTTTCCCCGATCCCGGAAGTTTTTGGGTCTATGAGCTTGTTGTAACCACTGTCTGGGTCAAAGAGGTTCCCCTTCAGAAGATACCTAATCGATTCAGAGCATGGTTCTGCTACGCTCCCAATGATGTTAGGCTTGGTCCCCTTAGGACTTTTGATATCCCCGCTGTGATGATTGATGCTGCTCTGGACGAAGATCCAATTGACCCTCCTGATGGTATAATGGAGAACCCGCCGTTCCCGCTCAACTCCTATGGACACTGAAGAATCGGCGAATGAGTCGGACTAGCTCGTCATAGGACAGCTTGCTTCAAGAGTTGCCTTTTTTGTAGACCTTGTAAATATCGACTAGTAATGTATATGAATTAGTCTAATATGTATAAATGTGTGGTTTGGTTTTCGAAAATCTATGGCCCTGCTTTTCTATCTCATCGTGTTGTTGTCTAGGGATTTATTTATTCACTTCCGCATGCACATTAAAATGAATGGGTCGACGACACGTCATGTTGCTATTTAATCGACCACCAAGGGATTGGCACGCGCTCGAAGGATCGCGGCATGACAAGGGGGAGGGAGGGAGGGGGATCGGCGAGTGAGAAATGAGAGGGGGAGAGAGAAAAATGTGTTTTATACCCCTAAACTAATACTCTTGCATGCAATACGATTGGATGCATATGGCGGCGGCTCATTGTTTGCCACATGGTGACTGGAGGTGGGGGAGGAGAGAGTGGGCAGTCCACGAGAGACAATAGAACCGTGTGTGTCTAATTTTTCACGGCAAAAGAACGCTTCAAGTGCCATAACTTTGGCCAAAGGGACACTTAAGTGCCATAACTTACGAAAGGTACACTTAAGTGCCAAATTCGAAAAAAAACGGATCACTTGAGTGCCACTCCGGCCAAAAGTCCGCCAAAGCGCCAACATGGCGTATTTCGGTGAAGCGCGCCCAAAACGACGCCGTTTTGCACGGCGACGTGGCCAAAACGGCGTCGTTTTGGGCCGACGTGGCAAAAAGAAAATTAAAAAATTAATTAAATTAATTTTAAAATTAAATTTAGTTAAAATATTTAAAAATAATAATTTTAAAATTAAATTTATTTAAAATATTTTAAAAAACTTTAAAAACCTTTAAAAATATTTTTAAAAATTAAAAAAATTAAAAAAAAAAAAAAGGGAATGGGGGGGCGGGCGAGGATCGGCCCTCGGCTGCCCGCCGCGCTTTCCACTCCCGCCGCCGCGGAAGGGCCGGCGACGGCGGGAGGAAGTCCGGGTCGCCGGGCCACAGCCGTGGGCGCGGCCCCAGCCCGGCCGGCGGCGAGGGCTCGCGAGCCCTCGCCCGTCCGGGCGAGGGTCGCGGCCCTCGCCCAGTCCGCGAGGTCGGCGGCCCTCGCCGGATCTGGCGAGGGCCCGCGCCCCGGATCTAGCGGCGGGCTCGCGGCCCTCGCCCAGATCCGCGGCGGGCTCGCGAGCCCCGCCGCCGGTCGGCCGGCGGGGCGCGAGCCCTCGCCCAAATCCGGCGGCGAGGGCTCGCGAGCCCTGCGCCGCCGTCGGCCGGCGGGCCGCGAGCCTCGCCCGGATCCGGCGGCGGGCTCGCGGCCCTCGCCCGGATCCAGCGGCGAGGGCTCGCGAGCCCCCGCCGCCCGTCGCCGGGTCGCCGGCCCCGGCCGGCCCGCGACCCCGCCCTCCCCCTCCGTCGCCGGCTCTTCCGGCGGCGGCCCGAGGGTGATCCCTCGGCCGCCTCCCTGTTCCATTTTTTTTTTAATTTTTTTAAATTTTTTTAAAGTTTTTAAATTTTTAAATATTATTTTTTAAAATATTTTAACTAAATTTAATTTTAAATTAAATTAAATTATTTATTTATTTATTTTGTTCCACGTCGTCGAAACGACGCCGTTTTGGCCACGTCAGCGTGCAAAACGCGCCGCCGCGTTTCGCCGGAAAAACGCCGCGTTGGCGTTTTGGCCGGATTTTGGCGGATTGGCACTCAAGTGATCTCTTTACTCCGATTTTGGCACTTAAGTGTACCTTTTGTAAGTTATGGCACTTAAGTGTCCCTTTGGGCAAAGTTAAGGCACTTGAGGGGTCCGCACGTCAATTTTTCACATACAATAGACACTAGGGACCATAAACTAAATCTAGAATTTGTCTAACGAATCCCAAAAATTCCAAAAATTATGGTTCAAAAACCATTTTCCTTCAATCTCGCCATTGACACATTTTCAATAGTGTCAATTTAACTAATGTAATTATCATTGCTAATTTTTATGCTCCTAGCACACTAACCGGGTAGGTCCAAAAAATTTGGATGTCCCATAAAGTCCCTTTCGTTAAATGGCATCGTTTGAGACCTTACAATCACTTTCAAAAATTGCTAATGGAACCAGCATATCTACAAGCGAGAAGAAGAGCCGCAGCTCTGCTTCCATCGATGAGTTCCCTCTTCCACGTCACATCCATGCTTGGATAACGGAGCCTCTCACCAATTGTGCAATTATACATATGGCCCATTTGTTATCCTTCTTTTCACCACCTACATTAAACTTCAGCTCTTGATCCAATGGTGGAGCTGGGAGTTTGTCCTTTCCCTAAGAGAACTGGCTTCCTTACTTATCTCATATCCATTCCCATCCATGAGCAAGTTTGAAAATTCCATAAAATATTGTATGACTAGTTTTATCACCTAGAAAAGATTTGGAATAGTCTCATTATGTGATGTTGCATTCCTATAATGCCACTTTTGAGTACAAAGAAGAGAAATATTTATGTGACTATCCTTACTCTACTATGAGAATACAGACTGTCATGGATCACAAAAAAAAAAAAAACAAATAATTAGAAATTGTTCAGGGTTCACTCATTCAAGAATTTAGGATTTGCAACATATTATTACTCTTACAATGGCCGAAAAACTATTATGTTAATAAAGTGATGTAAAGAATTTATGCATAAAAGGTGAAGAGTATAATTATATTTCTACTATCCATGATTGCCTTTCATAATTGAGAAGCCAAAGCCTCACCTCGTGATTCCAAAAATTGGACTCCAATATTTCCCTTCAAGGACTCAAAGCCATGAGGTGAATATAAGGTTGGTCAATTTCAATCAAATGCACACTAATGCAAATTATGATCTTTGTCTACTAAAGGCGTTTTTACATGATATGCAAGACCCCAAAAATTGATTATCGGAATTCGATCTAAAATTGCCTAAGAATAAAATTGACCTTTTGGTCCACCAATGGTGTAACAAAATGAAACTACAACTTGCTTAGTATGTTCAACTCCAAATTTCTATTTTCAACATATTTCATTCCTTCACAATATTCTAGATCATATATATAAGTTGCTTTTAGATGTTAGCAAGTTGCGACCCAACAGCCAATGTTGAAAATATAATGTCAGTGGTTCCGTTGGTACCCCCAATGTGAAGATTCTGGCAAGGCCTAACATGTCAATTAATGCAAATAATCTGGTAAGACTAGCATTACCACCTAGGGGCAAGATGGCTAATTAAATTCATGCTAAAACCCTACATGGTTTGCTGAAGAAGTCCGACAACAATTAGGCTTACACATGGGTGCTATTGTACATATTTATAGGAAACCACACCCGAAAGGGTCGATAATCAGCCTTTTCAAGAGGTTTATGTCGAGAAAATCTCTATAATATTTTGAAGATAACAATTCAAAGGTTACTAATATGTGCACTGATCGAATAGATCATGTGAAAGAATCACAAGCCGTTGTCCTAATAGGATGTCTAAAGCTTATGACTTCCCTAGTGCTGACGCCTGAATATTTGTCCGGCAAACCATACTTGAAATCATCGATTAAAATTCTATAAAATATGAATGAAAAAGAAATGAAATGAACGAAATAAATAAACATATGTATAAAAATAAAGGGGCCTCCCCGCGCTCTCTCTCACGTGCACTCCCTGGGCACGAGGAACGAACACACCCAGACTGAGAAAATCTCTCTTCTTCAGCGGTCTGAATCAAATCCAGTGCCTTAGCCGGCGGTGACTACTCTCCGCAGGGTTTTTCGATCCTTCTCGAATTCGTTACATCCGGTGGAAGCTTCTTCATCGATCTCAGACTAGAGCCAGTTGCAGATGAACTCCGTTGGATGGATTTTATCACTGCGGAGCATCGCCATTAGAGATTCTCGTAATCTGCGTCTGATTTCTATCATCTTCGTCTTCCGATGGAGGAAAACGGCGGTGACTGAAGCTTGATCGTAATTGAACTCTTCACTTCGAGCTCCTAATCATTAAATCGAGCACAAAAGGATTAAAAGCTGGTTTCCGATTTCGATTCCATCAATACCACTGATTTCTCTGTATCTTTCTTGGATCACCAGTGCTCGTCTCAGTCCTCTACAGTCTCTGAAGAACCTCCGGACGGAGTTAAAAATAAAATCCTCCTCCGGCTCAGGAGCTCCGAGGCGGCTACCTCTCTACGTTTCCAGCATCGCCGTCACGAGAAGTGCTCTGTTTGCCCTTGCCTTTTAGTCAAAATCGTTGAAGCACTCGGATTCGGGTCCGTTCCTTCATCGCCGGCATCGATACTCATTGGTCACGTATCCAGGACCTCTTCCATCTTTTCTAATCATCAGTCGTGCTCAGTTATTGTTCTTATTCAAGGTCGTGAATCTATGCGAAAGCCAATCGTGTCTGAGTTGATCTCTATAATTGTGAATGTCGTGCATTGCTTTGGTGTTAGTCTGGTCTCGAATACATGCTCGCTGTCATTTCGTTTTGTTCCTCAACCAGACCCTCACCACCTGTTTGCTAGTTTGCCCGAATCAATCACGTGATGTATAGTTGATGTCAAACAGAAACCGAGCTTCAACTGAGAACTAAAGGTCTGGGTTAGATGAAGATCATCTCTAATTGAGTATCTATTTGCGACTTGAGACTGTTTTGATGATGCCAAGATGGTTTGGTTATGGATTCCTATTTTGTAATCACAACTGGATGCATATTGCCTGTTTGATGATACGTATGAACCGGAGTAGTGCGGATTTGTTCTTGTTGTTGATCGACATAAGAACATATTGACATGATACGCAGATAGCGATCTTATAATGCAATTGCCATGACGTTATTTGCTGGCCAAGATGCATTACATATTGGTCTTCATTACTTTGTGTTAAGTTTTGATTGTTCATTCGTTCTCCTATAGGTTGTTACCTTGCTGCCTCTTGCCTCTCATGTAAGATTTATTGTTTGGAATCGCTTTGTGAATTCAATTCAACGTACGTTCTGGAATCCACGAGGACTGAAAAGCATGGACAGTATAGTATAGAGAATGGATACGTTTGATGCTTAAATGCTCATATATGTGTAATTTAAAAACCGATCAGTGAAAATCAGCCCAAACAAGTCAACCTAAATAGTAATATGGTTTCAATCATGTCAATTCCCCCGTTTCTGATTTTGGTGGATTTGGGCCGCAACCAATCCGAAGATCGCTTTCATGGGCTGCGCAAACTAGACTAAGACTGTATTAAGCCCTCTTTTTATTTATTTATTTATATTTTATTTATATTAAATTTTCATTATTTTCGAATAAAGATTGCCTAATTGTCGACTGAAAAATAGGTATCAACCGTCCTTCCCTTCTCAACATGGCGAGTTCCCTTTTGTAGCAGTAGTTGCACACTCTCAAATCTCATATTAGAGACTTGGTTGTTGACTTGACATCGCTTGAACCTATGACCACCATGAGGCCATGCACTCTAGATGGATGTGCGTAAGAGAGAGAATTGTGTGTGTGTGAATGCGTCCTTGTCAGTTTGGCCCCAAAAAGGCAAATCAACTTTTTTTTAAGCGGCATTCAATTCACATGAAAAAATATGGTCATTAGAATGGCTCAAAATTGGACAGACATTTTTTGAAAGTACAAAGACCATATTTTGAACAAAAGAAAGTAAAGGAAATATTTTGAATCTCAAGTAAGAGTACAAGATTTTGATTGCACTTTACTTCAAACTTACTGTATAGGACATTGTTGATGATAGCTACTTTTCAATTTTCTGCCGTCTAATTTTTTTGGTTTACAAAGAGGATAAGCTTTTGGACGGTTCTAGTGTCTTGAAACATACTACGAACACTATTCTATGCTGTTGAATTCGGGAAAGAGTCGGCAAATGGAAAACTCCATTGGTAGCAAAAGTTGACAGAGGATTACTTGTCTGTCACAGTTAGTCATTTACAATCACGCGATAATTTCTTATAAAAATTAATAAATTCAACCTATAAAATAAGTATAGTATGAAATACAAATTCATAAGTTTTCAAAATAGTATGAAATAGTTGTTGCTATTTGCTAACATTTACCAAGTCCTCCACCCCTCCTTGCGCCTCTCCCGGTCTCCACTTTTGTCTTCTACAATTCACTTGAAAAATTGGTTTCTTTTGATTTTGACATTATTGACTTTTTACCATTTTGATAACAAAAAGAAAATATCATTTTAGCATTCTACATCTGACCTACTAAAATTTATTTGAGTAGGACTTGATCGAGAATATGGCAGAGTTATAGGAGTCGATCCAGAAAAAATGAATAAAGGATCCAATTGCGCAAGCAACATAAGTGCAGGTACTACAGACGAATACCTATTTTTATTTGTTATGGCGGTTTCTACAATAGATGCAGACCTACTTTTTATTTCGATTAGTAAGCAAGAGTTCAATTGATCAATAAACAAAACCTATCTCTTTTATGGTGATGAAGAACTATGAAAAGAAGAAAGATCGAAATTTCTCTTTGTCAAGTTTAATAACCGAACCTCTGTGGAATTCTTCATGGACATGAGTGTCTGAACAACGCTTTATCCCAGAATCGATAATAAGCAAACCTCCATGATCTGATAAAGGCTAACGGACCACAAAATATCCAAAAGCCAACCACAAACCCAAGTGGTATGCCCATGTAAAACCACTTCTTCTCGCTATCATCGTCGTCATTGCCATCATCTGGGTCACTTTCCGATGGAACACAACCTGCTTCTTCCATCCTATTCCTGGTAATTGAGCAAGTTTTCTTGAGTGGAATCCCACACAATCCAAGGTTTCCTCCGAAAGAACTTGAGCAAATTGTTTCCAGTGGAAATCCACACAACCCACTATTATTTTCGAAGGAACTTGCTGAAAAGGTGAGAAATTGTTTGATCGCTGGGATGCATCCCACAAGTTTATTGTATGAGAGGTTCAGCACGGAAAGAAAATTAAGGTCTGAAAGCTGTGTGGGAATTGTCCCATTGAGGTCGTTCCGTGAAAGGTCCAAGGACTCAAGCTGTTGCAAGTTTCCTAAGGATGAAGGAATTGGCCCTGAGAGTGCATTATTTGATAAGTTGAGGAAATAAAGCGCTTCGAGAGCCCCCAAAGTATCAGGTATTGGACCTTTGAAATTGTTGCATGAGAAGTCAATTGAAGTGAAAAGAGTCAAGATCTTCACCAGCTCCACTTGCAGACCTTTGAAGGTGATGCTTACCGTGTCCTGATAATAGAGTCCAGAAACGCCATAGAGTGGATATTGGATATAATTGAAGTCCACATTAGCCTTCATAGCCTCCCAAGTCGTGAGGGATTGAGCAGGCAGAATGCCACTGAAATTGTTGGAAGATATGTCTACAATTTGAAGCATCGTCCAATTGCCATTGGTTTCTGGACATCCAACCCCTCCATGGAACTTGTTTGATCCTAACACAAGGACACGTAGACTTGCGATGCTCTTCAATTCACATGGAAAAACGTCTTCAATCTGGTTAGTTCCCACATCTAAAACCTCTAGAGTTGTGCAATTTGCCAATGACGTTGGAAACTTCCCCCCTAACAGATTTCTGCTGAGATCCAAAGTCTTCAAACTACATGTTTCAGGGAAATTGATAATGCTACCATCCAAGGCATTATTTCGCAGATCTAATACCTTGAGAGACTCTATCACTAAGCAATCAGGAATATTTCCCCTCAAATTGTTATGAGATAGGTCGAGCACCTCGAGATAGTCAGCTTTGCAAATTGATTTTGGGATAAACCCTTGGATATAGTTACGTGACAGGGAGAAGAATATTGCCTCAGAAAGTGTTGTACCAATAGCAGGTGGAATGACTAAAGTGAAGTTGTTGCTCGAGAAGTCCATGTGTGTGGCAAATGGCGGCAGGGGCAATGTTTGTCCACGGAGCCTGTTCTTATGGAGGTCGAGAACTACCAAAGAAGTAAGATTTGATGACGGTGTTTCAATATGGTCTAGTAAATTAAACGAAAGATTGAGATAAGATAGATTTTGAAACTCCCATATCCATTTTGGTATCTTGCCCTCAATTTGATTGTCAGAGAGGTCTAGATGTACCAATCTATGTTGCCCAGCCAGGAACTCAGGTAAAGTCCTCAACTGGCAAGAAGCCAAATATAAGGTTGAAAGGTCAGGGACTGAGGATGCCTTCGTGGTATTAATGGAAAAACGATTGTAAGAAAGATCCAAATACGAAAGATTTCTCAACTGCTGAACCAAATTAATATGGAATGAGCCACTAAAATTATTGAAAGAAAGTGAGAGGTACTTGAGCCTTTGGAGTTCCCATATAGACATTGGTACTTCTCCTCCTATATTGTTGTAGCTCAAATCAAGTGTATCCAGTTTGTGCGATGAAGCATCAGAAAATTCCTTCACTTGACCAGAAAATTGGTTGTAGGAAAGTTGAAGCTTCTGAATCGATGGAAGTATGAACAGAGATGAGGGAATATTTCCTTTCAATAAATTGAATCGCAGGTTGAGAATAAGAAGACTTGAGAGATATTCCCATTGGATTAAATCAATCTGACCGGTCAGATAATTGTGGGACAAAGTGATTTGTGTTAGATTCTTGGACTTGCTGAGCGATGGAATTGAACCAGTAAAATTGTTGAATGAGAAGTCCAAATAAGCCAATTGTGAAAGATTGGTCAAAGAGCCTGGGATATTTCCATCAAGGCTGCAATTCACCAATTCTATTCTTGACAGATTTTTGAGATTACCAATTGAATCTGGAAGCCTCCCGGAAATATTCGTGAAACTAAGAACAAGTGTCTGAAGAGAAGCATTCTTTGCAAATTCTGGCAAAGAACCCTGAAGGAGCTCATTGAATGATAGGTCAAGGGTCTGAAGTGTTTGTACCTGGATGATTTTTTGAGGAAATTCTCCTTGCAGGCCAGAATTACTGAGATCCAGATTAGTTAAATTGTTGAAGTGGCCAAAGAACTCTGGGACGGTGGTAGACAGATTATTGTTTCCCAGTTTAATCACTGAGAGAAAGCGAAGATTCACGAGGGAAGAGCAAGACTCGATGGGACCTGATAAATAACAATTCATCATGCTCAACACTTGAAGTTTTGGTAGTGAAGAAGACAAGGCATTGCACAATTCATTCCCTGTAGCAGAGACGTTCACTCCATCAAGGTAAAACTCTCTCAACTCGGTAAGATTCCCAACAAGCATCTTTAAATTCGGATTCTCAAGTTTCAGTGAATTGAGCCCAGGAAAATAAAGTAGGGATACATCAAGAGTAACCAACCTTGTCAAACGTGATATTCCAATTGGAACCTGTCCTGTGAACCCTGCATTTGAAAGATTTAGGTAGACCAAATTGGTGAGATTACCGAACCCAGATGGAATCACCGAAGACGGGAAGTTGTTGAAAGCCAAATTCAGCCTCTGAAGATAATTGAGTCTGAAAAGACTCGATGAATCATCAAGTCCACTAGTGATACTCTCGTTACTCAGATCAAGCCCCGTGACTTGGCCACCTTTGCAGGTCACACCTTCCCAAGAATCATTGCTCTCATTCCATTTGACCAATTTCGTGGACAAAGAAGCATTGAAGTTGAGGCTACTCTTCAATTCCAGCAGCAGCAATTTCTGATCGCCAAAACACTGGCCCGAGACCAATACTGTGTCTATGCTGAAAGGGTTGGTATGTGCGAGTATTAAGACCAACCATAGGAGGAGCCAATTCCTCATTTGTTTCAAGCAGATTAGGAAACGCTATTTTACAGAGTTTGTGAGTGAAGACATACAAGGAGGAGTTGTGTTCTTAATGGAAGGCAGATGAACATGAACTTCCTTGTGCGAGATTCCAATGGAGCTTGTGTTTGGTATAACTCATATCACATCCTATCATCAATTTTTCAGTCCCTACGTGTGGCTATCAAAAGTTGACTTGACTTGCGAATGCAAAATCGTCTAGTCACTTGGATGAGTTTTCAGTGGTTCTCGACTGTTGATGAAGAAAAGCCAAGAAAGAAAAAAAGCAAGAGCAACTCTTTCCCTTGCGTATCATTTTCCGCTTTCTACAGTACAAGTTCCCTTCTAGAGAACCGGTATTCATTTCACTCCCATTTTTTTCTACAAGGTTCATTGTTCTTGGAACCTGATTTTCTGATTAATGTTCGCTATTGGTAAAAGAAGACACTCAAAGATGGAGCTCTCATTACTCATTTTCATGTTACATTTTGACTGATCTTCAAAAAATAAGGAAAATGGGGATATTAGTCGGAGGACATCACCAATAAAACTGAGTGATTCGTGTTTCTTGATCTTTACTTTTGCATTAATTCCCATACATCAGATTTTTTTTCCTTTCGAGCTAAGGTCATGTCTTTATTGTGCCTATGGAATGTATGATCAAAGGTGGAACAGTTTCTCTGATTATACTGTCTATGATTCAGAGCTAAACTCCTGAGATACATTTCCACCTTACAAATATTTAAGCAATATCGGGATTTTGAGCGGCGCTGCACTTGCTACTGTTCGTCTTCCAAGCATGTCTCCTCCAACGTGAACCTCATTGAGTACAAATTTTCTGGGGACTGACCAGGGGCTTGCGAGAACTTCAATGATCTCCCTAAGGATGTCAGGTTCGATATTGGCTAGAGCTACTAGACCGAGTAAAGCGGGGAATGTGCTGGATACCACTGGAACGAATGGCATGTGAGATGGGGCGAGCATCGAGCCCGAGCACTTTGGCAGACCTTAGTCCTTCGTTATGGCTATTGCTGCTTTCATTCTATCTGTTTTTTACCATGGTTAAGGCCTTCTTCACCGCTTATGCCTATTCTCACCCCAAGAACTAACCGACCTCAGGAACTCAATTTCAGAAACATAATTAGAGAAATCTTATCAGACCAATGAAATATGTGCTATGCCCACTTTTGTTTTTGGTTTCATTTCATTTACAATTAGATCATGTGCTACCATATGGAGCTAGTCCATGACAGACAAAGAACATCATTGTTAAATTATTGATTCAATTTCTAGAAACTTCAACATAGATTTGAGCTAGAAAATACAAGAAAAGTCCTAGAAGAGTCTATGAAATTATCTCTGCAAATGGCAGAGATATTTGCCTTAAAACGTCTATTTGATAGCCACTTTGCAATCTTCTCTTGTTTAATATTTTCTGGGCTACAAATAGGATCATGTTTTAAACAATTTCGGCCGTGAAACACAATATGGAACGGTGTTCCATACTGTTGAATTTTTGTGAGAGTTTGCCATTGTACGACCCCGATGGTAGCAAAAATTGACCGATGACTTGCTTGGTCTGTACGTTGGTAACGTACAATCACTTCTTCTTTTTTAAAGTACCAGCTTTGTTTGATTCTTTGAAGTTAATTATAATTCTATAATTTATCAACATTTATTTTCTTAAGCCACTAGCCTGTTAGGCTCTATTTGGTAACGTTTTAATTTTTCAATTTTTCTGTTCATTTGTTCATTGGAATAGAAAAAGAACATAAATTTATTGGTAATGTTAGTTAATTTTTTATTTCCTAAAATAGAAAAGTGGCTAGAAAATAAATTTGAAACAGAAACAATAAGTTAAAAAAAAAAATTATTTATTGTTCTTGGGAACAGTTTCTGGAATAAGTCATTTTCTTTCTTTTCTTTTTCCCCTTTTCTTCTTCTTCCTCTACTAACCGGTCGCCATCACCTACCACTAGTCGCGGGCAGCCATCGCAGATTGTTGGTCTTTGGTCGCCAGTTGTTAGTCATCCATCACTAGTTGTTGATCACCGGTCATTGGTGCCACCACCAAAAGAAGAGAGGAAAAAAAGAAAAAAAATCTCAAAAAATTATTAAAAAATTCAAAGAAATTTTACGTCACAAAAAAATTTATAGGTCATACCAAATACATTATTATTCTTTTTCTATTCTAAGAATAGAAATTTTGCAGTTATTCCAAACGTTCTTTTACTCAGAAACTATTTTCGGGAATGAAAATAGAAAAAAAAAACTATTTTTGAAAAAAAATTATTCCCGGGAAAATGTTACTAAACGTACCCTTAAAAGTTACAAATTTTCAAAACGAAACTACCAACCTTAATCTGAGTCACTGAGCAACATTTTTTTTTCCCGATTTACCAACCATTTCATAGTTCATGAAATTTTGTTAAGTCAAATACAAACATGATAAACTTACCACATAAGAGTTTATTAGTCTTCTATAAGAGTTAGTCGCTTCTAGATTGTAGGTTACCGAGACAGTTGTTGATTACTAAATAATCAAATAAAGGTTGGTAATTGAGTTAAATAAAGTTAATAATTTCACAAAAAAGTTTATAAGTTTAAATTCCAGTGATAAATTATTGTCATTACCAGAATAGTTGGTAATTTTGAAAAGAGTTGATAATTTCTCTTATATTAAATTAAAAGGAAAAAGAAAAAAGAAAAAAAGGCAATGCTCGAAAATGGGCCTTATCTTTACTTAGAGGTATAAAGGATAGTATAAAGGAAAATAAAAAGAGGGAAAAATCTGGATAGGTTTAAAATTAAAAGAAAGAAAATAAAAAGCGAACTGTAGGCGGCAGGGAATTGATCCATCTTGCACATTGCACGCCGGACAAGTACCATGGTCCACCTCTACCGGTCCAAAGGATTATTACCGTACTTTCTCTCCCTTGTGCGACCTTCACCTGGTTCACCTTTCATTATGGAAACGCGTGTTAGTTGGTTAAAGGAGCATCGACGTTTCGCCCATGACAAATTCTAATACTCACCCCGGGTTTTCTCTTTTTGTATTGCGTATTGATATATTTGAAGGATTTCTTCCTTCTTTTTTTGTTTCGTAGTGAGTTTTGCTATGTTAAGAGAGGTTTGATACAGTTTTTTTAAGCTTTTATTATTTTTATTTTTATTTTTTTTGGATTGAGTTAGTCACCAGGTTAGGGGCGTTTGGTAGCGATTGTTAAAGGAACCGATTCGACCAGAAATGATTATTTTTGATTACATTAACCGATTCGAGTAAAAAACGTGTTTGGTAACGAATAAAATTTCTGATTCTGGAATAGAAAAAGAACAGAAACGCGTTTGGTAACTATATAAAATTTCTATTCCAATTCTTTTTTAATTACCTTTTTAGATTAATATAAATTTGATATTGAATTTTCATAAACCATTCACGATTAATTATATTTTTATACTAAGTAATAAAAATATTAACTAATCAATTTTTATTATATAGTAAATAAGAAACCATAGTATAAACTATACTAATATCCCTAAAATATGTAATAAATATAAATAATAAATTATAATATAAAATTAAATATGTATTCTATATACAACAAATATATATTTCATAATAGGAAGAAATAAAAATAAAATATAGAAATAAAAAATAGATAAAATAAAAACAAAAATTGTTGTTATTTTAAATTTGGTTTTCTTATTAGAATTTCAATATTATTTATATTTAAAT
The DNA here is from genome assembly GCA_016097595.1 of Eucalyptus pumila. NCBI lineage: Eukaryota > Viridiplantae > Streptophyta > Magnoliopsida > Myrtales > Myrtaceae > Eucalyptus > Eucalyptus pumila. Next base: position 11,014,709 of record CM027846.1, read on the forward strand.
AAGAGTTTCTTTTATCAGGGTGATTTCTCATTTTCAATTAATATTTACTTTTATATGATTAAATATTTAATCCATTTTGAATTTAATATGAATGAATGTTAATTTTAATTTAGCCAAGATACTTCTCTCTCTCTCTCTCTCTCTCTCTCTCTCTCTCTCTCTCTCTATATATTCCCTTCCCCAAAACCGAACATCCAACGTTTAAGAAGATAAAAAGTCTTCAAACCAACATGACTCTTTGAAACAAAGAAAAGGCTTTAATAAAAAACTCATCACTACAACTTATCCATAAATGAATAATGAAGTAACATAGTCCATTGTTCAACTTTGAATATCGGCTTTGATAAGTCAATAATTAAAAACAATATTACAAAAGTCGTAAACATAAAGTTATTGAATCTCCGGCATATTGTAATCCTTGCCATTTGATTTGCAATACTTCAATGAATATGAAGTTTGCCTTCGGATGGGTGCTCGAAACCGGAGTCCACAATAGCACAAAGCAACTCTGGCTTCAAAAGGAAGTCTCTGAAACCGGAGCTGTGAATCCCGACGTAACCCCTGCACGACATCGAAACAAGAATAAGCTCTCCGCGCAAAGAATCGGCAATAGTGGTATGCAAGAACTCAAGATCAAAATGAATCCACGTGAAACAAGGAAACCATTCTATTTCACTCCAACTTCCATGCGTAAAAGACCATCAACCATTTTCGCGTTCATTAACTTCTGTTTCATCATACTGCCTCACCTCTACAAAGCTAGAGCCCAAATTTGACTCTCCAACAAACACATAACCTCTGTAAAACCAAATCTACTCTCGTCCTAATCAAATTGGGATCTGATCACCAAGAACAACCCTTTGTGAACCCGAGTCACAATGCAATGCCCAGTTTTTGTCCGGATCGAGGAGATAAACTCAGTCTGGGGTGCGAAAAATAATCAAGATAATAGACACGGCTCCTACGCAACCTTAAAAGACAAGGACTGACTGACCTCCACTTCGCTTACATGATACATCCATACACCTAAACGTTAGCATCATTCCGGATCTAAGATTCACACTATAAGTCAAAGATCGGAATTTCCAGATTCGAATTCGACCAAGCACATCACACAAAATTACAGATCTAGCACAATATAGAAAAGGCCAGCGACCCCTCGGCCAGCTCGCCGTCGCTCACCCTCGGCCAGCTCGGCGAGGGCGAGCGAAGCCGAATCGGCCCCAGGGGTCGGACGACGAGCGACCCCTCGGCCAGCTCGGCGAGGGCGAGTGAAGCCGAATCGGCCCCAGGGGTCGGACAGCGAGCCACCCCTCGGCCAGATCGGCGAGGGCGCCCGCCGATTTGGGCCCAAGGGTCGCTCGCCGAGGGACCCTTCAGCCAGATCGGTGCGGGCGCCCGCCGATTCGGGCCCAGGGGTCGCTCGCCGAGCGAGCGCCACCCGTCGCAGACGCCGAACCAACCATAGAAGGGAACTCACCTTGAACGACGCCCTTCAATGATGAAGAAGCAGCAGTCGCCGTCGCCGTTCTTGCGGAGAGAGGAGCAGCCGTCGCCGTTCTTGAGGAGGGAGGAGCAGTAGTCGCCGTTCTTGAGGAGGGAGAGAATGAGACTGATGAGCATAGTCGAGATGAAAGGACGAGAGAGAGTAGAGAGGAGATAAGGCTTCGGCAATTTTGATTCTCTTTTTTGATTCTCGGATGAAGAATCATAATTTTTTTGATTCTGAATTCTTATCCAAAACTGATTCTAGGAGTAAATTTGTTCCCGGAATCAGTTTTGGACAAAAAATTTACCAAACGTGATTTTGTTCCCAAACTGATTCCGGGAACAAAAAATCAGAATCAGCACTGTTTGGATGGTTGCCAAACAGGGCCTTAGCTTCCAATAAAATAAGAAGCCAAGAGCATAAGGAGAGGAGCAAACTCTCTTCCTATCTAAAACAACACCTGATTGTTAGATTTTTAATGTAATTAAATTGTCAAAATCTTACATCAACCGGAAGAATCCTATTGAGTGATACATAAATAAAAATCAACCCTCTAATGGGCACCACATTGCTCTAGCTAATAAAAAAGCTCTATATTCTCTTTCGGTGCAAGATTTTGACAATGTAACATGAAAACTAGTTATCCTAATATTGACAAGTGCTAAAGAAACATCATTAAGTTGACATCTCTTTTTTAGACAACCTCAATAAAACTGAATGGAAATCCAACTTGATTGTGGCTCTCTAAACTAAACTACCCCATGGTTCTCTACTCCTAAATGTTTGACTCGAGCACTCATGGTTGCCTAGACATTTGACAATGGCTTGCTTGTCGATAATGCTCGCAATTGAAAGAAAACTTAACACGTCTATGGTATATAGGTGTTGCAAATTGGAGCATTAGTGGCACAGTAGAAAGCTCTATTTTGTGTTTTTTTCTCATTCGCAATTGAAAAGGACAACAAAAATAATAAGAAAAAAAAAAACTAAGACCAAAACCAACAAACCAATAATAGTTTGATTTTGACGAAGTAGTAGAACCAATGACCACGATCAAGAGAGATGCACAAACGAGTGAAGCTAGAGAAAAAGGAAGCTCGACTTTCGATAGCCTTCACTAGCTCAATGATGTTTCCGACATGACTAATGAGGCCTTAGAGAAATGGCAACTTCCTCTGGCGACAGGGGAGAGACCATCAACTCACAGGATAGACCTGTTCTCAAAGACAACATGACCATATTTGTGACTACAACAAGCAAATGCCTACTGTTGGGAATTACTGATCCCCGAAAACCGGATTCGACACCGAATCGAACCCCTAAATCAATGCGGAAGACGAAGCCCGGGAAAACACGCATCACCGATCGTAAAGCACACCACGGATTCGAGCGTACCTTGTTAGCCACAGATTAAACACCAATGCCGAAGAAGAGGAAGAAATTCTGGCCCCGTTCGATCTGATGATGACTTGAATGAGAGAAAACAGTGCCTTGAACTTACTGTTCTTTTTTTTGGAGGAAGAGAGAACGCGCGGGAGAAGACGTACGTTTAATTGTCAAACGTTGTCTTCTCTCTCTCTCTCTCTCCTCCCTTTTATACCTCTCCCCCTCCACGGGCCCTATTCCCGTGGGCCGGGCCCTTTGGGCCCAATTTGAGCGGATGGGCCAACTCAGGCCCATCTCATAAATCTATCATCTCCCACTCGCACATGGTGGTACAAAACCAACATGGGCGGACAGGCCCTACTTAGCCTCATTTGAGAAAAAAAACATCATAGACTTTCTCTTAACATGGTGGGTCGAACATAATCCTCTTTACCTCTCTTCAACATTCATACCGGTGAATAATCTGTGCGACCAGCATACTTTGAGAGCTCGTTGCCATACATCTGTTAGGAATACATAGCAGCTCATAATGGGCATCACTTCCTGAGTAGATTTAGTATGCGGTACCTAGATCGATCGATCACATTTTTATCTCTCTTGATCTCTTTTAAACAATGATATATTTATTGTATTCACAATTATGATTATCACAAAGACAGTCATAATTGGTTAACCGGTGAATACAAAACTACAATGTGATTCTCCAAAATCGATCTTCCTCTTTCCTTCAAACTCTCAATTTCAGTCCAGCTTGCTTTTCTAGAAATGCCCCATTAGATCGAATCAAACTCATGATCATTGGCAACATCCTAAGATAGCAAACACTAAATAGAAATCTTGAGAATAAGTAAGAGTCATGAGGGGACTAAGAAGTTGAGGAACTCTCTTCCTCAAGAGTCTCACACGACATAAAAAGTTGAGATCAAACTTTTGCCACTCTTATTGGTCGTCTCATGCATACGTAGTATGAAATACGTATTACGGTATTAACTCCTTTCCCATGGAGCGTATGTCTACACCTTTCAATACCGTACAGATGATAGTTTAGACATACCCAATGTCTAACTTGAGTTCACGTATCTACTCATTCACTAAATTCATCGAACTCACATCGGCATCATAGACAGATAAAGTAAAATATGTGGGGTATTTTACTCTCGGACATAGTAAGTATTATGTCCTCATCTTAACATCCAGTTAAGGCGACATACGTGTTTTAAGCTTGAGCTCTCAATTATCACCTAGATAATAAGCTTAAAAACAGTCTCATCTCTATTTATCACACAGTAAATAGAGGCGATTACCCGTGTGAGTGGGCTAATCTCATCTGTCCGACATACTTCTTCTAACTTAAAGTAATGCACTGAGCATTAAGATGCATAAAGATCAAACAAAGATTCATAGGCATTAATGATGAAAACACAAATTCATCAAATGTGAACTCTTAGGGAAATTACAATATTCAGTACATCATCCTCTACGCAATCCTAGAGATTTCACATGGCCACAAAAACACATCTCTAGGTATTGGCTTTGTCATAGGATCTGCTACCATTCCATGCGTAGTATGTACTCTAAGTTCACATCTTTTCGTGCAACCATATCCTTGACAAGATTCTACTTGGTATCTATATGTTCGGTCTTGCCATGATATTTTGGATCTTTGGTGTACACTTTTGCTGCTTGGCTATCACAGTTAACCAACAATGAATCTGCAGCACTTCCAATAACACCTAAATGATCCAAAAATCCCTTAAGCCAAACATCTTCTATATCTGCTGCGATAATGCCACGAACTCAATTCCATCGTGGACAAGGCTATATACTTTTGTTTCTTACTGCTCCAACACATGGTGCCATTATTCGGTAAGTAAACAAACCTAGAGGTAGATTTCCTTTCATTTAAATCTCCTCCCCAATCAACACCGAATAGCCTTAGAGTCGCGAGATCCTTTTCCATAATAACTCGGCGTATAATCAGCAGTCCCCTTTAGATACCTCAGTATTCTCTTAACGGCTTATTAATGTGCTTGACCTGGATTGGATTGGTAACTACTCACCATTCCAAATACAAAACATACGTCAGGTCTTGTACACATCATAGCGTACAACAAGCTTCTAACAGCACTAGCATAAGGAACATGTTTCATTTGTTCCTTCTCTTGTGGAGTCCTTGGACACAGTCTATGGCTCAATCCTTCACCTTTTGCAATAGGAGCGTCAATGGGTTTACAATCCCATATCATTCAATTCAAAATTTGGAAGACAACCAACTTTTGACAAGTATTGACTAGCTCCATATTGCTTAGGCAATTAGTATATCATCAACATATAATGATATGATCACAAATTGATCCTTGGATCTTTTGATATATACACAATGATCCTCATCTATCATTGTAAAGTCATATGCCATTATGGCATTATGAAAACGTATATATCATTGTCTTGACGATCGCTTAAGGCCATATATCGACTCCCAAAGTCGACATACCTTTCTTCTTGGCCTTTCACTATGAAACCAACAGGTTGTTCCATATATATTTCATCCTCTAATTCTCCATTGAGGAAAGCAGTCTTTACATCCATTTGATGTAATTCAAGATCCATACTAAACACTATTGCCGAACTATGCGAATCAAGGCAAATCTTACTATAGGAGAGAAAATATCTTCATAATCAATTCCTTCCTATTGATTATACCTCTTCGCCACAAGGCAAGCCTTATGCCTTTCAATCGAGCCATCAGCCTTTCGCTTTATTTTGAGAACCCATTTGTTCCCAATAGTTCTGCGTCCTTTTGCGATCAACCAGTTCCCGAGACTTGGTTTGATTTGATTGACTCCATTTCCTCTTCCATTGCATTAATCCATTTTTTTTTTTTTTTACTAGGGCAATTCGAGCCTCATTAATATTTCTTGGCTCATCCTCATCTTGTGGAGCAACCATAGAAGTTTCCCTTTCAATGTCAAAACATCGACGGGGAATACTTTAGTGACTTGTTCACCGTATGGGAGATTGTACACTTAGCACATCATTCCCCATTATGCTCCCACTTGGATTAGGTAATGATGATGTCGCCACATCAGGTGGTTGTAATTGAGAATGAGTTGAATTCAATTCATCACATCTCATATTACTCCCACTTGGATAAACACCACTAATATTATAATCTTAATCCAAGGTTTCAAATAGGAAGTAATCTTCCCTATTTTGCCCTTCTTAGGAAATTCATCCACTAAGAATGTGACATCCCGTGATTCAAATTCAGTTATTCTCCCACTTTCCTGCTCACCTACGAACACATACCCTTTTGAGTGTTCGGAGTATCTCATTAAAATACTCTACTTTTATATGGGACTCAATTTCCCAAACTTGTGAGAGGACATATGAGTATAGACAGCATAACCCCATGGCTTAAGTAAACTTAAGTCCGGTTTTCTACCTATCCATAACTCATATGGAGTGGAACTAACTGATTTGGAAGGCATCCGGTTAAGTATTTAGGTAGCAGTTAACAGCACATCACTCCAAAAAGTGATGGGTAAGTTAGCATGCGCCTTCATGGACCTAACCATTCCAAAGTAAGGTTCTGTTTCTTTCTCTCGCAACACCATTTTGTTGAGGAGTATACGGAATAGACAACTATCTTTCTATTCCTTTTTCATCACATAATTTTCTGAACTTATCAGATAAATATTCTCAACCTTGATCGGATCTAAATACCTTTATTTTCCTGTCTAATTGATTTTCTACCAGGTTCATAAACCTTCTAAAACAACTTATGCTTCAGATTTATGAGAAATCAAGTAGACACATCCGAATCAAGTAGAATCATCTATAAAAGTGATGAAACAAACAGCCCATTGCCTTCCTTTCACATTCATTGAACCACAATCGTCATAATGGATTAAATGCAGAGGAACGTTTTACCTTTTCCAAATGGTTTCCTTGTCATTTTCCCTACTAGGCAATGCTCACATATGGACAAATCAACTTTTTCAATATTGCCCAATAAGCCATTTTTGGCTAGTCTTTTCATATGTTGTTGGCCCATATGACCAAGTCTAGCATGCCATCATATTCACATCATTATCATATAAGATAGAAGACGTGAAACAAGGGAATAACATATTGACATCACCACAGTCAACATTTAGTACAATGAAACCATTTAGAAAGTGACCACAACCATAGTAGTTTGTACCTAAATACAAATCTACACCTTTATTATGGAAGTTCATTCTAAAACCAAGCTTAACCAACATCAAAACAGACATTTAAATTTCGACGAATCTCCGGAGCATATAGAACATCAAGATGCGTCCACCATGCATGTTCTATATTGGTTGGTGCCAATTCCTTTACATCAGCTCTAGAGTTGTTTCCGATATGGATCCACTCGGTTCAGTTGGTACTCGTCGGAATTCCACAAAGGATCCTTTATCCTTCGCTAGATCGTCTGTTGCTCTTGAATCTATAGTCCACATAGGATTGGATTCAGCCAATAATTCAGAACTTGACACATAATCAAAGTTCTCAAATGTACAAGAGGTGTATGCCTTCTTTGGCTCACGACGTCGCGAGCATAGTGACCCTTCTTGTCACGGTTGTAACATTTCACTCTTGACATTTTCTTCAATTGAGGACGTTTTCCTCTCTTGTGTTGGTTAACTCTTGATCTCTTGCAATAAGGACTTGATCTTTTGCATTCCCACATATTGAACGAATCAATACGCTTGCGCTTAGAGCTCAAAACTCTTTATGAGCTAGAACCAGCATTGCAAATATCTATTCTCAGCTCACATGCCGTTAAGCGGTCCTCTACCAGCTTAAGGTGGCGCACAACATTCTCAAGATCTTCCATAACATGGTCAAGAGCTTATAGTGCTTCTTGCTTTTCCAGCACATATTGAATTTTCATATTCAATATTTCACAATTGTAGCCGTTCATATCAGCAATCACGCTCTTAATTGCTGAAACCATCGATCGAACACATCGAGACATACATGCACGAATAATTAATGCCTATCATTTATGCATCCCTATTTGCATAGACCCATCATATTAATAAATAATTTTAAGTAAGGCTTGAGAATCAAAAGGTCACTATGTTTCCAATCATCCTCCAAAAATCCTAACTTAAAATTATCATTAATATGATTGTCATATGCAAAATCAATTCTATGAAGTTACAAAAACTTCTATAACTACCCACTGACTAACTACCCACAACAACCAGCAATAGAGAAAGCAAATAAAAATCTTAACATCCAATAAAATAACAATGCTTTCACATGATACAACTAATATATCGGTTGCTATATTAACAACAATCAGGTAGTAATCATTACACTAAGCAATATATACAAAGAAAAAATATCAACTTGGAAAGAGATATTTACATCTATAAAACATCTCATAATTAATCTAAGAAATAATTAGGGAATGTCCCTTCTAATCTATCAGCCAAAACATCTCGAGAAAATCGAAGGTACATTTGCCAACCATGGAAAAACTTTTGGAGAGTTTTCATGTCGCCACCAAGGCGCATTCACTGCGCCACGTAGAGCACAATCTAAGGGTTCAAGTTTTGGCCAACTCAATCTATAAGTACTCTCTTACAAAAGCTTCCACCAGCCTCCTATAACCTTAGGGACCACGTTGACCTCCCATAGCCGATCTAACACTGCTTGCCATTCAGGTGGAAGAGTGTTCAACAAAGCCGGCATCTTCTCAAAATCCGGCATAAGATAACCATTATTGATGATTTTGATCATCTGATCGACCGACCATATGTGATACTAAATCACCATCAAGCCACCGAAAATCAGCTAACTCTTTCATCAGCCTTTTCGTCTAGCTCTCTTTCTTCGTCCGTTCTCGGGATTGCAGGTATCCTTGCATTACGCATCATAGTTTCTGCAACAAATGCAGAACTAAAATGGATCACTTATAATCCATAATAAACAAAATGGAAAATACATAAATTTCCATGATTCATGCAACAAATGCAGAATAAAAATGGATTACCTACAACCCACACAGACATAATTGAAAAAGAAATTTTTTTTTTTTTTTTTTTTTCGGGTCAACGGTCAAAGTCAACGGTCGGTCAACGGTCAACGGTCGGTCAACGGTCAACGGTCGTCGGTCAACGGTCAACGGGTCGGGTCAACGGGCGCGCGGGTCGGACCGGTCGGACGGTCGCGACGGTCGAACGGTCGGACCGGACGGGCGGTCGGGCCTTCGCCGCGGACGAGCGAACGCGTGCCTCGCGCGTGCGGGGATGACGTCACGCAGGCGTCATCCGGCACGTGCTGGGCGCGTGCTTCGTTCGGAAGTCGGGTCGAGTCGCCGCCGGTCGGGTTCGGCCGGCCGGTGACCGCCGCCAACCGTCGTCGGCGATGCGTCATCAATGACGTCATCCCCGAGCGATTATCGACCGTTGGTGACGTCACGATGACGTCGGCGGGTGACGTCAAGCACGCGTCGGTCCGCGGACCGGCGCGTGCCGCTTCGCCCGACGCCCGGCGCGCACGTGCCGGTTCGTCACCGCGCGTGTGGGCGCACGCTGTATTGGCGGCCAGCGCTTCCAGCGCTGTCGCGCCCACGCGTATAGCGCCTTCTTCCGCAGCGTGTGGGCGCGTGCCGCGGCTTCCGGCGGCGATCGACATATCGCGGACTCGTCTCGATGTCGCGCTTCTCCCAGTGCCTTCAGAATTTTATTTCGACTTACGAAAACTCAGAAAAATGGCCGAACAGCGCTCGGGTGTCGGGATTTTCGCCCGGTTCCGTACGGCCGAAGTGATTTCGCGAAAAATCAATCAAAAACATCAGAATTGATCGGGAAAAACGTGAAACAGGGCTCTGATACCAATGTTGGGAATTACTGATCCCCGAAAACCGGATTCGACACCGAATCGAACCCCTAAATCAATGCGGAAGACGAAGCCCGGGAAAACACGCATCACCGATCGTAAAGCACACCACGGATTCGAGCGTACCTTGTTAGCCACAGATTAAACACCAATGCCGAAGAAGAGGAAGAAATTCTGGCCCCGTTCGATCTGATGATGACTTGAAGGAGAGAAAACAGTGCCTTGAACTTACTGTTCTTTTTTTTGGAGGAAGAGAGAACGCGCGGGAGAAGACGTACGTTTAATTGTCAAACGTTGTCTTCTCTCTCTCTCTCTCCTCCCTTTTATACCTCTCCCCCTCCACGGGCCCTATTCCCGTGGGCCGGGCCCTTTGGGCCCAATTTGAGCGGATGGGCCAACTCAGGCCCATCTCATAAATCTATCACCTACAATGACTCAAAAATGAAAATATTAAAATGTTATATCTTTACTTAATAATTTATCTTTAGAATGTGTTACAATCAAGTGGTATATATACCTGAACAATATATATAAGAAAGGAAGTAATCTAATGTAACAAGCAAATTAGTTATCTTAATCTAACAAGGAAATTCTAGGAGATAATCAAATGTCAAAGCAAGATCCCTAATATCTATAATATCTCTAATAAAAATCTTTTAAAAGGAAATTCCCTAATATTCATAAATATAAAGCTCATAAAAATGAGGACATGTGCGGGAGGCATCCACGAAATTCGTGCGAAGTAGACAATTTCAAGAACAGAGAAATGCAGCAGGGCGAGGAGGAAAACAGGGGATGCTTCGGCTTGGAAACAAGGAGCAGTCGAAGTAAACTTCTGCTGGTGGGGACGATTCTGTCTAGCGTTAACGTAAGTTGCGGGACTGATGATGTTACCGACTCTGTGGATTCATGCGTCGGAATAGGAGCAGAAACGCGTTTGTGTCCGTTGGCATTTCTTTATTCGTTTGTGAAATTTTTGGTGTCAATTTATGTTACACTGGCTAGACCAAGAAAAATCAAACTTCAATGGAGAGGATATGTCCAGCCTACGGAATTGGTACATACGCTATAATTAGTGATGAAAATATAGATAGTTAAATGGTGCCCAAATCCAAAGGGTGGTTTAGTATTAGGATGATCGAGATATTGCACTTCTAGAAGCACAAGATTTTATGTTTGGTCCATTTTTGTTGCAGCCATTAGAGCCAAGATTGAATCAGAGATGGATTTGGTTTTCATGTGAATGGTCTATTTTTTGGATTGGAGATATTCGACGAACTAAAGGTTGCTGAAAATTTGAGAAGTTCTCTAATAAAAGAAAGTGTTTTTTGTTCACTTGTTTAAGTTAGATAACTAATTGAAAACGAAAATTTTTTCTATCGATTGATGATTGTTCTTTTGTTAATGTGTGCTTGTGTCTACTTAAGTGTTCCAACTATTTTAGTAATCTTGACTAGTGGGCAAATGATTCTTATTAGCATGCTCAATTTAATTATATCATAATTGTATTGTGTGTTTACATTGGGAACGTATCCGCTAAGGTTGACTTCCATAGTCTATGTAAAGTAATATTTCATTTCCAAATTTTCTTTGCTTTGCCACACTAAATAATGTCGTCTTGCACAAAGTCACACAATACGCAAGATTCTCTTTGAATGAATGTCCAATGATAACCAAAACTAATTTCTAAATGGTGTCAGTAATATTTTTTAGCAGGTACATAAAAGAGGTCTATTCGATCAAATTGATATTAATATTTGAACTAGACTAGACAAATATATATATATACTTGACTCAAACTCAATCTTGTAGAAGCTCAACTTTTTGGATCGAGTTTGACTCGTGATTTTTTTTTTTTTTTAAGAAACTTGAAATGACTGTTGGATTTGACTTGGGTTATTATAAATGAGTTTTTGTGGGAGCTTGATTCAAGCTTGAGCTCAAATTTGAATTTCATAAAATTTGAATTGATGAGGCTTGGACTTGACTCAATGAGATGCCGAGTCACGGTTGAGGCCGGATCGATACTCCTTTTTGGAATGTTGTCCTGATGCGTATGAATACACGGGATGATGCCATGCCCGATGGGGCTGGACGATGCCCAGTTATGCCGGATGACCGTCGACTTGTGTTGGCCGTGGCCTAATGGGTCATAATAATCGGAACACGCCTGAATGGTTGTGCTATTACGCTTGATTATGGGGCAAAATTGTTTGGCATGGTATGGGATGTGTCAAAATGGTTTTACCTTATAATTGAGACCCATGTGAATGTTTGAAGGATGAGAATTATGTGTTCCGGTTATTAATTATGCTTGTTGCATTTATAATGGCATATGTGATGCGCTAATATGCAGGGACGTGCTAAGACGAGGTGAGTTTGTTTGTGGTGCCTGTTTAGGCTACCTCTGAGGCGAATTTGCGTCCTAGTTGAGGCTTAGGTTGTTGACTTGCTGAAATTTATCTCATCCCGTCATGGTTATACATTTTTTAGGACTGTAGCGTGGAGATCTGCTGAGTGTGGATGTGGTGGGTGTGAGATGCGACACCTTTTGGTTGGCCTTGGCGTTAGTGAAGTTTAGGTTAACACTAGTCCTGGAAGTTTTTGAGAGGGTCGATAGGAAGTGGCCATGGAAAGGCTTGTAAGTATTAAACTTCCTAGGGTTAGCAGTTGATAAATGAATATGTTGTTTTCGGCAATATTTGCCGTGTTTTACTATTCCTATGTTTGTTGGTTGGCCGGGGGTTTATTTAATTCGATTCCACATGTGTTTAATTGAAAGATAAAATGAATAGGTTGGCGACGCGTCCTGTGACATCGCATTTTTAATCGATCACCGAGGGATATGTGCATACCCGGGGTTCGGGGCGTGACACCACAAGTCATGGAACCAAATTTGGCAATTAAGAAGCCCCCTCCCCAAAATGTCAGAATCGTCCAGTGGAGCATTTGCCAAAATGTCCTGCCAACTAAAGAACTTGCTTAGGTGAAGAATATTACCTAACCTAGGGTGCCTATCTTGTCACCATGAAGTTGAGACGATCGAGCACCTCCTTCTACTTTGCCCCTAGACTACCGTCCAAATCCATATTTCGAGTTATAGCGTCTCACGAATAGAAGGTTGGTTGTGTAATTTTCTCAGACAACAAAACCACTCACCTCCCTTTGACACAATTGTGGCTACTTTCTAGTGCATCTGGAAGGTGAGAAACAACTTTGTATTCCAGCTTCAAACTCCAAATCCAGAAGCCTTAGTTGACTCAACCCTTAATATAATCAGCAACTTCAGAAAATGGAATCCCCAAAAAACAATTTCCAACTCGATGAATAGGGACTTACCTCTTGCTTGGCTCCCACTGAGGTGGAATACTCTGAAGATGAACACTGATGCTTCTTACATGATGGGGTCTCTAACAGGAGTAGTTTCATGCTTGATCCGAGACGATTTGGGGGTTATTCGCAATGGCTTTCCAAATCAGTTCCAGCTTCATCCACTGTTCCGCTAGAAGCCCTTGCTCTTTCCAAGGGACTGAAGCACATGCAAGAAAGAAAAAGTGAAGTCTTTGAGTTTGAGTTAGATTGTTTGGAAATATTCAACACCATCAAGTACTCAAATAAGCATTTATGGGAAGCCACTGCACTTATCTTGGAAGCTCGTGACTTATTGGGCTGACTTCCTAACACTACCATAGCCTATGTGGGGAGAATTGCTAACCAAGCTGTAGATTGGGTGGCTAAAGCCCAGAGACAAAATGCCCTTCCCTCAAATTGGGTTGTCAATCCACCTCAAGACCTTGGGAATTTACATTATTTTGATGCCCCTTCGATGGGCTCTTTTGTTTTCGGTACTCTATAATTCAATAAAATTTGCTTTTCCAACAAAAAAGAAAAAGAAAAAAATCCCTTACACCTGGGAATTGAATTTCCATCTAGTCTCGAGCGCATATTCATCTATTCGTGTCCATGTTCAAATTGCATGTCTATGGCCAAGTATTGATCATGATTTACGTTCAGGTTTTGTTGATTCCATGTTTATCTCTAAATTCCTCATGTTAATAGGATTGAGAGATTGCCATGTTTCGATTCCCCAATGCATGAACTTAATCAGAGAAAGGTCACATCTTTATTACTTAGATTAATCTCTTTTTGCGTGGATTTTCCCTTGATAGAATCATATGAATGATCTTTTTGCATGTTAACATTGAATCGGGTCGGATTGGCGATTCCTTGGCATGTTGTTCATGGCCGGTCCCCTTGGTGCTCTTGGTCACGCCCCCTCGTGTGATTGCATGGGTTTAATGTTGGCTCGCATTGATGGCCCTTACTTTAATTCCTTGCATCCAGGTTAGGGTTTGTCTCGCTTGGAAGAATTTTGATAATCCGTTTTGCTATGATTCATGGAAAATAAACTAAAGTTTCGACCTTTGACCAATCTTCTCACATAAAAAAGATACAAAATTTTCAAGGAAAGATCAAACATTTACTGCTTTTTATTCATGCATATAGGATACAGTTTGCTAATTCATGTAGATTAGTGAGAAAAATCATTAAAATTGCATCTTTTATGGTCATGTGGCATATAGGATATTCATGATCACCTAGGTAGTTGCATATCAATAATAAAAAGGAAAGATAAAAATGAAGAAGATATCTTAGAAGCATGCTAGTCGACTTTGCATCTTAGATTATGCAAGTTTTTATTAATTCATTTTTTTGGTAAAATTTATTAATTCATGTTCATCTATATTAATAGGGTAATTTGACCATATTGACATGTAGGGTAATTTTAGATTTTACACAAGTGTTTATAAAAATTAGACAAAAGAAAATACAAAAAAATTAGATTAGAATGGCTCTTAATCGCATTTGCGCGAGTTCTGTATCATGGTGTTAGATAGTTCATGACATATGATTCATGCATGATGGGCTAGGCGAGTTCGCGCCTAGACTTGTTTACTTTTATCTAGTGCACGTTTAATTTTGGTTTATTAGCTTACGGGACCCGATACCATTCGAGTTTTTTTTTTTTTTAAATTTCGTAGTACTTTATTTATCTTATCTTTATCATTGCTTGATTTAATATTAATGGCTTGAACACCAATTCAGATCACCTTTTCTTTTAACACAATTGGAGTATGTAGTGAAAAAAATTGAGAAAATTGCATGCAAAATATTTTCACAAACGGTATAGGTATTGGTAATAAACGTTCAATTTATCTAGCATAATCAAGACATTGAACTTGTGAAACTCTAGTTTGCAAGAGCAAGGCGAGCTCTTGCATCTCACTTGGGCTCCTAGTCGGCCCATAATTGATTAATGAAGACTCAAAAGCAAATTACATTAAGTGATTGAATGAGAAAACTAAATTGCAACTAGTAAGGCTTGAGAATTTGAGAATGTCCGTGCCACCTCAAAAGAGGAACCATTTGCACCCACTAGCAATCCGTCAACATCCCTCAGGGATCTCATTCTTGGGAATAAAATTAGTTTCTGATTTTAACATTATTGACGTTAGCCTTTTTTTATAATAATAAAAATATATCAACGTAAAATACCACGTCTAAGAGTTTTTAGGGAGGACTTGAATGAGAAATAGAGATTCCACAAAATAAAATAAAAAATGCAGGATAGAATTAGAGACCCAATCTTTCGAAATGTCCAAGGGGGAAAAGGGGAGTTGATTCCAAAAAATAAAATGAAAAATGCAGGATCCAATTTTGCACAAGAAAAATTACATTTGAATGGTTATTTCCATGCTAGACGTGGACCTACTTTTTTCTCCCATTGGTAAGCAAGAGTTCTATTGATCAATAAACAAAATTGTCTTTCATATGGTGATGAAGAATTATGAAGAGAAGAAAGAACGAAAATACTATTTTTTTCAAGTTTATTAGATGAACCTTAGTGAAAATTCTCATGGATGTACATGTCTAAACAGAACTTTATCCCAAAATCGATAAAAAGCAAACCTCCATGATTTGATAAACACTAAAGGACCACAAAATACCCAGAAGCCAACCCACGAATCGGATGAATAAAACAAAATTGTGTAATTCATATGGTGACAATGAAGAATTATGCCCGATTTGAAGATGGTGTACGCTTCTTTCGAGTTGCAATCTAGAAGCGTTTTCTCAGCTTCTTCTTCAACAAAAAGTAAAACCACTTCAGAGATTTTGATGATCAAGTAACGCTATCCTCATTGTCGCCGTCATCATCCCAGAATCGATAAAAAGCAAACCTCCATGATATGATAAACACTAAAGGACCACAAAACACCCAGAAACCAACCACGAATCTGGGTTGCTTTGAGTTGGAACAGTACCTGCTTCTTCTGTCCCATTTGTTGTAGTTGAGCAAACTTTGTCCAATGGAAGTCCACACAATCCAAGGTTTCCTTCAAAGGCACTATTGAAAAATGTGAGAAAATGTCCCCATGCTGGGATGCTTCCCTCAAGTTGATTGTTTGAGAGGTTTAGGAATGACAGGAAATCAAGATTTGCAAGTTGAGTTGGTATGGTTCCATTGAGGTAGTTCCATGACAAGTCCAATGACTCGAGTTGATGTAGATTCCCTAAAACATGAGGAACTGAACCCAAGATGGAATTGTGCGATAGGTTGAGGACATAAAGTGCTTTGAGATCTCCAAGTGTGTATGGTATTGGACCCTCCAATTTATTGCTCGAGAAGTCTATTGATGTGAAAATAGTTAGGATCTTGATGAGTTCTAGCTTTAGACCTTTGTAGGTTACGCTCATTGTATCTTCATAATAGAGCCCACTCAATAGGGAATCAGAATATTGATATTGTAGGTGATTGAAGTCGACATTGGCCTTCATAGCCTCACAGGCAATGTGCCGCCAAAATCATTTGAAGACAGGTCAATGATTTGAAGCTTCTGCCAAGTGTTGGGACTATGTGGACATCTAATTTCCCCATGCAATTTGTTGGATCGTAAAACAAGGACACGGAGACTTGATATAGCCTTCAAATGGCATGGAAATGTTCCCTTTATTTGATTGTTCCCAATGTTCACAATCTCCAATGCTATGCAATTTGCCAATGACAACAGAATCTGCCCTTGCAAGAAATTCTCACTAATATCCAATGTCTTCAGATCGCACATTGCTGGAATATTTTGTGGAATATCTCCACTCAACTGGCTATTTCTCAGATTCAATACCTTGAGGGACCCCATCATTAAACAATCAGGAACAGTTCCGTTCAAATGGTTATGCGATAAGTCAAGCACTTCAAAATAACTAAGATAACCGACTTTGCAAATTGACTTTGAGATGGATCCATGGAAATTATTCTTCGAAAGGGAGAAGAATGAGCATGATGATAGGTAGTCGCCAATGTTATTTGGAATAACAGAAGTGATGTTGTTACTTGAGAAATCCAAGTATGTCAAGAAGTCAGCCTGTGATAGGAAGGGTAGCATATTTCCTTGGAGCTTGTTCAAATGGAGGTCAACAACAGATAGAGCAGATGTAAGATTGCATGGAGGTGTTTCAAAATCTTCAAAGAAGTTAGAGGAAAAATTGAGATAATCAAGATATTCTAGTGACCATATCCATTGCGGTATTTCCCCTTGAATATAATTGTGCGAGAGGTCGAGGATGATCATTTCGGAATGGTTAACCAAAAATTGAGGCAATGTCCGCAATTGGCAGGAAGCCAACTTTAGCAAAGAAAAATTAGGGAAAGAGCGTGCAGCAACAGAAGCAGATGCCATATCATTAATGGACATGCCATTGTACGATAGATTAAGATCAGTTAATTTTTCAGATACCTGAAGCACATCAATATTCATCGAGCCACTGAAATTATTGAAAGAAAGTGAGAGATATGTAAGCCCTCGAAGGTTGAATATGGATGATGGTATTGACCCTTGTAATAGATTGCTACCCAAATGAAGCAAGTTCAGTTCATCCGAAGAGACATTCGGAGGTATGATAAGCTGACCAGAAAATCTATTGTGTGAAAGGAATATCATCATAAGTCGGGGAAGTGTAAATAGAGCTGGGGGAATGTCGCCTTCTAATATATTGTCTTCCAAGTCCAGAAATTCAAGATTCAGAAGGCCTTCCCAGCCAACGGAGGTGATCTGACCCGTTATGGCATTATTAGATAATCTTATATCGATCAGATTTCTGGATGCACCAAATGACGGAACTGAACCAGTAAGATTATTGAAAGACAAGTCCAAATAAGTAAGCTCTGACAGGTTCTCCATTGAGCTCGGGATCGATCCACTCAACCCGCAATTAGACAGATCTAATCTTAGCAATTTTCTGAGATTACCAATTGAATCTGGAAGCCTCTCTGAAATATTCGTTTCCCTCGCGACTAGAGTTTCAAGAGAGCTATCCTCCGGAAAATCGGGCAAAGAACCCAGAAGAAGTCGGTTGGATGACAGGTCAACGTTCTGAAGTGTTTGTACCTTGAAGATATTTTGAGGAAACTCTCCCTGCAGGCCACAATCACGTAGGCTCAGTGTTTTCAAGTTGGAAAAATTAGCTAAGATCTTAGGAATTGTGGTAAAAAAGTTGTTGCCATCGAGTTGAATGACCGACAGATTAGCAAGACTCATAAGAGAAGCGTCAATAGGACCAGATAGATGACTATAAGACATGCTCAACACCTCAAGTTTTGGCACTGAAGAAATCAATGAGTTGCACCACTCACTTCCCTCGGCAGACATATTAACATAATCAAGATACAGCTCCCTCAACTCCCCCAAATCCCCAATCAATGACCTCAAATTGGGCTTCTCAAGTTTCAGCGAAGTCCATCCAAGGAAATATAGACTAGAGAGATCAAGAGTATGTAGCTTCGTCAGGCGTGATAGTTCTGCCGGAATCTGCCCGATGAATCCGGCATGTGACAAGTTGAGATGTACCAAGCGGCTAAGATTCGCAAGGCCTGATGGAATCGCCAAGGTGCTGAAGTCGTTGAACGCCAAGTTTAGGCTTTGAAGAAACTCAAGCCTGAAGAGACTCGACGAGCCGTTGATTCCGCCAAAGATCGACTCGTCACTTAAATCGAGACCAACGACGAGGCCATCCTCGCACGTGATGCCGCTCCATGAATCGGCGCTTTGGTTCCACTGTACTAGCTTGGAAGACGAGTGGGCGTAGTAGGTTAGGCTGTTATTCAGCTCGAGCAAGAGCGATCTCTGTTCGACGCTGGGACATCGGGCTGAAGCTGAAGCCCTAGCAACGTCGGAGAAGATGGAAATCGTGGATATCGCAAGAACAAGCCATGAGATGATGGAACTGTTCATTGGAAGAGGATGAGGAAGAGCGCAGGGAGAAGAGGGAGAAGAGGGAGAAATGAAACAAAGTCGACACCTGTAGAGTCGTCGTCCGAAGTCATGCCAGCAGGTGTCGATTTTCGGGATGTGATTAGTCACTAAATTTGACTCATTTCACTTTCGAAATTACTAGCAAAATCCCGCAATCCTTTGCAACAAAATTATACTCTTTATTTAATATAACTTTTTAATCGAAACAAAAAACCATATTTTTATTTTCTAAGAAAAATGGAAAATTAAACAATTCTGCCTAAATTTGGAGATTAGAACTCGACATCTCCTTTGAAAATGCTTTTGGCTCATCTTATTTTAAATCATAACGCAAAATGACATTACGAATCAATTTTTTCTTTGTGCAGACATTACCAATGTAGAAATTTGTTAAATAGATACTGATGCGACCCATATTCAAGATCAACTCATCCAAGAAGATCTGCATGCATTCAAGATCGACAACACTCTCATCAATAAACCTAATATTGATAAGCTTTATTCACAAGTGAAGAGCCTTATCTTTGACTTTATCATAAAAAATTTGTCATTTCCCATGTATCGAAGCTTGCATCAAGACACTTTGGCATGGCCATAAGCATTGAAAATGTTAGGTATGACCATTTTCCCGAGCTAGCACAAAATTGAAATTTTTACTTGATTTTATAACTGAGTTTCTACATGTGTAAGCCACTCTCCCCATTCTATTGTTTGAGTAGCAGACCATTAGCTTTCCACGGTAACATCAGAATGTGTCTATCATATCCTTATTTATATTAAATAAGTAGATTGAAGAAAAGAAATAAAATCATTTATTGACGTTCGAATGCAACTTCATCACAGCGTTTGTGAGTGAAAACATAGGAAGAGGAGCTGTGTTCTTATTGGAAGACAGGTGAACATGAGCTTCCTTGGATGGAATTTCAATGGGGTTGTGTTTTGTCTCATTTACATCGCATCCTATCATAAATTTTTCGGTCCCTATGTGCGACTATCATGTTTGAGTTGACATATGAATGCAGATTTATCAACTTGCTTATTGAGCTGGTGGTGGGTTTCAATGGTTCTTGACCGTCGACGCAAATTCTTGAATGACCTCGTTAAGGATGTCCGCGTTCGATATTGGCTCCAGTTACTTGACCGAGTAATTCGGGCAAGTGGCTAGACACCACCAAAATAAGTGGCGCATGAGATGGACTGATCAAGTACGAGGACTTTGGCAGCCCTTGGTCCTTTCTTTATGGCAACCGTTGCTTTCACTATTTGTCTTTACCCACGTTAACGCGTTTGTTCACATTGACTAGAGAATGCAAAATTGTCCTTTCAGTGATGCTCCCCGATGAGGTGATTTCTAAAATTCTGTATATGGCAAAAACGGAATTTTTTCTGTGCGCGTCAAATGCATAACGTCTATATCGAAATTCAACACAACCACGTAAACCTTTTGTATTCATTCGTTGTTCATGTCTTTGGTAAGCTTCAATCAAGGGTAATTCATACTCAACAATATATGCATGAAAGAAAGTGATCTCATCTAACAAGAAATTTATTTATCTTTATCTATCAAGAAAACTATAATATCTCTAAAATCTAATAATATCTCTCACAATATTTTTTAATAATTCCTCGAATATCAATAAATATACCTAGAACAAAGCCCATAAACATGATGATCCGTGACTGAGGGATCTGGAAAATTTCGTGCGAAATGGGCAATTCAAGAACAGAGAATTGCGGGGAGGAGGAGAAAAACGGGATGGTTCAGATTGGAAACAGAGAGTGGTCAAAGTAAACTCCCGGTGGGGACGATTTTGTCCGAATATCAATAAGTTAGGGCGGGACTGACGAGTGGGGACGATTTTGTCCGAATATCAATAAGTTATGGCGGGACTGACGATGCAACTTTCTTTGTGGACTCATATGTAGCGAATATGATCAAACTTCAATGCGATGGGATATGACCAGCTTTGGGAATTGGAATCTAGGCTAGTCAATGATGAAAATGGAGATGGTTAAATAGCGGCCAAATCCAAAGCGTGGTTTAAGGTTACAATGATTGAGATTTGCGCGTCAACAAGGGTCAGTTGCTGTGTTTGGTCCATAATCATTGCAGCCACTGGTGCCGAAGATTGAATCAGAAATATATTTGGTTTTCATGTGAATGGGCCCGTTTTTTATTGTATTGAAGAAGAGTTGAGTGGATGGATAAAATGTTGCTGAAAGTATCATATAATCTCTATTAAAATTGTTGAGTATGTCTTGAATTCTTTGTGTGCTTCGGCCAACATTAGCATTTACGAACAGTATAAATATTATTTTTCTCAAGTTATTAAGTAAAAAAGTTGAGATAGAAAGAGTCAATTTTTAAGTGACCTTGTGTAATCATTGAATTTTTATAATTAATTTTGCTTCTATTCTCCATGATTTTTCTCAAAAAGGTTTTCCATATAAATCTATGTATTCTTTACTTTTCTTAGTTCTAATTTCCTTATAGTTTCCGCATCAATTATAACAAAAATGAAGTACCTTTCAATCAATTATATTGTACTTGTATTGTGGGTCTACGAGGGGAATGTAATTGCTTGGCTACTTCCATGGTAGATCTAAAGTAATTTACCACGTCACAATTTTCTTTTGTTGTCCCCACTAAGTTGCGTCATCTTGCACAGAGTCGTGACGATTGTGTGTGAAATTGTGATGGCCAAGACTGATTCGACTTGACTTCCATAAATCAGTTTTTATTGAAGCTTGAACCCAAATTTGGCTTCCGTAAAATCCGAACTGATGAGGATCGAACTTGACTTGGTGTCGCACTTAAACTTGTGAATGATTTAGGCAAGCACGAGTAGCATGAATTGTTTGCACGTGAAGAAGCAATTAAAAACTGATTTTGAAGAGGGGTTGAGAAAATGCTGGTAAAGCGCATAATTGTTTCAATCTTGAGCCTCGTGGGTCTCATTCTAGTTAAATCCATTTCTAAGTGGAAGGCAATGAACATTAGCTTCCTTCAATGGGGCTGTGTTTGGTCTCATTCACATCACATCTTGTCATACATTCTTTTGGTCCCTATGCGCGACTATCTTTAGTTGACTTGACTTGTGAATGCAAATTCATCAAATCACTTTTTGATCCAGTGGTGGGTTTAAGTGGTTCTTGACTGTGGGTGCAATTTCTCGAATGATCGCTGCTAAGGATGTCATGTTCGACATTGGCTTGAGTTACCTGACCAAGTAATTCTGGTGACCGGCCAGACGAGGGCTGGCGACCTCGCCAGAGCGTCGCCGGTGAGAGTGCTAGTATGAACAAAATAAAGGAGTTAAGGAAGAGAATAAGAACACGAGATTTATAGTGGTTCGGCTTAATCCAAGCCTACGTCCACTCTCCCACGATAACAACCTTCTTGGCTGGATTCCACTATGCAATCAACAAGAGATTACAACTTCGAGTGCAAACACTTAGTAGTAGATCACACTATCTCACTAAGTCACTCTCTTGGTATTTCTCTCACGATTACAAACGTTTAAGCTCTCAAGAGACAAGTATATGATCTAAAGTCGCTTAGACTTTGGAATTATAAATTCTACGCTCCGTCTCTTACTTGCTCATCGGTCCATGATCTCCTTAAATACTCCTCCACTTCCAAACTACCCGTTGGACAGCATCCCGGAGAATCGTCTTCCAATATACCCATTGGACAGCTCGTATCTTAGAAGATTTGGTAGCCGTTGAGTGACAAAGGTAAAATCCCAAATTGATTCCGATCGCCCATACAAACGAAATCTTGGTTTCCATAAGTAAAGCTTCTTCGTATAGAAAGTTCTTGTCTTCAACATCCAATTGTCAATCAATTAGATTGAATCAATCAAATCAATCTTGATGTGGAATCCAAACCAGATCACTAGCCGTTGTATGATTGGGCTTGAGTTACGATTCATCGAATGCGGATGTAAAGTCTGAGTGCGTAGACTTTACAATTTGGGTCTTTAGACTTTAGAATCACGAGTCTGTAGACTTTACAATCTGGGTCTCGTAGACTTTACAATCTGAGTCTGTAGACTTTACAATCTGAGTACGTAGACTTTACAACGGGTGCGTACCCGGTTCGGCTTCACATCAAAGAGAGTCGTCTTTCGGTTCATCATTCACGTTCGATGCTGGAATTAGTCGAGTGAGCGGACTTCGATGTAGAACAGACTTTGACATTAAAGTCCGCAGTCTTCGACTTTGAGTCTTGAGTCCGCGCGTCTTGAGACTTTGAGTCTTGAGTCGCGGTCTTGACTTTGATAATATCCTTTACATGTTCTATTATCTGCATGGTCTATTACTCAACCATTAAACATGTTAGTAGCCTTTGATTTATTTTGTCATCTTCAAAACATCATAAGGGATTTCCCTAACAGCCGGCCCCCGGAGATGACGAGCCACGGTGCTTGTCGGGCCTCGCCGGTGGCTAGGCAAGCTTGGCCTCATTAGATCTGGGTGAGCTCGAGCTCGCCCAGCCCAAGCGAGGCAGAGCCTCGCCGGCCGACCCGAGGCTCGGCCTCGTTAGGCCAAGGCGAGGCCGACCTCGTGCTGCTTGGGCGAGGTCGAGCCTCGTGGGAGCTCGCCTAGTTGGTCGCCGGCCGCCGCCGTGGCCGGTGATCAGCCACAAAGAGAAAGAAGGAAAAAAAATAAAATTATAATAAAATTATTGAAAAATTAAAAGAAACAATAAAATTATACAAAGTTTACTAAACGCATTTCTATCCTTGGAATATAAATTTTTTTACAATTACAAAGCGCGTTCTTATACCCAGAAATTGTTCCGGGAACAGAAGCAAAAAAAAACTATTTATGTTCAAAAATTATTCCTCGGAACAAAAACGTTACCAAATGTGCCCTTAAGTGCCAAATCGGAGTAAAGATCGATCACTCACCAAAAATAATACATGTCTTTTATATGACTTGTCATATTATTTAAAATTTCTAGTCAACGTGTCATTTTCGTATGGCATGCTTGGCATTGAAGTGATTACATTTTAATAACGACTGATACTCAAGTGATTATTTTAAATAAAATAGAGTCTCAACGTATTAATCATTTGGAGATCTTTTATGATTTTTTTTGCCTGTAGATAAAATTGTTATCTTTTATCTTTATTTTTTACCATAATTATAGATGGTGATATCTCTCTATATACTGCACAATATATCAATGAAAAGTTATGCTTCATTGACTCAATTTCTAAGTTTCTTCGTGGTATTAGAACTAGAAGTCCTAAGTTTGAATCTCTCCAAACCCCATTTGTCTCCTTAATTAAATTTCCACGCTTAGTACTTGGCAAAATACCAAACTAAATATACCAAACTAAATGTGAGGGAGAGTTTAAAATAATTAAATATTAACCTATGCTTTTGTTTAATTAACCACACATTTGTCTAACAACTTAAACTTTTATTACAGTTAGCAGTGATCCTACCAATTCTTCACATATTGAAGTAGCAATTAAAAGGGAAAAAAATCAGAATATTTGCAATGCAAAATCTTCTACAAATCAATATGAATATAATAAATCAAATAGAGTATAACGGGTTGATCATTTGGAGATCTTTTGTGATTTGTTTTCCTTGTAGATAAAATCATTATCTTTTATCTTTATCTTTCACCATAATTATAGATGATGATATCTCTCTATATATTGTGCAACATATCAATGAAAAGTTACACTTCATCCACTCAATTTCTGAGTTTCTTTAGCCGGAACCCAACTTCAAAGTGTAAAGAATAGGAAAGGAGTGCAAAGAAGTGGAAGTAGTAGCATTAATCAACAAACCATAGCAGGAAAGATTGAGATGGGTGAGGTTTCTGAGGTGCTGAATCACATCAATATGCAACGACCCACTGAAATTGGTGAAACAAAGTGAGAGGTAGTTAAAGCCCGCGAAGTTCACAAATTAATGCCAGGATGGAACCCGCTAAATGGTGCTGCTCAAATCAAGCAATTGATAGCAAGAGACAATAAAGACACACTCAACTGATTGTAAAACTGATTGACGGAAATGTGCATCGTCTTAATCAAAGGAAGTGTAAAGAGAGACGGCCAAATAGTTCCCTCCAATGAGTTGTACAGCAAATCTTGTTTTACAAGGTTCCGAAGTTCTTCACATCGTGGTGACTTCTTGGACATAATGAAGGAACTGAACCAGTTTGATCGTTTAAAGACAAGTCCAACTAAGTCAATTACAAAATGTTCTCCATTGAGGTCTAGATCGATCCACTCACACTGCAATTGAACAATTCTAATCTCGACAAGATTCTAAGATTGCTGATTGAATTTGGAAGCCTTCCTGAAATATTCATGTAACTCAGGACCAGAGTCTCCAGAGGACTTTGCTCTGGAAAGTCATCTATGAACGCTGAAAATCACAAATCACTTGACCACAAATCTCCATTTTATCCAACTTTCTAATAAATTATAGATTCTAGCTGATCTTGAAAAATTTAAGTATAAAAGGCATCGGTCGGATGAGATCGCGTGTAAACCTAATTGATCCATGTTTTTTGGTCTTTATTTTTGCATTCTTTCACATATATCATGCTCCTTTTCCTTTCAATATAAATGGAGTGATTATACTGGTGGAACACATTCTTTGATTATTCTGTCACATAATTCAAATCTAAACTCCTCAGGTACATGTTGACTGACGAAATATTTAACAGCAATGTTAGGATTTCAAGCAGTGCTGCTGCCACGGTTCCAAGCACATCAGTCAAGTGATCCTCATGAGATGATGCCCTAGTAAGCATGCCTAGGGATCAACATTTTCATCTCAGTGCATAGTGATGGATTCTTTAATTAGTGATGGGCCTAAGTTGGCCCATCCGCCCATGCTGGGCCCAAAAGGCCCGGCCCACGGGAATAGGGCCCGTGGAGGGGGAAGGTATAAAAGGGAGGAGAGAGAGAGATGACACTGGGAGGAACAAACGCACGTACGTCTCTCTTTCTTTTCAACGTTCTCTCTCTCCCTAAGAAAGAACAATACGCTTAAGGCGACGCCGGTTTCCCTTTTCAAGGCGAATTGACATCATCGGATCAGAATTTCTTCCTCGATCTTCAGCATTGGTGTCTAATCTGTGGCTAACAAGGTACGCTCGAATCCGTGGTGCGCTTTACGATCGGTGATACGTGTTTTCCCGGGCTTCGTCTTCCGCATTGATTTAGGGGTTCGATTAAGTGTCGAATCCGGTTTTTCGGGGATCCGTTATTCCCAACATTGGTATCAGAGCCCTAGTTCACGTTTTTCCCGATCAATTTGACGTTTTTTCATTGATTTTTTTGGCGAAAACCTTCAGCCGTACGGATCGGGGCGAAAATCCCGACACCCGAGCGTTGTTCGGCCATTTTTCTGAGTTTTCGTAAGTCGAAATTGAATTTTGAAAGCACTGGGTGAAAGAAGTCGTCGAGACGAGTCCGGCGACATGTTGTGCGTCGCCGGAAGACTCCGCACGCGCCCACACGCGCGGCCACAAGCCGCTACGCGTGCGCGCCACGCGCCCGAAGCGCTGGCAATGGCCAGCGTCGCCCACGCGCCGATGACGAAACGGCACGTGCGCGCGTCGGCGGCCGGTGAAAGCGGCACGCCCCCGGTCCCGCGGACCGACAGCGTGCGGCGCCACCGTGACGTCATCCAATGGTCGGTAACCGCTCGGATGAGCGTCACCGATGACGTCATCGCCGGCGAGCGTTTGGGCTGGCGGTCACCAGCCGGCGACCGACCCGACGATGACCCGACCCGAACCGCGACGCCCGGCACGCGCGCGACACGTGCCGGGTGACTTCTGCGTGACGTCATCCCGAGCACGCACGCGGCACGTGCGGACGGTTCGCCCGAACCGGTCCGACTGGTCTGTCCGGTCCGCCTGGTCCGTCCGGCGACCGTTGACCGACCGTTGACCGTTGACCGACGACCGTTGACTTTGACCGTTGACCGTTGACCCGAAAAAAAAAAATTTGTTTCTTTTTCATGTATGCCTATGTGGTTTATATGTAATCAAAATAATTTATTTTGCATTTGTTGCATGAATTTTGGAAAATTATGTATTTTCCCTTATGTAAATTATGGATTATGAGTAATCCATTTTTAGTTGTGCATTTGTTGTAAGAACTATGATGCGTTATGCACGGATAGCTGCAATTCCGAGAACGGACGAGGGAAATGCAAGACTTAAAAGGCTGATGTAAGATTTAGCTAATTATCCGTGGCATAACGGTGATTTAGTATCACATGTGGTCAAGGTCAATCAGATGTTACAAGAAATCATCATTAATGGTTATCTTATGCCGGATTTTGAGAAGGTGCCGACTTTGATGAACACTCTTCCACTTGAATGGTAAGCAGTGTTAGATCGGCTATGTGAGGTCAACGTGGTCCCGGGTTATAGGAGGCTGGTGGAAGCTTTTGTAAGAGAGCACTATAGGATTGAGTTAACCAAAACTTCAATCCTTAGGTTGAGCGCCACATGGCGCAAAGTGAATGTGCCTTGGTGGCGACATGAATGCTCTCCAAAAGTTTTTTCCATGGTTGGCAAATGTGCCTTCAGTTTTCTCAGATGTTTTGACTGATAGATTAGAAGGGACATTCCCTATTTATTTCTTTGATTAATTATGTAATGTTTACTACCTGATTGTTGTTGATGTAGCAACCGATATGTAAGTTGTATCATGTGAAAGCATTGTTATTTTATTGGATGTAGATTTTATTTGCTTTCTGTTATTGCTGGTTGCTGTGGGTAATTAGCTGTGGGTAGTCATAGAAGTTTTTGTAGCTTCATAGAATTGATTTTGCATATGACAATCATATTAATGATAGTTTTAAGTTAGGATGTTTGGAGGATGATTGGAAACGTAGTGACCTTTTGATTCTAAAACCTTACTTGAAATTATTCATTAATATGATGGGTCTATGCAAATAGGGATGCATAAATGATAGGCATTAATTATTCGTGCGCATATGTCTGATATGTTCAGATTGATGGATTCGGCAACTAAGAACGTAATTGCTGATGTGAATGGCAACGATTGTGGAATATTGAATATGAAGATTCAATATGTGCTGGAAAAGCTAGAAGCACTAGAAGCTCTTGACCATATTATGGAAGATCTAGAGGATGATGTGCCCTACCTTGAGCTAGTAGAGGATGCCTATCGGCATTTGAGCCGAAAATAGACATTGGCTATCTGGTCCTAGCTCGAAAGGGCCTTGAGCTCTAAGCGCAAAGCGTATTGATTCGTTCAATATGTGGGAATGCAAAGGATCAAGTCCTTATTGCAAGAGATCAAAAGTTAACCAACACAAGAGAGGAAAACGTCCTCAAGTGAAGAAAATGTCAAGGGTGAAGTGTTACAATTGTGACAAGAAGGGTCACTATGCTCGCGACTGTTGTGAGCCAAAGAAGGTAAACACCTCTTGTACATTTGAGAACTTTGATTATGTGTCAAGTTCTGAATTATTGGCTGAATCCAATCCTTTGTGGACTGTAGATTCAGGAAAGACAGACCATGTAGCGAAGGATAGAGAATCCTTCGTGGAATTCCAATGATACCGACTGGAACTAAGTGGATTGGCACCTGCCAATTGAACATGCGTGGTGGACGCATCTTGTTCCTACATGACGTTCCATATGCTCTAGAGATTCGTCGAAATTTAACGTCTGTTTTGGTGTTGGTTAAACTTGTTTTTTATATGAACTTCCATAATAGAGGTGTAGATTTGTGTTTAGATACAAACTACTATGGTTGTGGTCACTTTCTAGATGGTTTTATTGTACTGAATGTTGACTGTGGTGATGTCAATATGTTATTCCCTTGTTTCACGTCTTTTACTTCATGTGATGATGATGTGAATGTGTGGCATGCTAGACTTGGTCATATTGGCCAACAACATATGAATAGACTAGCCAAAGAGGGCTTGTTGGGCAATATTGAAAAAGTCGATTTGTCCATATGTAAGCATTGCCTATAAGGGAAAACGACAAGGAAACCATTTGGAAAAGGTAAAAGAGCTGAATTTCCTCTGCATTTAGTCCATTCTGATATCTGTGGTTCAATAAATATGAGAAGAAGGCAAGGGGCTGTTTATTTCATCACTTTTATAAATGATTATACTCGATTCGGATATGTCTATCTGATTTCTCATAAATCTGAAGCATAAGTTGTTTCAAAAAGGTTTATGAACTTAGTAGAAAATCAATTAGACAAGAAAATAAAAGTATTGAGATCCGATCGAGATCGAGAATATTTATCTGATGAGTTCAGAAAATTATGTGATGAAAAAGGAATAGAAAGACAGTTATCTATTCTATATACTCCTCAACAAAATGGTGTTGCAGAGAGAAGAAACAGAACCCTACTGGAAATGGTTGGGTCCATGATGGCGCATGCTAACTTACATATCACTTTTTTGGAGTGATGCGTTGTTAACTGCTGCCTATATAATTAACCGAGTGCCTTCCAAATCAGTTAGTTCCACTCCATATGAGTTATGGACAGGTAGAAAACCGGACTTAGGTTTTCTTAAGTCATGGGGTTATGCTGCCTATAATGAATCCTCTCACAAATTTGGGAAATATGGTCCCAAATGAAAGAAGAGTATTTTCATGAGATACTCCGAACACTCGAAAGGGTATGTGTTCATAGGTGAGCAGGAAAGTGGGAGAATAACTGAATTTTGAATCACGGGATGTCACATTCTTAGTGGATGAATTTCTTAAGAAGGGCGAAATAGGGGAAGATTACTTCCTATTTGAAACCTTGGATCAAGATAATGATATTAATGGAGTTCATCCAAGTGGGAGTAACATGAGAAGTGATGAATTGAATTCAACTCATTCTCAATTACAACCACATGATGAGATGATATCGTCATTATCTAATCCGAGTGGGAGCATAATTGGGAATGATGTGCTAAGTGTACTATCTCCCATACGGCGAACAAGTCGCCACTTTTATAATTGCTCCACAAGATGAGGATGAGCCAAGAAATATTAATGAGGCTCTGAATTGCCCTAGTAAGGAAAAATGGATTTATGCAATGAAAGAGGAGATGGAGTCAATGAAATCAAACCAAGTCCGGGAACTGGTTGATCTTCCAAAAAGGATGCAGAGCTATTAGGAACAAGTGGATTCTCAAGATAAAGCAAAAGGCTGATGGCTCGATAGAAAGGCATAAGGCTCGCCTTGTGGCGAAGGGGTATAATCAACAGGAAGGAATTGATTATGAAGATATATTTTCTCCTATAGTGGGATTTACCTCGATTCGCATAGTTCTGGCAATAGTGGCTAGTATGGATCTTGGGTTACATCAAATGGATGTAAAGACTGCTTTCCTCAATGGAGAATTAGAGGAAGTAACATATATGGAACAACCTGCTGGTTTCATAGTGAAAGGCCAAGAAGAAAAAGTATGTCGACTTTTGAAGTCGATATATGGCCTTAAGCAGTCGTCAAGACAATGGTATATATGATTTCATAATGTCATAATGGCATATGATTTTACAATGATAAATGAGGATCATTGTATATATATATATATATATATATATATATATATATATATATATATATATATATATATATATATATATCAAAAGATCCAAGGATCAATTTGTGATCATATCATTATATGTTGATGATATGCCAATTGCCGGAAGCAATATGGAGCTTGTCGATACTGTCAAAAGTCGGTTGTCTTCCAACTTTGAATTGAAGGATATGGGATAGTAAACCCAAAGACACTACTATTGCAAAAGGTGAAGGATTGAGCCATAGACTGTGTCCAAGGACTCCACAAGAGAAGGAACAAACGAAATATGTTCCTCATGCTAGTGCTGTTGGGAGCTTGATGTACGCTATGATGTGTACAAGACCTTACATATGTTATGCAGTTGGAATGGTGAGCAGATACCAATCCAATCCAGGTCAAGCACATTGGAAAGCCGTTAAGAGAATACTAAGGTATCTAAATGGGACTGCTGATTATACGTTGAGTTATTAAGGAAAGGATCTGCAACTTAAAGGCTATTGTGATACTAATTGGGGAGGAGATTTAGATGAAAGAAAATCTACCTCTGAGTTTGTTTTCTTACCGAATAATGGCACCATATGTTGGAGCAGTAAGAAACAAAAGTGTATAGCCTTGTCCACGATGAAAACTGAGTTCGTGGCATTATCAGCAGTAATAAAAGAAGATGTTTGGCTTAAGAGATTATTGGATCATTTAGGTGTTATTGGAAGTGCTGCAGATTAATTGTTGGTTAATTATGATAGCCAAGCAGCAAAAGCGTACACCAAAGATCCAAAATATCATGGCAAGACCAAACATATAGATACCAAGTATAATATGATTGCACGAAAAGATGTGAACTTAGAGTACATACTACGCATAGAATGGTAGCAGATCATATGGAAAAGCTAATACCTAGAGATGTGTTTTGTGGCCATATGAAATCTCTAGGATTGTGTAGAGGTTGATGTACTGAATATTGTAATTTCCCTAAGTGTTCACAATTTGATGAATTTGTGTTTTCATCATTAATGCTTATGAATCTTTGTTTGATCTTTATGCATCTTAATGCTCAGTGCATTACTTTAAGTTAGGAAAGTATGTCGGACAGATATGAGATTAGCCTACTCACACGGGTAATCGCCTCTTTACTGTGTGATAAATAGAGATGAGACTGTTTTTAAGCTTATTATCTAGGTGATAATCGAGAGCTCAAGCTTAAAACACGTATGTCGCCTTAACTGGGTGTTAAGATGAGGACATAATACTTACTATGTCCGAGAGTAAAATACCCCACATATTTTACTTTATCTGTCTATGATGCAGGATGTGAGTTCGATGAATTTAGTGAATGAGTAGATACGTGAACTCAAGTTAGACATTGGGTATGTCTGAACTATCATCTGTATGGTATTGAAAGGTGTAGACATACGCTCCATGGGAAAGGAGTTGATACCGTAATACGTATTTTATACTACGTATGCATGAGACGACCAATAAGAGTGGCAAAAGTTTGATCTCAACTTTTTTATGTCGTGTGAGACTCTTGAGGAAAGAGTTCCTCAATTTTTTAGTCCCCTCATGACTCTTACTTATTCTCAAGATTTCTATTTAGTGTTTGATATCTTAGGATGTTGCCAATGGTCATGAGTTTGATTCGATCTAATGGGGCATTTCTAGAAAAGCAAGCTGAACTGAAATTGAGAGTTTGAAGGAAAGAGGAAGATCGATTTTGGAGAATCACATT
The DNA here is from genome assembly GCA_016097595.1 of Eucalyptus pumila. NCBI lineage: Eukaryota > Viridiplantae > Streptophyta > Magnoliopsida > Myrtales > Myrtaceae > Eucalyptus > Eucalyptus pumila. The sequence goes on from CM027846.1 coordinate 11,047,065, forward strand.
GTAGTTTTGTATTCACCGGTTAACCAATTATGACTATCTTTGGGATAATCATAATTGTGAATACAATATATATATCATTGTTTAAAAGAGATCAAGAGATATAAATGTGATCGATCGATCTGGTACTACATACTAAATCTACTCGGAGTGAAATGCCCATTATGAGCTGCTATATATTCCTAACAGATGTATGGCAACGAGCTCTCAAAGTATGCTGGTCGCACGGATTATTCACCGGTATGAATGTTAAAGAGAAGAAAAAAAGGATTCTGTTCGGCCCACCATGTTAAGTGAGAGTCTATGATGGATTTTCTCGATGGGGATGAGTAGGGCCTGTCCGCCCATATTGGTTTTGGACCACCATGTGCGAGTGGGAGATGATGGATTCTTTAATTAGTGATGGGCCTAAGTTGGCCCATCCGCCCATGCTGGGCCCAAAAGGCCCGGCCCACGGGAATAGGGCCGGTGGATGGGGAAGGTATAAAAGGGAGGAGAGAGAGAGATGACACTGGGAGGAACAAACGCACGTACGTCTCTCTTTCTTTTCAACGTTCTCTCTCTCCCTAAGAAAGAACAATACGCTTAAGGCGACGCCGGTTTCCCTTTTCAAGGCGAATTGACATCATCGGATCAAAATTTCTTCCTCGATCTTCAGCATTGGTGTCTAATCTGTGGCTAACAGGTACGCTCGAATCCGTGGTGCGCTTTACGATCGGTGATACGTGTTTTCCCGGGCTTCGTCTTCCGCATTGATTTAGGGGTTCGATTAAGTGTCGAATCCGGTTTTTCGGGGATCCGTTATTCCCAACACATAGTAATTCTAGGAACTGTGCAGGAGGTTGCGAGAGTCTTTGATGACCTAGCTAAGGATGTCAAGTTCCATAGTGGCGCATGCTACTTGTTGGAGTTTTCCAGGCAGGCGACCCGATACCACCAGAGCAAATGGCATGTGAGATGGACGGGGATCAAGTGTGCGAACTTCAGCAGCATGTGGTCCTTCCTCTCGCCCACCGCTACTTTCATCCTCTTAGTTATTGTCTCAACAAGTAACCAACCTCAGCAACTCAGTTTCAGAAGCATACTTAAAGAAATCTAATCAAACCTATAAAATTTATGAACTATTGGTTTCATTTCTGGATAATGCTCTGGCTCATGTGCTGACATATGAACTAGTCCATGACCCAATTTAAGGCACGGCGAAGAGCATTATATTAACTGCAGGAATTAATAAATTTAGAGAAGTTAATACTGCTGATTAAAATTAACAGACTATATTTCATAAAAAATGTGATTGTTGACTTGAAAGCAGCAGAATCACTTATCAGACCATTGATTAAATGAACGATTCACCCAAGTTCTGATTGCATGCACCAAGCTTGTGAATTCCACGTACCTCGACAGGGCTGGAAGACGGCACCCTTGGTCCAGTTTGGCACGGTACATATTTCAAGAAATTTTAATTTTTCTTTATTTAAGGACTTTCCTACCAATAGGCATATAGGTCTTGAATTTCTTAAATCCAATCATCTTCTACTAGATGCACGTCCTCAGTTCTATGTTGACGGTTATAATGGACAATCATGGAGAGGAAAAACTATGAACTTACTCCAATCAAGCATAACGACCAAAGTTCAGCGGACATGATAACATTGCAAAATTCTGAATAGTAAAAGTTATCCCAAAACCGATGATACACACGCCTCCATGACCGGATATATATTAGGGTACGTCATAGACATTTCGTCAAACAGATCGCAGCCGATCGATTAAGGAGCAGATTTTGTGATTTCAAAGTCGTGTTTGTGACCATACGCAAACGGAATTAACAGAATCGAATAAAAGACTCTAACATGACCAATCCTAATCGAAGCAAAACGAGCTTTACATTCACTTCACCTTCACCAGAATCATGGCTTGATGGAGAATTGAAAATTACCCAGTCAATGAATCGCAGTAGCCAGTCACAATCAACTATTGGGATCTTTCATGATCGTCGTCAGCTAAAGTGAAGACCAGTGGAAGAGCGTCAAGCGAGTTTTGGCCCCCGAAACAGAGTTGAACAGGGCTTCTCGGAAGCGGCAGTCAGGCCATGGCTAGTGGCCTTAGGCTCGGTGATGAGCCAGAAATGAGAAAGAAGTCTCCGGAAATGGATTCCCTGAGGTGAAATATTCGGTGAAATCTCTCTCAAAAGTGGTCTCCGGAATGTTTTGAACTCAATTCGAGGGGAGCGCGTCTCTCTAGTCTCTACCGTGCGAGCGACGATGGCGATGAGGTTGCAGCGGTCGAAGGTGACGACCAGCGGCGATGGAGAAGGAAGAAATTTAAGTCACATGGGCCTTGTTTAAATCCAAAATGGGCTCCGACTGGAATCGAGGATAAGGTTTTATGGGTCGAGTAAGCCCACGCATTGATTGAGGACTTATGGGTCAAATTCATGAGCAAACGGGTTCAGGTTTGAGTTGATGGGTTTGGATCAAGCTATCGGGTCAATTTGAATTACGGTCGAATGGGCTTCGAGAATGATCAATCTCTCTCTCTTCTTTTCTCATTCTTCCTACTATTTATTATTTATACTTTTTCGATTTATTTATCCTATATATATATATATATATATATATATATATATATATATATATATATACATACAATTTTGTCTACAAAAATTCTAGTGTCAAGTGAGTGCCATAATTTATTTTTCCGATCACTTGAGTGTTATATAACTTTTTAATTGATTATTTGAATGTCATAAAAAATTTTAAAACGTTCCCATGAGTAAAATGTCATGCTAGATATCCGGCACTTAGGCGAACATTTTTTAAAAGCTGTAGCACTTGAACAATCAATTAAAAGTCGTGTAATTCATGTAAACATAATTTTAATGTTATGTCATTCAAGTAGTTGGAAAACAAATTCTTACAAGTGAGTCATATAGTTTTGACAACTAGGAAAGTTACAAAGAGGAATAGCTTGATGCAAAAAGAGTTCCATAAATGCAGCATTCACATGCCATTGTTTTTTAAAGTATGGTATGTCAAATAGTGCCACCATGAGATTTTTTGTCTAGAACATTTAGATGATCTACAAGCACGTCATGAAAGCATGTGGGGGAGGTGATAGGGTTTGTGTTTTTCAAGCACTAGAATCCAAGGTTGAGGTGGTTGTTCGTAGAGAGAATACTAGGAAGTTGTTGCCCTTTTAGGAGGAGAGAGATGGTGAGTACATGAACGTGTTGACCAACCATTGCTTGAATAAGTGGTCAGACGAGACTCGACAGTGTTTTCATGGATCAAAGAGGCTTGGATTAGATTCTCACTTCACCTTCTTTGATTGCCTTCTTTTTTTCTTTTTTCTTTTTTGTGGTTAGCCAGCTAAATTCCTATACTTTGAAGCTCTTATATGAGGAGCTTGGCAGGCCACTAGTGAAACCTATAAACCCATGAACCTCCCATTGGGAGAAGAGGATATTGGAACTTCCCACCTCCCTATTTTCATGTCAAAATGGTGGCTACTGGAGCAAACTCGGTGGTTTCTTTGATTGCTTTTGATAAATTTGGTACTTCAATAGCATCTAGATTTGGGCCTAATAGAGTTGATATAAAGGTTGTGAACAGTGTGGGGATCAAGAGGTTCAGTTTGATTTGGCTAAAGAAAGGGTAAGATGGGTATATCCACTAAAGGGGTCTCTCAATCTTGAAAGAAGATTAAAACAAGAAACACTAGTTCTGACTAGAAATTGGAAGGTGACGTCTTCAAGTTTAGATGATGAGAAATCCGATGCGCCTAGCACCAAAAATCGACATTAGTTGTGTGCCCTCCATTTGTGGTTTCCACTTGGATCATGCAGCTAAGTGAGCATATTATACCTAGAAAGATAAAAATACATAGGTATCATGAAGGCGGGATGGGAGACGTCTAGAAGCTTAGAAAATTTGACAATGTACTCTTACCATAGGATCATGGGATCACTGCATTGTAAGAGAGCGGGATGATTTTAAGTAGGAGACAGAAAGAGTTATGGTAATGACAATGAAAGGGGATTTCATATATTGACCAAATAGCATTTCCATGCATCGAACACAAGGAGGGTCCTCTCGTCACTTTGATTCCTAAGATGATTGGAATTTGACTAAGTACCTATCGAAATGACAATGGCTCTTAGAATGCTTGTCGTCATTGTGGTCTGTAAGATTTCACATTTTTGTTGATTTGTAGAGAAACTGTTATGTTACACTTGTATTTTGTTAAAGAACCTCTTATAAATTGGGGAACTGAAGCACAAACCCTTTTCACAAACAAAATCACATAATCTCTCACCCTTGCATTTATCAAATATAATGTATTGTATAAATCATTTCGCAACCAATATGAACATCTTTTAGCAATTCCCTTCACAAAACATTCAATCATAACATTCACAAATGACCCTTTCAAACTATTTCAAATAAGGCTTTCCAATGCCTTTTCGATTGACTAAAAATGTAATAAAAGTTTGATCTCATTTTATGCAAGAAACATGCTCTCAATAGCTCATACTATATTAAAACTCCACAAATTTTAAAGACATGAGTTTGTAAATTCAAAGAAGAATTAGTACCACTTACTTACGAAAAGTTGAAAACCAACTTATGGTGATTACTCTAGCTGACACACTAGTATTAAGTTATTTGAAAAACATTATAAAAATCCAAGTTATACACTATTTTAATGAACAAATTGACTAATTACACTTATTCTTCTGTAACACAACACTCACGCACTAAGGAATAAACTCGTTTAAGCAAACTTCCATCTTTTTTCCTGACACATATTATCTTTTATGCGTAATTAACAAGTGAAACTTCTGAATTTCAATCCAAACAAAACATACTTCAAAATCAATTTTCATCAAACATCACCGCTCCACAACACCTTAGGTTACCATTTCTACAAAAATTGCGGCTCAAATCTCGTAGTGTAAAATCTACATAACTCCAAATTTGTGCCATAGCTTCCAAAATTACTCTGATTACAAGAATAATAGGCTTGAATACTTATCCTGCATTGCAATTCACAATTGATTTGGCTTGCCACGGTATCTCGGATGTGAATGCGGGAAATTTGTGTTCTTTTCCCCTTTTCCTTTCTTCATCGGCAAGCTCCCTTCTTCGTTATTGTTGATGGGGCTCTTCTTGCGCCATCTACTGAAGAAGAAGGAAATAAATGGGCTAATGGGTTGGGCTTTAAGAGACTTGGGTTGGCTGAGCCCATTATTACAATAACACACCACATTCTAGTATAAAAAATTGTCGCATAAAGGGTGAACAGTTGGAGTATATTTCTAGCATCCATGATTGCCTTTCGTAATTGAGAAGCAGAAGCCTCAATGTCGTGATTTCAAAAATTGGACTTTGCAAAAATTTCCCTTCAAGGACTCAAACCCATGCAGTGAATATAAAGGTTGGTCAATTTCATTCAAAGCACACTAACGCAAATTTTTTGATCTTTGCGCATCAAAGGTTGTTTTTACATGGTATATAAAACCCAGTGATTGTTGGAATTTGATCTAAAATTGCTTAAGAATACCGTTTTAGAAAGATTTAACATGTAGTATTGCAAGTGAGGATCTGTTTCTGTTGCTAAGGGTGATAAGTTGAGTCTCTCACAATGTTCTTAATCAAATTAAAAAAAAAAAAAAAAACCAAATGAAGTATATACCTTATTCTAGTGCACTTGGAAGTATCATGTATGCTCAAGTTTGCACCTGAGTATATATTGCCTTTGTGACAAGACTTCTGGACAGATATTACTCAAATCCAAGACACAATCACTGAATTGCTGTTAAAAAGATCTTGAGATACTTAAAAGGAACAAGATAACATATTCAGATGCAGATTTTGCTAGCTGTGAGGATGATAAAAAGTTGACAACATGATATATCTTCATGTTAGCAGAATGTGCAGTATCATGAAAAAACGAGAAACATACATCTATATCATCCTCTACCATGCAAGTGGATTTTATAGCATGCTTTTCAGCTGCTACTCAAGCTATTTGGTTTTGGAACCTCGACCATATTTGATTTTGTAGATAGACTCATACAGTTATATTGTGATAATAATTATGTTGTCTTATTTGTCAATAACAACAAAAGTCTCAAGGGGTATAAGCATATGGATGTCAAGTATTTTACCATAAAGGAAGTGGGACAAAATTGTGACATTGTAGTAGAGCATATTCCCATAGACGATATGTTAGCAAATCCACTAACTAAAGACCTACACCCTTGTGTATTTGAGTAACATATCATGAATATGGGCTTGAGAGAATCATTGGATACTATTGTTTAGTGGGAGTTAGTTCAGATTTGCTCTAATAAAGTTTATATCTATATTTTGTTACTTTTTGTAATATTTTGATATATGTCAACTCCTTTTGTATATATTATTGTTGAGTTGTGTACATATATCTAAAGAAAATCTCAAGATATTGTGTAAATCTTGAGTGAAGGCTAGGAGCATTCAGTTGTTAGCCTTGTACATATGTCTCAATTACACATAAAGAAATATTAACCATAAAGATAAGACATGTGGGTTCATTAAAACAATCAATATATTCTCCAGTGGCACATCTAATTTTTTGTAACACTTAAGGTAAGAGAATAGTAATTGACAAATTTGATAACACATAAGGTATTACTCTTTATGAGATATTATCAATTTGCCACACAACTATATATTGAATCAATATCAGTAAAGTTGAGAACATTCTTGATTATGGAAAGTTCCGTGTATGTATATGCAGTTACCACAATGATTTGGTGTTTGAAATTTTATGGGATCGGATTGACTGTTGAGAATTATCTCTAGATTAACATAAAGGTGCGCACATATAGTACAGTCGCAATTAATATAGTCTAAGTGTGAAAATGTAAGAGTTTTTATGATGTGGGTTACATTAATTGAGATTGTAATTCACCGTTTTTACAGAGTTGATCCAATAAGATAAGATATCAAGTTTCTTAATAGTCGAATATAGGCATGGTTTGTGTGGGCTGAGTTGGGCTCGGCCTGTGATGAGAGGGTCTGTTCAAAATTCTATAAATAGACTAAGGTCCCTCCTCTAATCCTCACTTTTTGTGACTTTAAACGCACACACCCAATATCTCACATAAGGAACGCTTGTGAGGGGTGGTCTCATTAAGTTAGGGTATCGAGAGTGATAAAGGAGAAGATCTTTAGCATCGAAGGCTTGGAGTTGCTGTTGTTCTGCTCTAGGAATCATGGATTCCAAATAAGGTATGTAAATCTTTGTCTTCTCCTTCAAAATGTTCAAGTTTCTAGCTATGTCGATCTTGGGAAGCCGTTTCATCAACCTAAAACATTTTGACTAATCTTCAAAAAGTAAGGAAAATAGAGACATCAGTCGAAGGACATCACCCATAAAACTGAGTGGTTAGTGTTTATAGGTCTTCGCTTTTGCATTAAACTAAGGGGGCATTAATTCCCATATGTCAGATTGGTTTCCTTTTAAACTAAGGTCATGGCCTTACTGTGCCGATGGAATGTACGATCAAAGGTTGAACAGTTTTCTCTAATTATCCTATGTCATGATTCAAAGGTACATTTCCACCTTACAAATATTTAAGCAATCTTGGGATTTCGAGCGGCACTACATTGCTCCTGTTTGTGTTCCTAGTATGTCTCCTCTAACGTGATCCTCACAAGTTGTCTCCTGAGTACAAATTTTCTGGGCACTGACCAGGAGGTCGCGAGATTCTTCATTGATCTCCCTAAGGATGTCAAGTTCGACATCTGTAAATCAGGGAATTGGCCCACCAGAACAAATGGTTTGTGAGATGGACGAGGATTAAGCCCAAGCACTTTGGCAGCTATTGGCCCTTCATTACAGCTGCTGCTGCTTTCATTCTCTTCGTTTTTACCATCGTTAAGGTCTTTCACCGCTTATGTGTATAATCATCCAAAGAACTAACCAACTTCAGGAACTCAGTTTCAGAAATGTATTTAAAGAAATCTTATCAAACCAATGAAATATGTGACACGTCCGGTTTCACTTTTTGACATCACTTCGGCTGCTACTTGTAATTGGTTTAGATTGCTTGAAACTTACATCTTCATTTTAGTTTGATCACGTGCTACCGCATGAAACTAGTCCATGACAGACGAGGAGCATCACATCAACGTTGGGATTTAACATTTTTAGAGAACTTACAAAATGTTATTGCAGCCTATCGAAATTAGCAAACCTTATTTTTCATCCGATATGATTGTTGACTTGAAAGTAGCAATAACACTAATCAGACCATTGATGAAGGGGACCAGTCAACTAAGTCCAACTTCAAGCCCTTGAACAGAGCAAGAATTTGAAAACTTCTCGGGATTGAAATTTACTATCCAAAATTTCCATGCATCTTCTAAGAGCTGGGCAGATTGTGCCTTTGGTCCAGTTTGCGGGCCCGTGTGTGCAAAATTCTTTATTTTTATCCGCAGTTGAAGAATATTTCTGGTTGAAGGACTTTCCAACAATAGACAACCAAGCATGCCGACTAGCGAACATATAATAGTTTTCATTTGGCGGGACTAGAGAATGCAAAATTGTTGTTTCAGTGGATGATTTATAAAATCCTGTTGAAGAATGAAATGAAAGTTTTTCTATGCAAAGTAATTACGTAACGCAGATGATAAATTCGAACTACTGATGATAAGTAAAAGTGATCTATTAATTGTTAATCCTATTAGCAATTTGAAATTAGCGATGATTAAACAAATTTATCATTGATAAACGAAACAATATATTACCACTTATTTTTAGATTTTACAAATGGATGCATAAATAAAGGTTGCCGATGAAGTATCAGTTCTATTATCCCCTAATATGATAGTAGACCAACACTTATTTGTATATTTTACAAGTGGATGCACAATTGTTTGTAAGTTAGCAATGAAATAATAATCTTACTATCCACAAACCCAATAAAAGAAAACCATGTAAAGGGCTGTTATACGTCACTAATATTGTTGCAAAATATCGTTAATACACTAGACCAGTAGGAAGGGCGATTTTACCATCGTTATTTGAAATATGATGAATGATATTACAAATTTACTATTGAAAGGAACATTTTTCTATATAGGCATAAATTGTAGTCAATCATGAAAACGTTTTCCATTAATTAACTTTTAAAAGCAATATAATCAATCATTTTCAAGAAATATTTTTCAAATCTTGAATTTTTCCTAAAACAAACGCATCTTGAATTTCAAATAAGAGTACAAAGTACAGGCTCTCATGGCATTTTCCTTTTGTGCTACTTTTACAGGGCATTGTTTGTTGTAAGCTACTTTGCAATTTCCTCTTGTTTTTCTGGGCTACTAAGAAAATTAAATTTCTGGACGACTTTGATGTTTCGTGAAACAAAATACAGAACACCATCAGCCAACCTCAGTAATGCAGTGAATAACTTCCCTAAAACCACTCTCAACCGTCTCGACAATCTGGCGGGGGCTACAAAATCCCGTGGGACAAAGCTCACATGCATTCAAGCTCTGCATGAAGAGCTCGTGGTCGTCCATGGCCGCGGCCATGGAAATTGATTTGGTCCAATGGCAGTGGTTGGGGGCGTCCAACCTCGATCTAGACTAGATTCAAGGCAGTAACCATCGCTAGGCTCATATATGAGATTTCCAGCAATCACGATGGCGATACTCACGAATGATTCTTTCAAGGGACTTCTTAGGCAATGATCTGAGGAAGACGATTCTATAATTAATTCTATTGGTAATTTGTTTATAAAACAAAGAAAGATGTGCCTTGTCCCACATTGAAAAGATGTGAAGCACGTGGATGAGATTTGGCACTAACCAACAATTGCTATTTTATTTATTAAAAATTCGGATTTATTTTATAAAAAAATTAATCATTGTGTCCTTTTGAAACAGTGCGACTATTCAAGGAAAGTTACGGTTATTTATTATTTATTATTTATTTAATTCTGAATTTTTTTATGTTTTTTTTCAATGTAACCTTTGAGACGATTGTTCATTTTGCAACCTAAAGTTGCCTTTTTGTTCTTTTTTGCAAATTTTTGAAAAGTTGCTTCTATTCAAAAGACAAAGATAAGTACGTTTGTTTTGAGAGAAAAACATCTTCTTCCATATTTTCGTTTTCAAAGTCCGATTTGATTACTCGATCCAACTTATTTGTTCTACTCATCGAAGCCATATTTTCCAAACATAGTATTTTCATCAGCCTTTTTCAGTTTTTTTTTTTTTTTGGTGACCCAGGGAACTTCGCACGGCCGACAGCCGGAGGTAAACCACTGGGGGCGACACGTGCTAGCCACCATACACGTAAGCCTTTTCAGTTTTTTCATCCCTTAAAACTCGGTTTACTTTCCAATGTTTTTTGGCCAATATCATTTAGTTATTAAATTTATTATTTCTTGAAAAAAAATTAGAATTAAGTAAAGCTCCATATCAGTGCACCACTTAAGCATCATTAGCCTTGTCATCTGCCACATAGACTATTTTACATGGAAAAGATAAGAATGGTCACTTTCATCTTCGGAGTAAAACTAGGGGATTTTTTTGGGACATATAGTGATTTCATTTTGATCCCCTGATAAATCATTTAAAGGGTAAGGCTATTTCCATACCATGTTGGCTAAGACAATACTTTCCAAATGTCTTTACTATAATTTTTTTTACCACCTACGCTAATCACCTATCTTAACTACAAATTTAACTTATAGTATGAGCTTTATAAATTACAAATTATAGATTACAGATGTGCATAAATAAATTTACAGGTAAATTTGTAACTTGAAAAAGAAGTGGATATTACCCTACACAATTTTCAGAATTCTTATTTAATTATTAGTAGAAACATCATACAACAATAATATGCAAGAGAAAAACAAATAAAAATCTTCATCGATTAGTTTAGATTTAGTGATTCATATATCAAACTACATCCAAATTAACAAGTTATAAGGCAAAGTGGTGTGGATATATTATTTTAGAAATATCCTGTCACAAAATTCGAATCTAAGCCACCTCAGGTAAATTTCCGTAGTTCAAATATTTAACAGCGATGCTGGCATTTCAAGCACGACGCTACTGTTACTGTTCCAAGCACATCAGTTAAGTGACCCTCATGGGATGTCTTGGGAGCATGCCCAGGGATACAGCCTTCTAGTCTTCAGTGAAGTATTATCCTGGAACCTGGTGAGCAGGTTGCAAGATTCTTCAATGATCTCGATAAGGTTGTCAGTTTCCATGGTTGCATGAGCTACTACTGGTCGGAGCTCTTTAGGCAAGTGACCAGATACTACCAGAACAAATGGCACGCGAGATGGACAGGGATCAAGTGTGCGTACTTTGGCAGCCCTTGGTCATCCATCTCAGCTACTGCTGCTTCAAATCTATTAGTTTCTACCGTCATTCAGACCTTTTTAGCCATTTACGTGTATTATTGTCCCAACGAGCCAACCTCAGCAACTCAGTTTCAGAAACATAGTTAGAGACATCTTATGAGACCAACGAAATTTGTGACATACTGGGTTCATTTTTTGATAGCGCTTTGGCTGCTACTCTTAATATGTTCCATGTGCTACCACATGAAACCAGTCCAAGACATAATTTAAAGTACGATGAAGAGCACTATACTAACTGCAAGATTTAACAATTCTAGAGAACTTAATTAAATGCATGCACCGCTGATTAAGATTAGCAGACTATAATTCTTATACAACATGATTGTCGACCCAAAGCAGCAGCAATCACTAATCAGATCATTGGTGAAGTCAGTGGGTCACCCTTGTTCCGATTGCACATGCCAAACATGCGAATTCCAGACACATTGTTAGAGCTTGGAAGGTGGCACCCTTAATCCAGTTTGGCACAGTAAACATTTGAGGAAATTTTTTGTTGTGCAAGCATGAAGAATTTTCTTTATTGAAGGGCTTTCCTAGCACTGGACAGACGGGTGGAATTTCTTGAGTCCAGTCATCTTCTACTAGATGCACATCCTCAGTTCTGCGTTGTAGACCCTTGACAGTTTATGATAGACAATCATGGAGACGAAAACTACGAACTTACCCCAATCAAGCACGACTACCAAAGTTCAGTGAACATGACAACATTGCGAAAGTCTGAACAGCAAGTCATCCCAATACTGATAATACGCATGCCTCCATGGCTGGATAAATATTAGGTCCCGTAAAAGACCCAGAAGCTGACAACAAATCCAAGTGGCATGCTCATGTAAAATGACTTCATGTCAATCCAGCCATTGTCCTCGCGTTGTTTGGACCTTTGAGTAGGAGCAACATCTGCTTCTTCAGGATTGGTAGTTGTTGGGCAACTTTTGGCAAGTGGAAACCCACATAGTCCTTCGTTACCTTTAAACGAACCTTCTGAAAATGTGAGAAACTGTTTCCTTTGCTGGGATCATTCCGACAAGTTGATTATAGGAGAGGTTCAGGACTGAAAGGAAGTTCAGATCTGAAAGCTGTACTGGAATTGTCCCATTGAGGAAGTTCTGTGACAAGTCTAGGGACTCAAGTTGCTGTATTTTTCCTAATGAGGGAGGGATAGGACCTGAAAGCACATTGTGCGACAGGTTGAGAAAATAGAGTTCTCGGAAATCTCCCAACGCTTCTGGTATTGGACCCTCAAATTTATTGCTCGAGAAGTCAATCAAGGTGAAAACAGTTAGGATTTTCTTGAGTTCTATCTCCACACTTTTGAAAGTAACACTAACTGTGTCCTGATAATAGAGATTGCTTAATGAAAGAAACGGATATTGAAGATGGTCAAAGTGCGACTTAACCTTCATGGCCTCCCAAGATTTCAGGAAATCTTCAGGTAGCATTCCACTGAAATTGTTGAAAGCTAGGTCAACAATTTGAAGCATCTTCCATGTGCCATTAGTGACTGGACAACCAATTTGCCCGTGGAATTTATTGGAATGCAGCACAAGGACTCTCAGTGTAGTTATGTTCTCCAACTGGCATGGGAATATATCCTTAATCCGATTGTTTCCAATGTCTAGCACCTCTAACATGGAGCATTTTGCCAAGGAAATCGGGAGCTTTCCTGTCAAGAGATTACCATTAACATCCAAAGTCTTCAAGAGGCATGTGCCTGGGAATGTATGTGGAATTCCTCCAGTAAGGTTGTTATTCCTTATGTTCAATACCTTTAGATTCTCCCACATTGAGCACTGTGGGATGGTTCCCATCAAATGGTTGTTGGAAATGTCAAGGACAGTGAGGGACTGGGCTTGACAAATTGATTCTGGCAAGAGCCATGGAAATGATTGTTTGCGAGAGAGAAGAAAATTGTGTTATGTAGGTGTTTACCGATATCATCTTGAAGAACTGAACTGAAATTATTACTCGAGAAATCCAGGAGGAAAGCATATGTTGGCAGAGGTAATGTTTTCCCCCGAAGCTTGTTTCTGTGAAAGTCTATAACAGAGAGACTGGAAGGAAGATTAAGTAAAGGTTCTTCCAGTTTATCGAAGAAATTGAAGGAAAGATTGACATAAGAAAGATTTTCATTCTTCCATATCCATTTTGGTATCTCTCCTTGTATTTGATTGTCGGAGAGGTCTAGATAGGCTAATGTGACTAGACTTTTCAAAAATTCGGGTAAGGAACTCAGCTGACACGAAGCCGGCTTTAAAGTGTATAAAGTATGGAACCGAACAATGCAGAAACGGAACCAGTAGCGTTAATTGACAAACGATTGTGGGAAAGATCAAGGTATGTGAGGTTCTTGAACTGCTGAAACATATCAATGTGCAATGAGCCAGTGAAATTATTAGAAGAAAGCGAGAGGTAGTTAAGCCCTCGAAGTTCAAACGCATACGCTGGTATGGGTCCCTCTAATTTGTTGTTGCTCAAATCAAGCACGTTTAATTGACAGCAAGTGACATTTAGAGACCCACTCAGCTCACCAGAAAAATGATTGTTGGAAATTTGTATCACCTTAATTGAAGGAAGTGTAAAGAGAGACGGTGGGATGCTGCCCTCCAGTGAGTTGTACCGCAGATCTAGATTTACAAGGCTTAGAAGCTCTTCCCATCGGGTGGACTTAATCCCTCCTGTCAGGGCATTGCGGGATAACATAATCTGTCTCAGATGCTTGGACATACTGAATGAAGGAACTGAACCAGTAAGATTATTTGAAGACAAGTCCAAATAAGTCAGCTCTGACAAATTTTCCATGGACCTTGGGATCAATCCACTCAAATTGCAATTAAACAATTCTAATCTCGACAATTTCCAGAGATTACCAATTGAATTTGAAGCCTCCCTGAAATATTCGTGTCACTCAGGATTAGAGTCTCTAGAGAACTGTCCTCTGGAAAATCGGGCAAAGTACCCTGAAGAAGTTGGTTCAATGATAGGTCGAGGGTCTGAAGCGTCTGCATCTGAAAGATTTTATGAGGGAACTCTCCATACAACCCACAATAACTCATATGCAGAGCGGTTAGATTGGGGAGTCTGGCGAGGAACTCGGGAACTGTGGCTGAGAGGTTGTTGCCATTGAGTTGAATGAATGACAAATGATGGAGATTCACGAGGGAAGAGTCAACAGGACCAGAGAGAAAGCAGTTAGACATGCTCAGCACCTCAAGTTTTTGCACTGAAGAGGACAATGCATCGCACCACTCATTCCCCTCGGAAGACAGGTCTACACCATCAAGATGTAACTGTATTAGCTCCGTCAGGTTTCCAATCAAGGTCTTCAAATTGGGATTCTTGAGCTTTAGTGTATCAAGTCCAGGAAAATAAAGAAGAGAAAGATCAAGAATGCTTAACTTCCTCAAGCGTGCCAACTCTATTGGAATCTGCCCTGAGAATCCAGCATTGGACAAGTTCAGATAAACCAGGCCATGGAGATTTGAGAAGCCAGGCGGAATTGCAGAGGATTTGAAGTTGTTGAAAGCCAAGTTTAGCGTTTGAAGATGCTTTAGTCTAAAGAGACTCAACGAACTGTTAATATTGCAAGAGATTGATTCGAAGCTCAAGTCTAGACCGATGACCTTTCCATCCTTGTCGCACATCACACCATTCCAGGGGCGAGTGTTCTGATTCCACGTGACCAGCTTGGAAGACCGGGATGCATTGAAGATGAGGCTATTTTTCAACTCGACCAGCAAAAATTCTTGATCGCCGAGACATGGACTAGAAGAAGCCAATACCAAATAAATTCCAAAGAAATTGATGCATATGAATGGCAAGAGAAGGCACAGCAACTGCGAGGTTCTCATTGAGTGCAAACTTGGATGCAATTTTACAGAGTTTGTGAGTGAACAAGGAGGTGTTTTGTTCTTATTGGAAGGCAGATGAAGCTGTGTATGGGATTTCAATGGAGCTGTGTTTGGCTTAATTCTTATCACATCGGATCATTGACTTTTTAGTCCCTGTGCCCCACTATCTAAAGTGTACTTGACTTATGACTGCAAATTCACCAAACCACTTGATTGAGCCAGTGGCGGCCTGCGGTGGTTCTTGACTGTTGATGAAGAAAAGCCAAGAGAACTGAAAAACAAGAGCATATCTTTCCCCTGGACATCATTCCCCACTTTCTACGGTACAAGTTCCCTTAATCAGGACTTAATTTTCTATTTAATGTTCACTATTGGGAAAATAAGGAAATCAAAGATGGAGCTCTCAGACTCGGTTTTCCTGTTACATTTGGACTGATCTTCGCAAATTAAGGAAAATGAAGACATCAATCCAAGGAGATCACCAGTAAAACAAAGGTGATCCGCGTTTCTTGGTAATTGCGTTTGCATTCTCACACATGTCTGATTTTTCTCCTTCAAACAAAGGTCAAGCCCTTATTGCGCCTATCAAATTTACGATTGATTGTCGAACTGTTTCTCTAATTATCTTGTCTCATGATTCAGAGCTACGTTTCGGGGGATAAGAACACTTCAAGTGTCAAAAGTTGGCACAAAGAGACATTTAAGTATCAAAAGTTACGAAATGTACACTTAAGTGCCACATTCGAAGAAAAATGGATCACTTAAGTGCCACTCCGGCCAAAATCCGTCCAAAAGGCTGACGTGGCATTTTTCCGATGAATTTCCGGCGAATTGAACCCAAAACGACGCCGTTTTGCAAGCTGACGTGGCAAAATAATGCAAAAACGGCATCGCTTTGGGCTGACGAATTTATTATTTTTTTAATATTTTAACTAAATCTAATTTTAAATTTAATTTATTTAATTTTTATATTATTTTTTATCACATCAGCCCAAAACAACGCAATTTTTGCATTATTTGGCCACGTCAGCGTGCAAAATGGCGTCGTTTTGGGCTCGGTTCGCCGGAAAAATGCCACGTCGGCATTTTGGCCGGATTGGCACTCAAGTGATCCATTTTGCTCCGATTTTAGCACTTAAATGTACATTTCGTAACTTTTGGTACTTAAGTGTCCCTTTGTGTCAATTTTTGGCACTCCAGGGGTCCGCGTCCTACGTTTTGGCTTTTGAAATATATAAGCAATATGTTGGGATTTCGAGCAGCAGTGCATTGCTACTGTTACCATTCTGAGCTCGTCTCTACCGACGCGATCCTCATGAGGTTGCAATATTCTTCAATGATCTCCTTAAGGATGTGAGGTTCGATATTGGCTCCAGCTACATGACCGAGTAATTTAGGCGAGTGGCCATATGCCACTGCTACAATTGGCACATGAAATGGAAGGAATCGGCCGCGAGTACTTGGCAACCCTTGGTCCAGCTGCTACTACTAGTTACGTTCTCTTTGTTCTTACCGTCATTAAAGCCTTCTTTGCTGCTTACATATTTTATCATTCCAAGAATTAACCAACCTCAACAACTCAATTTCAAAGACATAATTAGAAAAATCTTCTTAGATCAATAAATTTGTAACATGCTCGGTTTCATTTCACTTCGGCCGCTACTCGTAATTGGCTAGATTGCTTAAAACTTGCATTTTCTTTGCTGTGCTGCCACATGGAACTAATCCATGACAGACGAAGAGCATCATATTAACGGTGGGATTTGATATTTTTAGAAAACTTGTTTTAAATGTTATTGTAGCCAATCTAAAATTAGCAGACCATATTTTTTATACAAAATGACAGTTGATTTGAAAGCGGCAGTAAATCACTAGTCAAACCAATGTGCAGTGAACCAGTCAAACCAGGTCCAACCTTAAGCCCATGAAATGGGCTGGAATTCAACAACCTTTACGGGATTGAAATTTTCAAACCCAAAATTTCCGTGCACCTTCTAAGAGTAAGAGCTGGGATGATAACACCTTTGGTCTAATTTGGTGGGCACATGCGTGAAGAATCTTTATTTTGTCTGAAGTTGAACTTTTTTGGATTGAGAGACTTTCCGGCAATAGACAATAATGGAGAGGAAAAACAATTGAACTTATTCCAATAAAGCATGATGACCAAACTACGTGCAATAGCTTTTAGTTCACTTGACTAGAGAATGCAAAATTATTGTTTAAGTGAGGTCCTTGATTCGGTGATTTATAAAATTCCGTTCATGAACAGAGCAAGCACGTGCGTAAAGAATTTTTATTTTATCCAAACGTAAAGAATGTTTCTAATTGACGGACTTTCTGATAGTAGACAATTATGGAAAGGAAAAGCAATTGAACTATGACCAAACTTCAGGCGATAGCTAGAGAATGCTAAATTGTCGTTTCAGTGAGCTCCCTGATTCAGCAATTTATAAAATGCAGTCAACTAGGTCCAACTTCAAGCCCGTGAACTGAGCAAGAATTTGAAAACCTTTCGGAATTGGAATTTTCAAATCAAACATTTCCATGCACCTTCTTAGAAAAAGCTGCGAAGGCCTTTTGTCCAGTTTGGTGGCCGGTACAAGGCAGGTACGCACCTTCTTAGAAAATTATGGAGAGGAAAAACATTGAACTTACTAACTACAATCAAGCATAACGACTAGTTGTTTTCAATTGACTCAACTAGGAATGCAAAATTGTCCTTTCAGCACAGCTCCTCAATCCGGTGATTTATAAAATTCTGTTGACGAATAAAACAGCAATTTTTCCGTGGACTGTAATAATGTAATGTCGATAATAAATTCGAAATACCGATAGTAAAACAAGCTATCATTAATTTATTGATTAACTCATTTGTAATTAGCGATGGAATGACCATTTACCATCAACAGACTCAATATTATATTTCCACTTTCTTTTTTAGATTTTACAAATGGATGCGTAAGTATATGTTGCCAATGAAATAACAATTTTATCGTCCACAAATCTAATAGTTGATTGACGCTAACTTTTATATTTTACAAGTGGGTGCATAATTGTTAAGTCACCAACTAAATAACAATCTTACAATCCACAAACTCGATATTAGATAACCATTTAGCATGATGAGATCTAGTTTAAGTGGTAAATATATAACTAGAACATTGTCACTTATAATTCACTAATATTGTTGCAAATATCATCAATATACGTTATTTGAAATTTCATGAATGTTATTACAAATTTACTATTGAAAGGAAAATTATTCTATTTAGACTAGACGTAAGGTTAAACACTTGTTTGTGATTATAAATGACTCATCATCGTCAAGAAACAAGAAAACAGCCACCCTTCCCTTGTCTCGATGTAGCAAGTATCCTCTTGGAGGGGTAGTCGCAAGCTCGAAAAGCAAAGGAATGATTTTAAAGTTGCATTTGTTTTATAGAAAACACAAAATTTAGAATACATTTTTTCGAGAAATAATCTTTTGTATTGCTTACAAAAATAAATGAATAAAATATATTTCCATCATAGACAAAAATAATTAGGCATAGCTTGCTATCGATCATAAAAACATTTTCTGTTGATTAACTTTTCTAACTGATATAACCAATAATTTTTCAAAAAAATACATTTCACATCTTGAATTTATCTTAAAACAAATGCATCTTGAATTTCAAACAATATTACAGGCTCCGACGCCATTTTCCTTTTGTGCTACTTTAGAGGGCATTGTTTGTGATAGTCACGTTGCAATTTTCTCTTGTTTTCTAGGAAAAAAGTTTTTGGACACCATCGCAACGCTCATGAGTGCATTTGAAAACTTGGCTGAAACCGCTTTTAATCGTCACCGACAAGCCCATCCCCCTCGTTGCACACACACACTCTCTCTCTCAGTCGAGGTATTGCTCGCGGTCGTGAGAACTCCTGTGGTAAGAGCCTAAAGCTTAGGGTGGCTGCGCAGTCCTCTGGGATAGAGCTCACATCCATTGAAGCTCTGCCCGAACAGCTCGTGGGCATCCATGGCTGCAGCCATAGGACCCAATCTGGTCCACTGGTTGGGGTTGTCCAACCTCGATCTGGACCAGATTCCAGGCAGTAACCATCACTGGGCTCATAATTGGGGTTCCGGTGATGCTCCCGAACGACTCTTCAAGAGACATGATCTTAGGCAATGATATGAGGAACATGATTCTATAATTCAAACATTTTCAATATTTTCATTGGCACTTGACAGTTTTTTCATCCCTTACTTTCCAACATATTTTGGCCAAAAACATTTTAGTTTTAGTTTTTAATTTTCTATTAATTTTGAGAACAAATTAAAGCGCCAGCATCATCCGCTATGGAAAAAGATAATGATGGTCACTTTCATCCCTCGAGTAACTCCATCATATTTTCGGGACATTTGATGAGGTCATTTTTATCCCCCGGAAATGCGTACATTATCTTTCTTGGGATTTAGCCCGACATTTAAATTAGAAGTAAGAAATTTTATGTGCTTAAGAGAAATTATTTTTATAAACAACTATTACTTTTCTTTTAAAAGTTACCAGACGGGAGAGTATGAATCTGACTTCCAAGCCTTCAACAATCTCGGGAAGGAAAATATTGGCCCTGACTTTTTACCTGTTCAACAATAGAAATTGATCGAGTGAACAGCGACAGATTAGTATGAGACCAATGGTTCAGTTGAATTTTAATATTATATTGCATGAATTACAGCTGACAATAGCCCATCACAAGCATCTTTTGCTAAGGATTATTAACTCGCTCTCTTATCTCCATACACAAAACAATAGCAAGCTCTATCTACTAACTACAAACAGGTGACAGGAGGATGATGAGTGAATTCGTCACCATTGCTCAGCCTATAAAGCCAAAAGCCACAGCTCTTATACATAACCCTCAGATGCTGCCGAGCACTGCCGAGAGACTCTAGCCACTAATCCAAAAGGAAATCTAGCTCGTTGGGTAGAGTGACTCTTTTTCGCAATAGGGACTCGATTGTCGGACAATTCCTCTTTCTTCCGCCTCTAGGCCTGGATCGAAATTGCTCATCTAACTCCTCAAAATCACCCTGAACCCGAAGGAGCCAAATTGCTAGGAATGAGAATCATCCAATTCTCATGTAGTAAAAAGCCAGAATTCAACAGCAGTAAAATTGAAATTCATTATTTGAGAGAACGAGAGAATGGGCTCACTGGAGTGTAGACATGGCACCCAGTTTTCTCGTGATGGTCTCTCACGTGCTTATACGCAAACTTCTTGCCACAATCCTTATGGCCCATACAAATGGCCTCACCTCAAGATGAACAGCCTTCACATGCTGACAGAAATTTGATTTCTGTCAACAAGAAAATAATTAGCTAATGTACACTCAGCAGGCACATGATAAATGAGCTCACGCTTCAAAGTTCCAAAAGATTGTAATCCATAACCAACCAGAATCTACTTAGTAGGTGACTGCATCTTACTGTTGGAAAAATGCGTTGACAACCCTCAAAATCACATCCGAGTGCTCCTGAATCAGCCGAATTTTTCTTCTCATGCGTGTAGAGATGCCGTTGGATATTCTTCCTCAACTGCTTAGTCCCACATATGTTACAATTGACTAATTGGTGAGCCGACCGCATGTGGTCCTTCAGATAATCAGCATTGCTGAAGTATTTCATGCACTCACAATAGAAAGCCTCCACAGTCTCTAGTTTGATTGTAGCAGTTGAAATGACGTTATTATCGAATAGCATGTTAAACAGTTCATAGATATCATTCGGCTTCATGAAGACACCTTCATAATTAAGTGACTCACCATGAGAATCCTCATCCTTTCGCAACTTCGATGCAAACTTGAAAACCTTTCCACACCCAACCTTCGGACAAACATGCTGCTTCAGACTCTTACATTCACTAGACGTTGATGGTTCCTCATCATTGTGCATTTCATTCAAGTGCCTCTTCATGTTCCCTTGATATGCAAATGACTTATCGCAACCATCAACAGGACAGCTGAAAATCTTGCCTTTATGCTGAAGAAAGTGACGAGCCAAATGGTCTTTTCTGCTATAGCTGGCAGAGCAATCCTCTATAGAACACTTGAAAGGCCTCTGCAAATGAATTTAGCATATTGACAAATAGATACAAAGCATACCAAATCTCTAGACATCAATAAGGAAAAAAAAAATAAAAATGAACGATGCTTCAAACCTCAAGATAGAACATGCGTGACCGAGGCTGACTTGATGGATCTTCTCAGGTGGTCCCCCAACCTGATACTAGTCCAATCAAGATACAAGATTGCAGCCTCTTGCATTTTGGAGTTCTTTTTGACGGGATCCAATGCTTCATGCCATTATCATATCATAATCAGATGAGTCAACATACTTTATCCTGCAAGGTCTTGATTTCAATATAGGCAAACTCGCAGTAGACAAATGGAAAGGAACAAAACAGCTTCCTTTTTTCAACCAAAAGCAAAACTTTTTTTTTCATAAAATATCTACCTGTGAGACTAGAACACACTAAAAGATTGATGCTTTTTCAATGGTGCTTCCATTTTATGATGTTCCACAAGATTACAGCACTATATTTATGGGTACATCCCCAACGATAATATCGGAAGTGCTGTTTCTGACGCCTCATTAGAAGTTACAAATGTGAAAATTTTGATGGCAAAGACCACAACCAAGCATTGCGCATCAAAACCATCTGCTCAACAAGACCGGTGCGACCGTGATCAGAACCTGTCCACTTTACAAACTGTACCTCACGGTCGACCACCTCCATGACAGGTGTAATCTAGTCGAAACTTGACTAAAATTTTCAAAGAACTTGCTTTCATGTTGCAGCATCAACAACAAAACAGAGAGCTCAACATACCTCGAGCGAATGACCCTGCATATGCTGCCTCAAGTACGCGGGTTTCTTAAAAGTGGCGCCCCATTCTTCGCTGGTATTATTAGCCTTCGCTCCCTCCTTCCCCTCGACCCCTTGAGCCATTGCCGCTTCCACCTCATCCTGATGAAGACCAAAGCAACACGAAAACCACTTCACTTTGGTTCCCATATTCCCATCGCGGCGTACATTCAAACGCGAGCATATTCCACAAACGCAAAACCAGCAATTGCCGATTGAACTAGTCAAATCGTAGCACCAGAACTCGCGGCCCAAAACGAACCGAGCTGCATGGGAACCATTGGAAGGCAATGAAGGGAAGAGAACTCACCTCGTGGCGCGACTGGATGTGAGAAGTGACGAGGGACTTCCTGGACCTGCAGATCCCGCAGTGCTCGCAGTAGTAAAGCCACCAACTGGAAGAGACGCTTGGATCGGTGTTGTTCTGGGCCTAACTTGACTGGGTTCAAAGCTATGATCAGTTTGGGCCCAAATTAGGCCCGGCCCGGTAAGCTTTCCATCGAACGAAATTAGATCTGCGAACAGGAAGCTGCTTACTTCGCGATCGTTGCGCACATTATTAAATACGAGCATGAAGATGTATAGAGAGTTACCGCGAGGTTTCGTCGCAGAGATTGCAGAGGTAGATTTTCACGATGGACTTGGAGGTTGACGACGGTTTGGAAGCACGAGGTAACAAGAAGTTCTGGCACGAGGTACATTATTCTTGTTTTCCTTCATTCACTGATATTTGTCCTTCTTGACCTTTTCCTCTTACAGATCAAGAACCACCAGATTATACTCAAAACACTACATGAGTTTCAAAGCTACGATTTGGGATCAAGATACCCAGACCCCAAGCTGCACATAGACAAACTTAGCCATCGACCGTTTGTATTCTTACACGAACAACTGAGATCGGTCAAAATCTCCAGCATCTGCCTTTAACCGTTATAATCCACCATGACTCGTACATGGACTCGCAAGGAAACCAAGCGTGAGAGACTAACACGGTAGAAGCCTCGGTCAATAATGTCATCAGAGCTGAAGGTCGAGAACAATAACTCCAGATCATATACTCATCGCCCACTACCATGGAAATCACCGGCAACATAGCACAGAACGAAGAATTATAATGGTTAAGAAATGTATTCAGCCACTGCGAAAACATAATAACTCATGCTTAAGTGACTTGAAAATTAATTAATATCACTTAATCTATGTCAGCATACTTTCGGATTCCGAAAAGGACGAAACTAATCCGCATTGGAACCTAATAGACATTTCATCGAACAGATTGCAGTCAACCGATTGAGGAGCAGATTTTTGCAATTTCAAACTCGTATTTGTGACCTTACGCAAACGAAATTAGCATGCGACGTTCAGAATCAAATACATGACTCTAACATGACCGATCCTAATCAAAGCAAAACGAGCTTTACATTCGCTTCACCTTCGCTAGAATCACAGCATTATGGAGAATCGGAGATTACCTTATCAATGGAGCCAAGCTAAGTCGCTGTCAGCAGTCCGATCAGCTAAAGGAGCTCTCATGCTCGTCGTCGTCGGTTAAAATGAAGACCAGTAGAAGAGCTTCAAGCGAGTTCCAGCCACTTCAATCTTCACGGCCATGAAACAGAATTGAACAAGGGGCTTCCCAGGAGGCGGCCGTCCGGCGATGGCGACGTCGCCTGGGGCGGTGATGAGCTAGAAATGAGAAAGAAGTCTCTGGAAATCGATTCCTGAGGAAATTCCGAAATGGGCTCCGATTTGGAAATCGAGGAGTGAAAGTTTATGGGTCAAGCGAGCCCACACGTTGATTGAAAGTCTTATGGGTCACATGCACGAGCAAATGGGTTTGGGCTTGAGTTGATGGGTTTGGATCAAGCTATTGGGCCAAGTTTAAACTCAATGGTCGAATGGGCTTCAAAAGTGATCTTTCTCTTCCTCTCTCTTTTCTCATTTTTTCTATTATATATATATATATATATATATATATATATTCAGAGTTATCCTATATGTGCATATATGATTTTTTCGACGAAAAAAATTCCGATGTTAGTAGCACTTGAGTGCTATAACTTATTTTTTGATCATCTGAATGTCATATAACTTTTTAATCGATTACTTGAGTGCTCAAATATTTTCAAAATAATCCATATAAGCGTCATGCCACATCAGATTTCTTGCACTTGGATATATATTTGGAAAATTTATGGCACTAAAGTGGATGAAAAAAAAATTGACTCTCAAGTGAGCATCGTACAATGATGTTTGTGGTGTGTATATCCCCAAATCTAATAGTAGATTAGCTCTTGTTTTAATAATTCACAAGTGGACACATAACCATATGAAAGTTACAAATGAAATATCAATTCTACCATACCCAATAGTAGATTACCACCCCTCATACCATGTTTAGTTTTATGTAGTAATTCTTGAACATGATTGGTTAGTTATTAGATCATTAACTGTAGATCATTATTTTCGTACAATATTCACTTGAGTACCATAATTTGTTTTTTATCACTTAAGTGCTATAATTTATATACAGTATTCACTTGAATGCCATAGTTTTTTTGTTTTTTTTTATCATCATTTGAGTGTCATATACTTTTTCAAGTTATCACTTGAGTGTCGTAACTTTTTGAAGATATTTCTTACAAAGTATCATGCCATGTTAGATTTCCGGTGCTTAGTTGGATGTTCTAGAAAAATTTATGATATTCAAGTGATCAATTGAGAGATATGGTACTCAAATTGACCTTCTTTATATATATATATATATATATATATATATAAAGTTATAAAACTCAAGTGGTTGAAAAAAGTTATGACACTCAAGTGAGCGTTATACGAGAATTATAATACTTGTATTGTAATTATCCCAAAGTAAATCACTAACATTGCTGCAAAATCAAGTCAATATGCATTAGCAGTAGGTTGGAAGTTGCGCAATATATTGTTGAATGAGCGTGATATGTTTTAGAATCAGCATGCGAGCAATATATTGTTGGAAAGTACACACGAAGATGATTGTTTTAGTGCCTGAAACTAAAGTCTTTTGAGTTCGTATCGACCTCGAAACAAATCCGCCACGTTGGATCAAAGAATTCACGAATGGTTCATGTAGAGGAGTCCAATTGCGATGTCCAATCCTCCAATCCCAGTGTCCATACTCATGGTTGTGGTATTGTGGATGTTAGTGTCCATTGAAAGTAAGCTTTTTAATACCTTACGTTTAGCGTTACTGAATTGATTTTACATGAGGAAAATAGATGGGGTAAGCGGACTCTTCACTAATTATTTGATGAGCAGATTGTGAATGACATCCTATCAGTGCCCTTAAATACTCAAACTCTACAGAACAATTTGGTATGGACTGTTACAAAATCAGGAATTTTTACGGCGAAGAGTGCATATAACTGGATGTGAGGACAAAGGAAAAATCAATCAACATCACAAGCGTCGTCATCATTCCAGCTACCCCACAAGTCATGGAACCAAATTTGGCAATTAAGAACCCCCCGCCCCTCTCCCCCAAAGTCAGAATCGTCCTGTGGAGCATTTGCCAAAATGTCTTGTCGACTAAAGATAACTTGCTTAGGTGAATAATTTGCTTAGGTGAATAATATTACCTTCAACGATGCCGAGAGAAATTATCCCAGTGCAACAACACATCGGTAATATATTGCCCTCGTGACGCAAATCGAGCAGCAGATTGGCTGGCACGCACCCGTCAAGCAAAGAAGCTTCCTCTAAATTGGCTGAAAAACCTCCCTCTACCTCTATGGGAAATTTTATGTTTAGACTGTAATCCATCGTTGTCTTTTAAGACTCCTTAATCGAATGCATATTCTACTTTCTACCAAAAAAAAAAACAAAATAATATTACCTGACCTAGGGTGCCCATCTTATCACCATGAAGTTGAGACAATCAAGCACCTCTTTCTACTTTGCCCCTAGACTAGTTTCGTTTAGACAAACCATGCCATCCAAATCCATATTTCGAGTTATAGCGTCTCACGAATAGAAGGTTGGTTGTGTAATTTTCTGGGACAACAAAACCACTCATTTCCCTTTGACACAATCGCGGCTACTTTCTGGTACATTTTCCTTTTGTGCTACTTTTACAGGGTATTGTTTGTGATAAGCTAATTTGCAATTTCCTCTTGTTTTCTGGCTACTAAGACGATTGAGTTTCCGGACGAGTTCGATTTTTGTGAAACAAAATACAAAACACCATCAGCCACGCTTAGGAATGCAGTTGAAACCGCTCTCAATCGTCATGGACAATCTCGTGGAGGCTGCAAAGTCCTCTGGGACAAAGCTCACGTGCATTCAAGCTCAGCACGAAGAGCTCGTGGGCACCCATTGCCGCAGCCATGGGAACCGATATGGGGCCTCCAGTAACCATCGTTAGGCTCATGCTTCAGTTTTTTCGTCCCTTAAAAACTCTGGTTTACCTTCCAATATATTTTGGCCAACATCATTCAGTTCTTAATTTGTTAATTTTATAAATTTTAATAATTAATTAAAGCACCACGTCAGTGCACCACTTGAGCACCATCAGCCATGTCATCCGCCACAAAGAATAGTTTTACATGGAAATGATGACGACGGTTGATTTTGATTTCTTACGTGATTTGTTCGGGATATTTGGTGAAGTTATTTTTGTCTCCTGAGGAAAAAAAAAATTATCCTTCTTATGATTTGACCTGACATTTTAAAATTAAAAGTAAGAAAGCTTATGTACTTACAGAGATGGATAAATATTATAGACAATTATTAATTTTCTTTGAGTATTACCGAAGGAGATAGTAGACATCGGACTTCCAAGCCTTCAACAATCTTGGGAAGGAAAACATCAACCAGGACTTTTCAACTGTTCAACGATAAAAATGGATGAAGTGAACAGTGACAGATCAGTATGACACCAATGGATTCTCAATTGAATTTACTATATATTGCATGATATACAACTGACAATAGCTCATCACAAGCATCTTTTGCTAAGGATTAACAAGCTCTCTATCTTCGTAGACAAAACGATAGCAAACTCTATCAACTATTAATTACAAACAAGTGACAGGAGGATGATGAGTGAATTTGTCGCCTTTGCTTGGCCCTACGAGGCAAAACACCACAGCTCCTATACAACATCCTCAGCTGCTACCGAGCGCCACCAAGAGACTCTAGCCACTAATCCGATAGGAAATCTAGATCGCTGGGTAGAGTAACTCTGTTTTCACTGTAGGGAATCGATTGTCGGACATTTCCTCATTCTCCGGCCTTTGGGCCTAGATCGAAATTGTTCATTTAACTCCTCAAAATCACCCTAAAGCAAAGGAGGCAAATTGACAGGTATTAGGATTAACCAAATCTCATTAGTGAAAAGCTAAATTTCAAAAGAGCAGTAAAATTGAATTTCAATATTTGAGAGAATAAGAGAATAGGACTTACTGGAGCATAAACATGACAACTAGTTTTCTCACGATGGTCCCTCATGTGCTTATACGCAAACTTCTTGCCACAATTCTTATGGCCACATACAAATGGCCTTACCTCAAGATGAACAGCCTATAAGAGTTTTCATAATGTAGACTATATTAATTGATATTGTAATTTACTGTTTTTACGGTTACCGTAAAACAGGGTTGGTCTAAAATGAGATAGAATGTTTATTAATTAGTCTAATATGGGGCTGGCTAGTGTGAGCCGAGTTCAACCTGGCTCGTAATGATGGGGTCTAGCTAGAAACTGTATAAATACTGCTCAAATCTCTCCTCTAACTCTAATTCTCACATGTATCCTCACCTAAGGAGCGTTTACCTAATGCTAAACGTGAGGGGGGCCGCCTCATTGAGCCAGTAATACGGAGGGCAATAGAGGAGAAGGACTTGGTCGTGGAACATTGTGTTTCCGCTTTCGCTTCAAGAACGATGGATCCCAAAACATGCGCGTTAATCTTTCTACTCAATTATGCATGTTTTTGTTCTAGTTATGGAGATCTTGGGATGGCGCAATTTGCATCATACATGTGGTATCAAAGCAACTATAACCCTAGAACGCATAATATTTTTGCCCTAATTTATGATTTTCGTGATTTTTTGTTCAATAAAAATAAAATAAAATCACAAATTCGAACTGGACTCGTCGAGATGAGCAAATCCGTGGGCGGTGCGTCGCCAAAGGGGGCTACACGCGCCCCCACGAGCGCTCACACATCCCCACGCGGGGGGCGCGGTGCGCGAGTGCGTTGCACGCGCGAAGGCTAAGGGACTTGACGACCATTGACCTTGACCCGACCCGTTGATCATTGACCCGATCCGGTTAGCCGATCAAACCGGGCAGTCAAGCTGTGGCCGGTTGGACCGCTGCCGGCTAGATCGATTTTAACCGGTCAGTTACGTACGCGTGTGCGTGGGCTCCACGCGCTGCACACTCAGGCGACACTTGCGAACGCGTGGAGTCTCCGATTGGCGCGTAGCTGGTGGCGTTAGGTTCGTATGATCTTTCTCTACCTTGTGGTGTATTTATTTTACATGTTTGATAATTTTATGATTGTGAAAATACATACAAAGCCCTAAATATATGTATTTTTAGTGTATTTTTGCGTATTTTTCTTGTATTTTCTGTGGTTTTGGAAATACAAGTATTGGGTTACAGGTATGTTATCATATAAACATTATAATGGTGTGATTCATTAATAATAATAAAAAAAATTAAACTTTATTGTGAACTAAAGCTGGCTTAATGAGATACAACCATTGTGGGATAGTAATTGAGCTATGTATTTAGGTGATGAGAAACAGTAAATATTATGAAACTTTTGTTGTGCAAGCATACTTCTTTATATGTTGATAACTTTTGAATGATAGACATCTTAAAAACTTGTGACTAAATTAATTGTATTAATTAATACATCTACTGAAAGTGGGTAATGCATGCCAGTTAAGTTATTACATATTGTACCTAAACTCATCTAGTCACTGGTTAATGTCTATTAAGTTGAATATTTTTTTTATGGTTAAGGAATATGACAACATTTACGCAGATCAATATGATCTACTGTTAAAGTTTAGATATTTGGTTATCTGGTTTGACTCAATTAATAGGCTACTGGTTGATTACAATAACAATTTGTTACTTATGAAACTCATGAGTGATAATGGATCAGCTGTCAGGCTTGTCGATTTGGTGTACTATGTATTACTATTGATGTTAATTTGTGAGAGATTTTCTAGATCAGGATTCTTTTTATGTTGTTCTAGTAAACTATAATCGGGGTGTATAAGAGATGCTTTCTTCTCTATTATGAGAAGTTTCTTATGTTGCTATGATCTGTGATTTCATTGGAATATGTCTTTTAAGTTTGCTATATAGATATATTTATATTTATATTTATATTTATGTATGATTAATTTTTATTAATAAATAAAGCAATGTAATTAGCATGATATGTGATTTTAGTGATTTACTGCCCCTATCACTAAAGTTAAAATCACATGTATATGGTGTATTAAGAAGTAAAGTTTATATCCATGGTATGAGAGAGTTTCAATGATTCAATTGAGTAGTGACTACCAAAGTGGCACGTTTGATTGGGATTGAGAAATTTCGATCTTGTATGCTGATTGGGATGTCTCCTGGTCTAATGTGTGGTTATACTCCAAAAGGAGGTGATTGTGTATTAGTTCATGAACGGATACATAATGGTGTGGTGGAGAAGTGACTGATCCTAATGGTTCATATGCTCAAAGGTGATGAATTCACGAAGATTGGAATATACTCTCATAACCGCTATCACGTGGGGAATATACAACTGCATGTCATGTATTCTGCCCAAATGTGATTATATGATTGTGCGTGTAACTCTCTGGATGTGTACTTGTACGTCAAGTTACACAGTGCTCACATGATGCTAATTATATACATTGCTTGTTTTTCAGTCACATTTTATGTAATTAATAACTCCATTATTAGTGAGGTTTTTATTACTTCAAGTTTTAAATTGTTGATATATGATTTATTGCTTGGGAAAAGAGCAATAGAATTTGCTTACTGTCCATGAAGCATTCCATTCTAAGAGCACTTGAAAAGTGGTTTACTAACTGACTGAATTGCTAAAAGATGATGGAAGCCTTAATGGCTTGAATTATGTTTTATCTAATACCGAAATTAGGACACATCTGCAAATATTGTTTTTAAGTCTTAATGGCATATACATCTCATATATGGTTGAAGATGTTGTTTCCAAAAAAATTTCTATTTAAAGAATAATCTCACACATGTCTAAAGGAAGAATAGAAAAGTTGACAAAGTTGATATTCTGTCTACTCTTAACGGTTATCTATAGACTTCTATAGATTATTGTGGAAGTAAAACTACCGAGATAAATAATAAAACAATTACAATTAGTCTTAAAAGGTTGTTAAGCTTAATAGTGGCTGTAAGCCTTAGTGATAACTTAATTACTATGCTTGAAAATCCTAACAAAAAAATTTGGCCGAAATGCATAAATGCACCATATTGAACATGATGATGAGTATAATTAGTAAGACTAATTTATCCGGTCTTCTGTGGGTTGATATTTTGAAAGTAACCTTTTCATATACAAAAGTTGTTTCATAAACTTTTTTTTTTGAGTTATAGACTAGATATAAATTACTTGAATCATATTAAATTTAGAGGTGTATGAAGAAGTGAGGTTATCTAATCTAATATTAAGTGCGTTGGAATTTAGATCTACTCGGAATTATTTTGTATCTTACCCAAATTGTTAAAATGGGTATCAATTTTATGACCCTAATGAACGTACAAGTATTATGAAATCACCAATTGTAAAGTTTCTATATTTCAACGTAATTGTAGAGGATAGCTGCTCTCCGACTATTACGGATAATAATACGATGGAAAATCAATGTTTCTTTGTCTTTGCCTATACAGATAATTATGGTACAGACAATTATGTAATCCCATGTACCATAGATTAAACTTGTTGAGGTTTAAGGTACTATTTTTGATATAATTTTTGATGAAATTTTTCCAAACCCCTCAAGTATAGAATGAAGTGGTTGTAACTTTACTGAGGAGATTTGTTATGAAAAGATGATAAGTTATTCCATTAGACTATATAGTATATTTGTGAAAGCATGACTACGATATCCACTACATGGTTGATTTAGCAACATAAATAAATGTTGTTTATTATCCTCAATCATGTGATTAGAAGCTATAAAATGTGATATACAATCTATGAACCATCATAGTGTTTGGAAATTTACTGACTTGCCTAAAGATCACAAGTTTATTAGTTGCAAATTGGCGTACAAAACTAAAAGGATTTCAAAAAAAGATTGTGGAGTTTAAAACTAAACTTGTAGCTAAAGTTTTCACTCTAAAAGATGGGTGGATAGTTTATAGTGAAAAAATAATTACTTCTTTATAGTATTTTTTAAAGATTCTTTCAGAGTGAACATAATATTAATAATTTATTTTGATATTGAGTTACGCCAAATAAATAGATACAAAATCTATAAGTGCAACTGGAGGATTTTGCAACAGATTTAAGTAAACTTGTGTGTAGACTGAAAAGTCTTATTCATGATTTTAAGCAAAGTTCCAAACGATATTTTTCATAGTGTTGTTATTTTGTTCAATTGAGAACAAAGTAATTCAATATACTACAAGGTCAGTGGGATGAAATTTATTTTTCTCATACTCTATGTACGTGATATTTTGCTTACTAGTAGTGACCTTGAGGCGTGGCGTCTTTTATCCTTTGTACTGAGATCCGTAAAGATTGTTTTCGCCATATTATATTAGATTTTCTCATAGAACATTTACTGATCATATTTTGGAAATATACAATATACATCATTGCAAGTCAGGAATAGCTCCTGATGTTAAGGGTGATGGACTAAATCTATCACATTGTTCTTATTTAGATATTGAGAAAATCTAATTAAAGGGTATACCTTGTGTCAGTGCATTTAAAAGTATAATGTATGCTCAAATTTGCACTAGACTAAATATTGTCTTTGCGATAGAACTTCTAGGCAGAAATTAATCAAATCCAGGATGCGATCACTAGGTTACTGTTAAGAAGATTTTAAGGTACTTAAAGAGGACAAGAGATTATATGCTAATTTACAGGCATGTTTAATTCTTGCAGCTAGTAAGGTATTCAAATGTAAACTTAGATGGTTGTTAGGATGACATGTGATCAATAACGAAATATTATGTTAGCAGGAAGTGCGGTAAATAAAATTCGATGTCATTTTCTACTATGTAAGCAGTGTTAGTAACATTCATTTAGGCTGTTACTTGGGCTATTAGGCTCTAGAACCTCATGAAGGAGTTGATCGTTTTAACTTTATGGATGGATCTATACGGTTGTATTGAGACAATAAATTTGTAGTATTATTAATTTACTACAAATGTCTCAAGGGGTCTAAATATATGACGATCAAAATTTTTGACCATAAAGAAACGGTACAGAAATGTGACGTAATAATATAACATATTTTCACAGATGATATGATTATAGATTCACTAATTAAAGGCCTACGCCCATGTGTATTTGAGCGACATGTTATTAGCATGGGCTTAGGAGCATCATGAGATGATGTTGTTTAGTGGGAGTTATTTTGGCTTTACTCTAATAAATGTTTCATCTGTGTTCGTTACACTTTGTAACGGTTTGATATGTATCAACTTTTGCTTTCAATAAAATATTTTTGAATGTGTTGTTATTATGTTGAATACACATTGATAAAGTCTCAAGGTACTATATAAACCTGAGTGAAGGCTAATAGCATCTGGTTATTAGCCTTGTGCATATGCCTTCTTATATATAAAGAAAGGTTAATCGTAAGGACAATGCATATGGGGTTCATTGGAACCATAAAGACATTCTCTAGTGGCACAAGTTTTTTGTGTTGCCTAAGGTAAAAGAATAGTGACTGACAAATAGGATCTCTCTATGAGAGATGTTATCTATTTGACACATTACCATATTGAATCCATATCAATAAAGTTGAGAGCACTCGTGACCATGGAATGTTTTGTGTGTATACATGTAGTTACCGCCATGATTTGGTATTTAAGACTTTATGGGATATGATTGACTATTAAGAATTATCTCTGGACCAAATGTGCGCACATACGGTATGATTTCAATTAATATAGTTCAAGTGGGAGAATGTAAGAGTTTTTCTAATGTGGACTACATTAATTGATACTGTAATTTACTGTTTTTACGGTTACTGTAAAACATGGTTGGTCTAAGGTGAGATAAAATGTTTCTTAATTAGTCTAATATGGGGCTGACTGGTGTGGGCCGAGTTGAGCCTAGTCCGTAATGAGGGAGCCTAGCAAGAAACTTTATAAATAGTGCTCAAGTCTCTCTTCTAACCATAATTCTCACATGTATCATCACCTAAGGAGCGTTTACCTAATGCGAAACGTGAGGGGGTTGCCTCATTGAGCCAGTGATATGGAGAGCAATAGAGAAGAAGGACTTGCGCGTGGAACATTGTGTTTCCGTTTCCGCTTCAAGAACGATGGATTTCAAAACAGGTGCGTTTATCTTTCTACTCAATTATGCATGTTCTTGTTCTAGTTATGGAGATCTTGGGATGTCGCAATTTGCATCCTACGCAGCCTTCACTTGCTGACGTAAATTTGATTTCTGTCAACCAGAAAAAAAAAAAAAAAACAGCAGCTAATGTACACTTAGCAGCCAGACGATAAATGATGTTGGTATCTCATCCTTACGTGCGACAATCTTAAGTTGACTTGCAAATGCGAATTCATTAAAGGATGTGGTCGAGCCAGCGGTGGCCATCAATGATTCTTGATTGTTGATGAACGGAAGTCCATAAAGAAAGAAAAAACATCAGCATCTCTTTCCCTTTCTACAATACAAGCTCCTTTTAAGAGAACATATATTCATTGCGCTCCCTTTTTATTTCTGCAAGGTTGATTTCACTTAGAACCTGATATTGTGCACACTATTGGGTAAAAAAGGAAATTAACGATGTAGCTCTCAGACTCATTTTCATGTTACGTTTGGACTGAACACCGAAAATGAAAAAGAATGGGGACATCAATTGGAGGAAGTGTAAAAAGAGACGGCCAAATGGTTCCCTCCAACGAGGTGTACCTCAAATCTAGTTTTACAAAGTTTTAGATGTCCTTCCCATCGCGGGGACAACATGATATGTCTGCGATTCTTGGGCATACTGAAGGGAGGAACTGAACCCAATTAGACTATTTAAAGACCAGTCCAACGTAAGTCAACTCCGAAAGGTTCCACATTAAGTTGTCGATCCACTAAAAACAGTAGATAAACAATTCTAATCTCGACAAGTTTTCTGAGATTACCGATTGAACATGGAACTCGCGTAACTTAGGACCAGTGTCTCAAGATAACTATCCTCTGAAAAATCAGCAATCACTCAGACCAAAAATCTCCATTTTACCCAAATTTCTTATTGTTTATAAATTTTGAATGATTTTGGAATACAAAATTTTGAAAAAAAAAAGCATCAGTTGGACGAGATTACATGGAAACTTAGGGTGCGAATGGTAACGTTTCTGTTCTTTTTTTGTTCTAGGGAACATAAATAAAAAAAAAAAAAAGTGTTTATGTTTCGGGAAACAATTTTTGAACAAAAGAACGCGTTTGGTAACGTTTGTTCCGGGAATAAAAAATGACCAGCTTGGAAGATCGGGATGCATCGAATACAAGGCTATGTTTCAACTCAACCAGCAGCAATTCTTGATTGCCGAAACATAGACTAGAAGCCGGTACCGAATAGATTCCGAAGAAATTGGTGCATATGAATGGCAAGAGAAGCCACAACAAATGCGAGGTTCTTATTAAGTGCAATTTCGATACTATTCGACAGAGTTTGCGAGTTTACTCATGCAAGGAGTGCTGTTGTTATGGGAAGGCAGATGAACATGAACCTCCTCGTATGGGATTCCAATGGAGCTGTATTTGGTCTAATTCATATCACATCGTATCATTAATTTTTTGGTCCTCATGCGCGACTATCTTAAGTTGACTTGACTTGAATTGCAAATTCATTAAGTAACTTGGTTGAGCCAGTGCTGGTCTTCGGTGGTTCTTGACTGTGGATGCAAATTTTTGAATGATCTCGCTAACGTTGCCACATTCAATATCGACTTGAGCTACTCGACGGAGTAATATGGGCAAGTGTAGATACCACCGGATCAAATGGCGCACGAGTACTTTGGTAGCCCATTTTTCTTTTTCTTTTTATTTTTCTTTTTGTTTGATCCTATGCTATACCTATTTCACAATACACTGTGTGTGTGTGCGTTATGAGCAGGTTGAGAAACCTCGCTTCCTCACTTACGCATCCCCACCTCAATGCCGAGAAAGATGGAAAATGAACTCCATACCTCCGCATTTTTAAGTGGGAAGAGTGGCCACTTGAGCAATTCTAACAGTTATAGTTTTCTAGCCCTGGCTCATTCATTTCCGTTTCTATTTTCTTTCACTTTTTTTAACCCTACTTAAGACATTCACCTCAAAGTTGACTAGAGAATGCAAAATTGATATTTCCGTGGTGCGCCCTGATGGGCAGATTTCTAAAATTCCGCATAAGATGGACAAAAATGGAAATTATTCCGTGCGTTGTTAGTTCGTAACTACGGTAATAAATTTGATATTTCGATGATGAGTTGATTACAAACTAAATAATAATTTTTCCATCACCAAAATGAATAGTATATTATCACTTATTTACATTTTACAAGCAGGTGCATAAATGTTTCTAAGTTATCAATGAAATATCAACTTTACCACTCATAAAACACAATATTAGCATACCACTTGTTTTTTTTTAATTATTTAAACAAGGGGGGCGCATTTGTAAGTTACTAATTAAATAACAATTTTATCACTCACAAAAGCCAATAATATATTGTCACTTTTTTTGTGATTTTATAAGTGGTCGCATAAATGTTTGTAATTACCAATGAAGTAGAACCTTTACTATCCACCAAACTAATAAAAAATTACTACTTGTTTTGGTTTTAACAGGTAGGCACATAGCTGTTTCTATGTTGTCAATAAACTAACAATTTTGCCATCAACAAAACCAGATAGTAGAGCGGCATCTGTTTTTAGATTTTACATGTGGGCACGTAAGTGTTTGTAAACAAGCATGGTAGTCCATTACCACTTGTTGCAAGTTTTAAATGTGGGAGCATCATTATTGGTAGGTTATCAATGAAAAAGCAATTTTAAAACCCAAAAGTGGGCAGGTAAATGTTTACAAGATACCAATAAAATAACAATTTTACTGCATTCTCTTACCAAAAAAAAAAAAAAAAAAACAATTTTACCACATTACGGACATACTCAAAAATAATTTACTACTTGTTTTTAGATTATACAAGTGGACAGGTAGCCGTCTGTAAGTTTTTTTTTTTTTTTTTAACGTCTGTAAGTTGTTAATGAAATAATCATTTTACCATCCAAAAATCTTAATAGTAGATTCGCACTGATTTTTTATAATTTGCCTGTGAGTGCATGACAATTTAAAAGTTACTAATGAAACTACAAATTTACTATCCATAGACCCACTGGTAGATTATCACTTATTGCGTTATGATTGAGTTATGAGTAGTAAATACACAACATAATTGGAAAGCTACTAGAACATTGATGGTCGTTAGTTGCTAATACTGTTGCAACCGTCTGCAAGTTTTTTTTTTTTTTTTTTAACGTCTGTAAGTTGTTAATGAAATAATTATTTTACCATCCAAAAATCTTAATAGTAGATTCGCACTGATTTTTTATAATTTGCCTGTGAGTGCATGACAATTTAAAAGTTACTAATGAAACTACAAATTTACTATCCATAGACCCACTGGTAGATTATCACTTATTGTGTTATGATTGAGTTATGAATAGTAAATACACAACATAATTGGAAAGCTACTAGAACATTGATGGTCGTCAGTTGCTAATACTGTTGCAAAATCAAGTCAATATACGTGACCAGTAGGTAACAAGTTGCGCGATCTTACCACCGTTATTCATAATTTATGGATGTTGCTACAAATTTACTGTTGAACGGAATTTTCTTGTATGGGCCACGGAATGCTAGACACTTCCTCGTGATTCTTAGACAACTTCTTGTAACCCAAAAAAAAAAAAAAAACGTAGCACCGTCCTTCCCTACTCTCAACATTAGCAAGTTTCCTCTTCTAGTATTCTTTCTTCCACAGACATCCATATGGAGTGTCCACATCAGTTTGATCCCTAACAGCAAATCAACATTTTTTTTAACGGCGTTTAATCCACTTGAGAAAAAAAAAATTCATCGCTGTAACTCCTCAAAATTGGACAGAGACCCTTTTATAAGTATGAGGACCGTTTTGAACAAAAGAAAAGTAAAGGAACGATTTTGAATTTCAAGTAAGAGTACAGGTTTTGATAGCATCTTCCTTCTGTCCTACTATATAGGACATTGTTTGTGATAGCTACTTTGAAAAATATTTCATGTTTTATATTCTTCTAGTTACAAAGAGGATAAGTTTTGGACGATTCTACTGTTCTGTGAAATAAGGGATATGTGCTCTGAAAGTCCTCAAATTTACAAAAAATGCAATTAAATATTAAAACTTGTTAAATTAGTACAATCGAGTTATTGTGTTAACTCTGTCCATTTAGATTAATGGAAAATGCTGACGTTGCCTTTTTATATTTTCTCTCTCCTACGTATGATGACGTGGCAAAAACATGGAATACAAAGCTAAAAAAAATATTGTTTTGATTAATTTTTACTTTTTAATTATAATTTTAATTAAATAAAATAAAAAAAGTATTAAAAAAAAAAAAGAGCTAAGGGCAAGGGGGCAAGGGGGCAAGCTCTTGTCAGTGCCGCCCCCATTGCTGAGCTCCCAAATTAATAATCATAAGTTATTAAAACAATGTGAAATAATGCAAAAAAAAAACAAAAAACAAAAAGGTTGGTAAGTAGGCTCCAGTAAAACTTGGTAGCTCAAACAATCTTGTGATAAGTTCTTCATATTTTCTAACCATCGCCAATTATCGCTGGTGGGGGCTGTTGCCACCAAGTCCTCCACCCCTTCTCGTGGATCTCAGGATCCCACTTTTGTCTTCTACATTTTGCTTCCTTTTTGTTATTATAAAATATAATTAATTTCCTTTGATTTTAACATTATTGACTCGTACTTTTTTTTTTTATAACAAGAAAAATATAATCTTAGCATACCACATCTAACATACTAGGAGTTACTTAAGAAGAATTGGGTAGAGTTAAAGGACTTGATGATGATGATGATGATGATGATGATGATGATGATGATGATATTTGAAGGATCCAATTGCACTAGCAATAGAAGTGTAAATACTCTATATGCGGATCAATAAACAAAATGTCTTTTTAAAGGTGATGGAGAATTATGAAGAGAACGAACAAAGGAAAATACTCTTTCTTGAGTTTAATAACTAAACCTTAGCTGAAATCTTCATGGACGTAAGTGTCTGAGCAATACTTTATCCCAGAATTGATAATAAGCAAACCTCCAAGATTTGATTGATGCTAACGAACCACAAAATATCCAGAACCCAACCGGGAATCCAAGCAATGTGCCAATGTAAAACCACATCTCGCTATCATCACTGTCGCCGGCATTGCCTTCAAAGGAATCTGAGGGATCTGTTCCTTTGCTATCGGGATCAGAGCATTTTGTGGGCAGCGGAGATCCACACAATCTGCTATTGCCTTCGAAGGAATCTTCTGAGAAGGTGAGAAATTGTTTGATTGCTGGGATGCTACCTTCAAGCTTATTGTATGAGAGGTTCAGGGAGGAAAGATAATTAAGATCTGAAAGCTGTGGGGGAATCGTCCCATTGAGTTCATTCCATGAAAGGTCCAAGGACTCAAGCTGTTGCAAGTGTTCTAGGGATGAAGGAATTGGCCCTGAGAATCCATTTTTTGATAAGTTGAGGAAATAAAGCGCTTTCAGATCCCCCAGAGTATCAGGTAATCGACCTTCGAAATTGTTGCATGAGAAGTCAATTGAAGTAAAAATAGTCAAGATCTTCACTAGCTCCACTTCCAGACCTTTGATGGTAATGCTTACTGTGTCCTGATAGTAGAGACCAGTCCAGCCAAGGAATGGATATTGGATATGATTGATGTCTACATTAACCTTCATAGCCTCCCAAGCTGTGATGCTTTTAGCAGGCAGAGCGCCTCCAAAATTGTTGGAAGATATGTCTACAATTTGAAGCATCTTCCAAGTGCCACTAGGCTTTGGACATCCAACCTTTCCATGGAACTTGTTGGATCGTAAAACAAGGACACGTATACTTGCAATGCTCTTCAATTGACATGGATACACGTCATCAATCTGGTTGTTTCCGACATCTAAAACCTCCAGAGTCGTGCAATTTGCCAATGACTTTGGGATCTTCCCTAGTAATAGATTACTGCTGAGATCCAAAGTCTTCAAACCACATGTTTCGGGGAAGTTGATAATGCTACCGTTCAAAGCATTATTTCGCAGATTTAATACCTTGAGAGACTCCATCACCAAGCAGTCAGGAATATTTCCCGTCAAATAATTATGAGATAGGTCAAGCACCTCGAGATAATCAGCTCTGCAAATTGATTCTGGGATAGACCCCTGGAAATTGTTATTGGACAGGGAGAAGAATATTGTCACAGGAAGACTCGTACCAATAGCAGGTGGAATGTCTAAAGTGAAGTTGTTACTCGACAAGTCCATGTGTATGGCAAACGGCGGTAGTGGTAACGTTTGTCCACGGAGCCTGTTCTTATGGAGGTCAAGAACTGTCAGAGTAGAAGTAAGATTAGACAACGTTGTTTCAATATCGTCTAGTAAATTATGCGAAAGATTAAGATACACAAGATCTTGAAGCTCCCATATCCATTTTGGTATCATGCCCTGAATTTCATTGTCGGAGAGGTCTAGATATACCAATCTATGCTCAGCCAAGAACTCAGGTAAGGTGCTCAACTGGCAAGAAGCCAACTTTAAAGTTGTAATGTTAGGGAATGAAGATGCCTGAGAAGCAGTATTTGTGGCATCAATGGAAAAATGATTGTAGGAAAGATCCAAATAAGAAAGATTTCTCAGCTGCTGAACCAAATTAATGTGGAATGAGCCACTGAAATTATTGGAAGAAAGTGAGAGGTATTTGAGCCCTCGGAGTTCCCATATAGACATCAGTAGTTCTCCTTCTATATTGTTGTTGCTCAAATCAAGTGTATCCAGTTTATGCAATGGAGTATTAAAGGATCCATTCAATTGACCAGAAAATCGATTGTTGGAAAGTTGAAGCTTCTGAATTGATGGAAGTGTGAATAGAGATGAAGGAATATTTCCTTCAAGTAAATTGAATCGCAGGTCAAGAATAAGAAGACTTGAGAGGGATTCCCATTGGGTTGAATCAATCTGACCAGCCAGATTATTGTGGGACAAAGTGATTACCGTTAGATTCTTGGACTTACAAAGTGATGGAATTGAACCAGTAAAATTGTTGAATGAGAAGTCCAGATAAGCCAGTTGCGAAAGATTGGTGAAAGAGCTTGGGATATTTCCATGAAAGCTACAATTCACTAATTCTATTCTTGACAGATTTCTGAGATTAACAATTGATTTTGGAAGCAACCCGGAAATATTCGTGAAACTGAGAACCAGTGTCTGAAGAGAACCGTTCTCTGGAAATCTTGGCAAAGAACCCTGAAGGAGTTCGTTGAATGATAGGTCAAGGTTCTGAAGTGTTTGTACTTGGAAGATTTTTTGAGGAAATTCTCCCCGCAGGCCACAATTACTAAGATGCAGAGTCCCTAAATTATGGAAGTGGGCAAAGAACTCTGGG
Organism: Eucalyptus pumila; assembly: GCA_016097595.1. Taxonomy (NCBI): domain Eukaryota; kingdom Viridiplantae; phylum Streptophyta; class Magnoliopsida; order Myrtales; family Myrtaceae; genus Eucalyptus; species Eucalyptus pumila. The sequence continues at coordinate 11,088,157 of CM027846.1, forward strand.
ACGGTGGTAGACAGATTATTAAAGCCCAATTTAATCACCGACAGAAAAGGAAGATTCACGAGGGAAGAGCAAGACTCAATGGGACCTGATAAATAACAATTCATCATACTTAATACTTGAAGCTTCGGCAGTGAAGAAGACAGGACGTTGCATAATTCATTGCCTGTAGCAGACATGTTCACTCCATCAAGGTACAACTCTCTTAGCTTGCTAAGATTCCCAACAAGCATCTTTAGATTTGGATTCTTGAGTTTCAGTGAAGTGAGCCCAGGAAAAGAAAGCTGAGATACATCAAGAGTAACCAACCTTATCAAACGTGATATTCCAATGGGAACCTGTCCAGTGAATCCGGCATTTGAAAGATTGAGGGAGACCAATTTGGTGAGATTACCGAACCCAGATGGGATCTCCAAAAACTGGAAGCGGTTGAAGGCCAAATTAAGCCTCTGAAGATAATCGAGTCTGAAAAGACTCGACGAATCATCAAGTCCACTAGTGATACTCTCGTCACTCAGATCAAGCCCCGTGACTTGGCCACCTTTGCAGTTCACACCTTCCCAATAATCATTGCTCTCATTCCATTTGACCAATTTCGTGGAGAAAGAAGCATTGAAGTTGAGGCTATTCTTCAATTCCAGCAGCAGCAATTTCTGATCGCCGAGACACTGGCCCGAGACCAATACTGTGTCTATGCTGAAAGGGTTGGTATGTGCAAGTATTAAGACCAACCATAGGACAAGCCAATTCCTCATTTGTTTCAAGCAGATTAGGAAACGCTATTTTACAGAGTTTGTGAGTGAAGACATACAAGAAGTTGTGTTCTTAATGGAAAGCAGATGAACATGAACTTCCTTGTGTGAGATTCCAATGGAGCTGTGTTTGGTCTAACTCATATCACATCCTATCATCAATTTTTCAGTCCCTACGTGTGGCTATCAAAAGTTGACTTGACTTGCGAATGCAAAATCGTCTAGTCACTTGGATGATTTTTTAGTGGTTCTCGACTGTTGCTGAAGAAAAGCCAAGAAAGAAAAAAAACAAGAGCAACTCTTTCCCTTGCATATCATTTTCCGCTTTCTACAGTACAAGTTCCCTTCTAGAGAATCGGTATTTATTTCACTCCCATTTTTTTTCTACAAGGTTCATTGTTCTTGGAACCTGATTTTCTGATTAATGTTCGCTATTGGTAAAATAAGACACTCAAAGATGGAGCTCTCATTACTCATTTTCATGTTACATTTTGACTGATCTTCGAAAAACAAGGAAAATGGGGATATCAGTCGGAGGGCATCACCAATAAAGCCGAGTGATTTGTGTTTCTTGGTCTTTACTTTTGCCTTAATTCCCATACATCAGATCTTTTTCCCTTTCAAGCTAAGGTCATGTCCTTATTGTGCCTATGGAATGTATGATCAAAGGCGGAACAGTTTCTCTGATTATACTGTCTCATGATTCAGAGCTGAATTCCTGAGGTACATTTCCACCTTACATATATTTAAGGAATGTCGGGATTTCGAGCGGCGCTACACTTGCTACTGTTCGTCTTCCAAGCGTGTCTCCTCCAACGTGATCCTTATTGAGTACAAATTTTCTGGGGACTGACCAGGAGCTTGTGAGAATTTCAATGATCTCCCTAAGGATGTCAGGTTCGATATTGGCTAGAGCTTCTAGACCGATTGAAGCAGGGAATTTGCCGGATACCACTGGAACAAATGGCATGTGAGATGGGACGAGCATCGAGCCCGAGCACTTTGGCAGCCCTTAGTCCTTCGTTATGGCTATTGCTGCTTTCATTCTATTTGTTTTACCATGGTTAAGGCCTTCTTCACCGCTTATGCCTATTCTCACCCCAAGAACTAACTGACCTCAGGAACTCAATTTCAGAAACATAATTAAAGAAATCTTATCAGACCGATGAAATATGTGCCATGCCCACTTTCAATTCTCGGTATATTTCATTTACAATTAGATCATGTGCTACCATATGGAGCTAGTCCATGACAGACAAAGAACATCATATCAATGCTGGGAATTGACATTTCCAGAGAACTTACGAAATGTTATTGCGGCCAATCTCATTTAGCATATCTTATCTTTCATACAACATGATTGTTAACTAGAAAGCAACAATAATTGCTAGTCAGACCAACAATGAAGTGAACCAGTCAACCGGGTCCAACTTCAAGCCCATGAACAGACCGGGAATTCAAAAACCTTCTGAGATTGAAATTTTAATCCTCGAAATTTCCATGCACCTTTGGTCCAGTTTGGCCGGGGTTACACGCCTGCAGAATCTTCATTTTTATCCAAACTTGAACTTTTTTGATTGAAGGACTTTCGTACAATA